>OV839569.1:20019664-20369433 GCA_929447395.1 Epistrophe grossulariae | reverse complement strand
TTGTGTATTTTTATTTACGAATTTTGCGGTCTATAAGGAATCTAATTTCAAACGTTTATATAAACTGACCACAAACCGGCTTTAATTTAGTGATTAAATTTGACTAAAAACCTTTTAAAAAAATTAATGTTTCGGAAATGTTAAAAATCATGCTGGATGCCAACATTTTTGAAGCTGAATTTTGACTCCCAACTGTCACACTTTCATTAAAAAAAAAACGAGATTTATTTTCACCTGATGGAATGATATTTATAATTTTGTTTCGCTAAACTTTGAAATATATTTACATTATAAAGATACTCATACTTCAATGATTTACATGTTGTAAAATTTCGATCAATAATCGATTATATTTATATATACGTTCTTCTAGAAATGTTTCCCTTAATTTACAACGAAATCATTATCTCAATATACATATAGCACATTTGAATAAAATCGTCCCCAAAGGTCTCTTTTACCTTCTAATAATATATTTAACAATGTGTATCTATTCTATGTATCTATATCTCTAAGTCTACTTTGCATATATGAAGCCAAACAAACAAAATGAAAACATCAAAGCGGATAAACTAACCCAAACACACCTATCTATCTATCTATTTAGAAATTTTGTGTGAAGGAAGGTTCAATATATATTTATTGCAAAACCATGACAAATGGGAATACAATGTCGTTTCTTAGATTAATGTGACATTCTGAACACATGTGGCCCGGATTTGTTCCATAATAGGATTTTAAACCGTTTAGAAAATCTTCAATATACATACGAACATAATATAAACTATACACATACATATACATAATACTGTTTGGGGTATTGGATTCGGTGGAAACTTGGAAAGAAAGAAATCACACACAACACAGAACCTGAACCCTTTCCTCATTTCTATAACATATCCATATTTTCAATCTTGCCTCTCTTCTTCAATTTGCTATAAAATAAGACCTTCGTCCAATTCTGATGAAGAAAAAGAAGAATGAAGGTTGAAGGGTGACTCCCGGATCCGGGCTTGGCTCGGTTTAGTTCGGTTCGGTTGATTCTTCTCTTTGAACTGTTCTTCCTATACCTAGATATCCTATACAGAACAGAACAGACGAAAACGTTCACACACATCGTAAGACATAGACGATACGATATTATGTACGTTTTGCAAAAAGCAAGAAAATGAAATAATTTTGCTTTGGAAAAAGTTGTTGCATTCGAAAGAAGAGTCAGAATTTAATTCAAATAAACTTATGCGGATGAAGGATGACGACGCGACTTGATTCATGTTCGAAATAGATACACAAATACGAGCAACAATCGTTCATATAATGCATTTAGGTAATATGTATGTAGATATTTCCTAACCAACCTAAAACTTAGATATATGCACACAAATATATCATCCTTATGATTAAAACTTAAATTGCTTAGCTTTTTGTTGCAGGAGCACTTTAAATCACATACCATATTAGACTGTCCGATGTTGTAGGGAGTTTTAATCCCCAATTAAAAAAGGATTTGTCGTTTGCCCAGAGGAAATCATGGCTGCTCTCAACTCTGTTCTGTTCTCTCTCCATAGCTTTGGCACTGATGGGAGGAAGAAGATGAATGTCTAGTCTATATAGCTAGCTGCAAATGTGCACAAAAAGAGCATTTAGCAAAAGAAGAACATTACAAGTTGAGTTTGAAGTTTTTTGAAAAATTTTAAAAAAAGATTTAAGCCCTATATAGGTAAGGTATATAAAGAGTGATGCACACATTGTTCGACAACTTCATTTCCTGAATCTGGACAAGGAAAGGTACATACCTACCTATTATATACGAATATAACGAACACAAGAAAAGTTAATTTAAAATCTTTTTTTTTTAGTGCATGATGTGTCTTATATGAAGTCGCTTAGTAGTGGAGAAGAAGTAGCCATAAGGATTTTTAATTAATTTTCAAGAATACTTGATTAACAGGTTTTTGAACTTGATTATATTTTTAATATTTCATCAAACACAATCAAATTTGTACAAAATTCCAATTTTTGAACATAAGAGAAAAATTAACTATTGTCACTTAATTATATTCAATGTTTACATACCGACATAAAAGATGGCTCACTTATATAAAACTATGAGACATGTATAAAATTGAAAGACCCACAGAATTTGATAAATACGAAGAGTTACACGGTATAAATGGGTCCATTATGACCGCTAGGGTGGTCGTAAAATATAAGTTCGTCTTGAATGGCCCTAAATCAGCTGCACACAAATATCCGGACAAAAAATGCACTTCCCGCCTAAACGAGGTGAAAAAGATTTCTCACCCATACGGGTTTTTTTTATTTTCTTTGTCTTTCTCTAAATATGTATATTATGCTATGGATTCGTAAAAAACATTTCCAAATTTTGAACAAACTTGAAATTATACGAGGATAGAGATGACAAAAAAAAGTGGGTCTCCCAATTATATTCATCAATCTACCTTAACAGAATATGTTTTCATTAAATGGGGATCAAACCCCTAGGGTATTACAATGGATCTAAATTGATCTAAGTGTGACGGCATAACAAGATCAACTGTCAGCCCACTAACCTAACCTTACTTATACCTAAACAGGTGGCTCTATTTTATTAAAACTTGGTACGTGCATATAAGACGTCAAAACAAAGCTCTTCACCAAAATTCAGCGTTGTTGGAAGTTTTTCGAAGTAAAATAAAATTTTACTACATCCCAAGAATATAGATATCTGAATTTTTGTTTTCATGGTCTTTCAAAGTGGATTGGACGACATAACAACGAATCACCACCTAATTTTTTGCTAAGCATTAATGTGGGAAATTTTAGGCACATTAAAAAACACCCAACTGATACTCTACCGTTTTCCCAAGTTATTTTTTTAAATGTATTACTTACGCTAAAATTTTTTAAATCTCACTTCAGTAGAATTGGTAAAATTTTTATTAAACAAAAAAAATTATCACTAAAAAAAAAATTTCCTGCGAAGTATTTCACAAAATTGGCAAAGTGAAAAATCTTTTCACTTTTCAATTTTTCACACTATTTTTTGAAAAGTGAAAAGTAAAAGTGTGTCAATAATTTTAAATAGAACTTTGCATTTGAATTCGTATTTTATAAAGTTGCAAAGTAAAACGTAGATTGTATCAATTTAGATTAATTAGCGTCACTAAAAATATGATAAATATACTTTCAATTTTGATTGTGTCAACGCATGAAAAAATAAAAAAAATTTCGTGTCGTAACATGACGTTAAAATAATATATTGGTCAAGCCATAAACACTCAAATTCAGCTGAAAGATGCCCACGATGTTGATAAATAGCAGACAAAACCTTTAAATTTTAAGATTAAATTTTCTGGTCCGAAAAATGGCGTTTGGATGACATTTGAAAAGAAATATTCAATCAACCACAAAATATAACTTATTATTTTTCTGTCAAGCTATAAAATGTCCAATTCCATTGAGGGATGGCTACGATGTCGATGGATTAAAAAATCTCTACAGAATCAGACATTTTTGAAATTGAGGTGAAGGTCAATGCCTAAAATTATCAACAATTTTTTAAAATTATTTTTCGATAATTTTTCACGCTCATTTGCAAATAAAAATTTTTCTTTGCATATTACTGAAAAGATTTTTTTTTTTAATAATACAAATTCTATATACTATCTACTGAAATACATCGCCGGGACGAAACGCCAAATTTTTGTAGGACTAAAGGCCTTTAAAAGCTATTTTGAATCTAAATTTTGCAAAGTTTATGTGCTTGGTGAAAAAAAGTACAAATACTTTGCAAACTAAAACACTTTTCAATTGGCAGAAAAGAAGTTTTCACTTTGCAAATTAGCGTTTGGTGAGACGTATTCTGCAAAGAGCAAAACTTTTCATTTCAATAATTTCCTTTTTGCAAATTTGCATTTAGTGAAATCGAATTTGGAAAGTAAAAGAGAAAATTTTTTGGTAAAATAGGTCCATGTTCTTAATACTACTTACTCCTTTTTTAGGAAATTCGTATAAAATTCACAGTATGTTCATGCTGCGATATTTATAAGAGTCGGCAAATATCGACCATTATTTGCAATACCAACTTACGAATGATTGATAAGCACAGCTGTCGTACGCATTTTGGTATTGGGAACATTGGAACTTTTAAATTGAATTGTTTTTTTTTTACTTTCATATTTTCAGAAGACTTATACTAGATTACTAATATTATAAGAAAACGTTTAATAAATAATTTCAGTGGCTCAACAAATAAGTTCGCAATAATTTCAGTGGCTCAACAAATAAGTTCGCTTGAATCAACGAAATAATTTTTTAGCACAACAAATGAAATTGGTCAATTCAATAAAAACAAAAAAGTACTCTGGCAATGTACTTTTTTGTTAAAGAAACATAAATTTATAAACAAGATCAATTAACTTTTTACTATAATTATAAACATTAATTATTTGGCCATTAAACCGCTTTTGAGCCAATTATTTGGCTCAATAAACCAATTTATTGGACGAAAATTGTTAAAAAAAATTTACACTCCTAATAAACTTTTCTTATTATGTCTACGTGCCTTTTTCAGTGTAGGAATTTTCTCAAAGTTTTGCTTTTTTTTGTTTAATTTTCTTAACAGGCTTTAAATGTAGAATTTAAATTTAAAAAATATTGAAATAATTTAAATAATGTTTAATACAAAAAAATCACTCCATTTATTTCATATACAAATTTTTTATTGACTATAAATTGTTTGAACTGTTTTTTATTTAATGATCCCAACACCCAAGTTACCACACCGCTGCCCCAAAGATTTCAAGACGACAGAAGTTTATACGCAAAGAAACAAAATTTTAATTTTAATAACTTTGGTAATAATTGAAGAAACAATATTAAATTTGGAACAAATGTACCTGCACTTAAATTATATAAAAAAGTGCATTGGAAAAATTTGTAAACAGCTGTTGTTTTAATTAATTTATAAGACTCCGAGTAAACAATGTGATTTTGTGCAGAAACAAAACTATGGCAGTAAGACATGGTAGCTTATATGCTTAAAATAGATTTTTCGAGAAATTTACATTTTTATCTTAAATTTATACCTAAATTATAATTATTGCGAGTTTCTATTTTTTATTTTTGTTTTTATTTTTAAAATAAGGAAGAAACAAATTAGCTTATCTATCTTAATTTAAAAAATATTCACTTAAAAAACTTCAAGGCTGTTAAGTCTTGGACAATATTTGAATGTTACAGAGCTTTGATATTTTAATAGAAAAGTCTGTGAAGTTGTAAGGCAAAATCCGATTTTTAAACAAAATTTCAAAGATAGCTTTCTTTGAAAATTTAAATTAGTATCACAGGAAATTATTAAAATTTGACCTTTTTCCATCATATAAACCAAATAAGAAAAGATATTTAAATATACGACAAAATTGTTCAATTTGTTTGTTACTAAGTATATAATTACAAAAAAGTAAACATTCAATAAATTTTTCTTGTTCGTTCAAAACTAATATATTATGTCCTATTGGTATAAGAAAATGGAATATATACCTAACCTATTACTTCCTTCCTAGAAGATAAATTTTCTTTAGTTTTGTTTGTTATAATATTATGCAGGCACCCGTACAATTTTTGGGTTAGGTTTATATGAGCATATGGTTTGGACAGGATTTCGAAAGAATAGAGTATCCTTTTTTACTCCTATATAGGTATAGGTAATATGTTGGTATAGATACTTACATTTTATCTTCAGATGTTCTTTCAAGCGATAGTAAACCTACAATAAAGAAATAGATGATTGGACATTGTGAATTATACGCTTAAGTAGTTTCTTAATACGAAAATGCTTCGTTTGATAAGTAAACACTATTGATTTTGGGACAATATTTGTGTTTAAAATTGGAAAATTCAGGAAATATAATGATTGAAATTAGATTCTTATATATAAAAATAGGTTGATAAATAGAAATAAAAAAAATTATTTTAGAATGTAAGTTGGTACATTCGGAGAAGAAAGGTTTGAAGAAGATGGGATGTGTATGATACCCAAGGCAGACGTAGGAAATACTTATGTTGCTATATTTTATAAAAAGTATGTACATATGTGTTTGAATTTTTTTTATTTTTGTAAAATACTGAAAATCACTCAAACAATCTTTCGAGTATTGAAGAACTCTACAATTACAATTATGAAGTGAGATTAGCTTAAAAAAAAGAACAAACATTTTGATGGACTAGATTTGAATCACATAAATTCAAAATTTGGATGTACATATAACATAAGTATATGGAAATACAGTTCCAGAAGAATAAGGCCAAACTGCAAAATGGTAAAAATCTGTCGACAAAAAAGAGCTGTTGTCACTTCCCAAAATTGTTCTCAAATTTAATTGGCTTCCCTAATTCATGATTACTCTTAACTCAAAAGACTACAGTTGTTGAAACATATACTTTGCCACAAAAATAAAAAAAAACCTTAACTTACTTCAAACCAACAAAAAAAAAAAAAACACACACACAAAAAGATGACTTCAACATTGTTTTGGCCCCTCTTTTATATTATATTGTTATGTTATGAGCCACTCACCCAATAAAGTAAAACAAACTTAAAGAACTTCAACCCTCATAATTTTGTTATTACTCTAATCTGATCTGACAATGCGGCTCCTTCGCTCTTGCCAGCCCCCAAACAAAACCATAACCAATTTCAGAATGAATTTTCAAACTTTACATTTTGAAAAGCTTTACTTTAACCAATTTAGAAAAGTAGAATAATCTTCTTATAAATTAAAAAAACAAAAACAACAAAAAAAAAACAATCCATAAAGCTTTCTTTGAATATGGTATGGTTGGTATGGTAGGTAGGTAATTTTTTTGTTTGAAAGGAATGAGTTTTGTTTCCCTCATTCTAGAAACTTTTAATAAACAAAATAATTTGGTTAAAAATGTTATGTTTCTATATAAATTGAAATGAATTCAATTTCTTTATTAACAAAATAATCTGCTACTTAATTGTAATTATGTATTTTTTGAAAACTTTTTTTTTAGTCGTCTAAGTGGAAATGTGTTTAGAGAAGTGTAGAATAAAACGCATTTATTTATAAATATCTTCATCTGGATTTACTGTTCCTAGATATACTTTACGGCAATAGAAAAAATAGATTTTGAAAGAAGATTAAGCTTATTTGTCACAGTTTTCACATTTAAGCACCCTCTCGACCCCTTTAGCTTTATTGTTTGTGATTTAAATTAAGAAATTCTAGGCAACAAGGTTTAAAACTATTAGATTTTGCAAGTTTGTAAAATTAAACAGTGGTTTTAAAGTCTCAAAATTGTAAACATATTCATCTGATTTTAAGAGTAGTAAACTAGCCAATTTTTTATGTCACCTGGTAAAAGCGCATGGAACTTACAGTTTAGAATGTTTTGAAAATCCCTGGAGCGATTTTTTAAAAATGTAGTTGTAAAATTTTGTAAACATTTTTAAGAAAAAAAAAATTGATACGCAATTTTGTATCATTTATTATATGCAGAGTTAAAAAATTAATTTAAAAAAAAAATTATCTACCCATTTTCGAAATATCGAATTTTCAAAAAGATATTTTGAACATTTTCTTAGAGATCCAAAATGTTTTCTGAACATTTTGGATATGCAATATTATTCAAATTTCATAGAAGCTCTCGTGTAAAAAATTTCATTAAAATCGGTGCGACAGATAATGATATAGTAGAAAACCAAAAAATGGGTAGGAATATGAGAGATGTGGTTTTAAATCTATAGATAAAATTTGTTTACAATAATATAGTAGATTGTAGAGAGTTTTGAAACTTTTTTTAAAAATCAGAAGATGTTGGTATACGATTCTTTTAAAAGTTTTTGAAACAATTGATCAATATCAGTAAAACAGTTTTTAAGAAAATCAAAAATCAAGAGAGGTACCATGTTACCATTACCATGTACCATTATAACCAAAGACTAATTTGTAGCTTGCAATATTTCCTACAAAAATGTAGAACGTACTTTTTCATACAAATAACGGCTTTTGATATAAACCAATCAGAAGAGTTAAGGGTTTTACTTTTCCATGTAGATGGGCGACTTAATTCCAAAATTGTGCATTTTGTGATAAAAGCACCATTTTTTTTTTGTCGGTACATTATATGGATATTATTTAGAGATATCGGTCCACTCTATTTGTCCAACCCTTTAGGTGGGAGGAGCAAATTAAAATTTTTTTTTCTAAAATATAAAATGAATATAAAAACATAACGGCAACACTTACAATATTATGTTATAGCTAATCTTAAGGCCAGATATTCATTCTTTATGCATGTTTTTAAATAAAGTTATTTTAGTGTTTAGTTTTTGAATAAATGATTTTTGAACTCAAAATTTTAAAAATAAAATTTGAAAAAAAAAATAATACCTAATAATTTTTTTTTCAAAATTTTTCGTTAATAAGTACTAATTTGGGTTTGAATTTTTAATACTCTTAATTTGTTTCAGTCGAACGCTAAAAACCAGATGGTCGTAAGTCTTTTAATTTTTGAGAAAATTACCAAAATTACCAAAATTATTATTACTATTTTTTTTCAAATTTTATTTTTAAAATTTTGAGTTTAAAAATCATTTATTCAAAAACTAAGCACTAAAATAACTTCATTTAAAAACATACATAAAGAATGAATATCTGGATTTAAGATAAGCTATAACATAATAATGTTAGTGTTGCCGTTGTGTTTTTATATTCATTTTATATTATACAAAAAAAAAATTTAATTTGCCCCTCCCACCTAAAGGGGTGGACAAATAGAGTGAACCGATATCTTAAAATAATGTCTATATAATGTACCAACAACAACAAAAAAAATGGTGCTTTCATCACAAAATTTTGGAATTAGGTCGCCCAACTACATAGAAAAGTAAAACCCTTAACTCTTCTCATTGGTTTATTTCAAAAACCGTTAATTGTATGAAAAAAGTATATCTTCTATTTTTGTACGAAATATTCCAAGCTACAAATTAGTCTTTGACACTTTTCTTGAATAACTTACCATTTTGGAGTTATTTTTGAAAAACCATTTTGGGGGGCCTAAAATTGTTTCAATGGGGACTTTTGACAATTTCTTAAGAACACAATGAGGAAGCTATATACCAAAATCCAGCTTTCCGGCGATTATTTCCGAATTTAGTTATTTTTTTCGCTTCATTGACTGGACTATATAGACTTTTCTCGAACGCCTGGAAAAATTTTTTAAATACGGAAGCTTCTTGAAAGTTTGATTTTAATAAAACATTGATTTTTCTTGTAAAATTGTATTTTGAAAATGAATTTAAAAATTTGTTTTTATTTTTTAATAAAAAGTAGAAAATATGTGAACATAACATGCAACCCTTTTTGTTATTTCAATTTTTAAAAAATCTCCCCTTCTATAAAAAGAATTCTTATTAAAATGTGCAAATATTATCCGAGAGGTTTTATTGAAATTTATTTTTGGTTTCGAGGCATGTATCAATAAGCTCTCACTGTAGTTTTGTTTAATATTTTGTCAGTAAGGTCATATATTGTAACGAATATAACTCAAGTTTATTTAGGGAAAACCCTGATCACCGACGACTGTACCTATGTATCTATCGAGTTTTTTTTTTAAATTACAGATTTATGAATGGAAATTTTTCGGGTGCTTATTTAACCAGCATTTCATAAAATCGCAGCTATCGGCTCAATTGTTGGTTTAACATTTTTGCTACGAGTAACTGAACGTACACTGGAAAAATATTTCAACATGAAAAAAAAAATATTTTTGGAAATTGAAATTAAATTAGTACCTATAATTACATATGTAAAATTATTAAAAACATCACTAGGTATACCTACATTTTTTTCCAAATGTTTGTTATTAAAAAATGCATTAAAAAACTATTCGTTGGAACAACCTAATTTATAAAAATAACATAAGAAAACATTTATGACTTTTGAAAAGCTACAGAAGTTGGTCTTATACATATGTACTCTACCTCTCATGCAATCTTTTCTTGATTTGTCCCAACTTACACATACCTTAACTTTTTGTTGCCATTGTTATGCAAATCACCTTGTATATTATAATTTATTTTCAGAATCTATACAAGCTCATAATAGTCACAGTTTCTAGTATCCAAGCGTTATGTTGATTTTAATTTAAATTTAAAATAAATACACATTCTGTACCTATCTTGAATAGAATTTTTTTTAACTGTTCACTGGTCAGCTGTATAATAATAAAAAAAAATGTAATTCCATTTCAAAATGTTTGCAATGACTCCATTATAAAAATATAAGCACATTGATCTGAAATTCCATTTCCATTTGCATTTTATTCATCAGTAAATTCTTATCTCGGGATCAAATTAAAAAAAATTATTTTTATTTTCTGCAATTGACTTAAAAAGTGCATTCCATCAATTAATTGTTATTACCAACTGACCTAAACTTGTTACGAGCGAGAATATCCAATTTCAATTTTCATAGCTAACTTTTGTATTTTCAAATTTGTATATGTCATAAACAAATACAAATATCTATATCTGCACGTGTGTATGAAGAACGTACGTATATATATACGCCATTTTACACAGTTGGATGGATATTGCTAGTATACATTATTCGTATATAGATTTTTAACTTCAAATTTAACGATATATATAGTTATGATGGTTTTTGTCGTATATCCTTTCATTTTTGCGAAGCTACCTATGTGTATAGATAATATTTCAACTGAACTGGAATAGAGATAAAGCTTCAAAAGGTTATCGAATTCATAATTGAATTTACAAAATAATAGTTGTTTCCTTCATTCCTGGTCCAACAACAAAAA
The DNA here is from genome assembly GCA_929447395.1 of Epistrophe grossulariae. NCBI lineage: Eukaryota > Metazoa > Arthropoda > Insecta > Diptera > Syrphidae > Epistrophe > Epistrophe grossulariae. The sequence continues at coordinate 20,358,582 of OV839569.1, read as the reverse complement.
CAACAACAACAACAAGCATCAACGGAATGGTCGTACATAGCCAGATAGTAAAATATATATTTTCATATATGTATGTGTTGATGGGGAGGAATATAAGCATTCAATAGCAATTATCGTTCCGCGAGTGCAGTGCCACGGAATAATCCTGGCCAGAATTTTTGAGAAATTTTTTTTTTTTTTATTTTATTTTTATTCAATTTTTATATTTTATTTATTCGTTCTGCCCTTCTGTGTTGGTTTGGTTGGTCTTATAGAGATATCGGCACTCAGCAGTTGTTGTGGATTTTTAATTTTACTATGGTATGACTGTGCAGTGCGGAGCAGGCTTTTGTTGTAGGTACCTACCTATCTATATAGATTGACCTTTTTTTTATCATTGCAATCGGCTTTTGACCGGTCATGTGAACTTTTATGGAAATTATAAAATAATAAAACCTTCGGTATATATCGTTTTTTGTATTTTTATTTTTTTTGGTTATCAATTGTAGGTTTTGAAATTGTATAAAGTAATAAATACTTCTGACCTAACATTTGGTTAGCTTTTGCTAAAAGAAAAAATAAAGTAAAATTTCTGAAATATTATAACGATTGTTATTTTGAAACAGGAGATCAATTAACTTGCAAAAATAAAGTAATAATTTTTTTTTTTGCATTTTAATAGGTCGATACCTTACTTGATTCACTATTTGACAGAACCAGAATTTTTGTCCTTAGAGTACTGGTTCTTGGGTTTGGCTATCACCACCGGAGATCATGGATTCAAATCCATCTTAATTCTTTTTGTAAGCCATACTGCCTCTTGTGAGGAAGTTACCAATCCTCCAAAAATATTTCTTGTCATTAAAAATTACCATTGATCTATAATATGTTTGGATTGGGTAGAAAATTTTCTGTCCCGTTCATTGCTGCGCTAACGAAAAACATTGCACACACAGGAGTGTTCAATAGTGTAAGAAACTTTTAGCTCTGGTTCTCCACGAAAGGGTTTGTTAAAGAATGTAATTTTTTGTGAATGCAATTTTTAAAAATCATTCATTGAATTCAATAAAAAGACTGCATTCATTGACTTTACTTTGCTCCACGAGCTGTCGTTTTACAATTTTTTTTTTTTAATTTCTCCCCTGAGTACTAAAATTTTCTCAAAATTTCACTTTCAAAATTTGTCCATCCAAATAAAGATCTATCTTCTATGTAAATATATAAAAGTAAATTGATTTTTTTAGGTACTTTCATTATAAACCAAATTGGAAAATTCAACCGGAAACATTGTAAACCTATTTTAGTGATTTTTTTATATTCGTTTTGAACCAGGTGAAGATTCTTCGGAGCCTTAAATTCGACATTTCGACAGGAAAAGTAGGAAATTGAGCATTTTCAAGGGGTGGCCAATGTGATCGCGTTACGCTCTCAGACTGTCAAATTTATGTATTTAAAAATTATTGGAGTGTGCTAAATGCCAAATTCATTGTGAAGGGTTATTTGAAGCCCCATATATTTTATTTTTACTCATTGAAATAATAAAATTGATGAAAAATTCCATTCGAAGGAGTGGGTACCCAGCTAGTTTTTTTAATAAAAAAAAAGCCAAGGTCAATTTTGAATAACCTTATTTTCGTTTTACTTGCGTTATAGAAACTATATAGCATGTTTTGGATTCATAAAAGAATCGAACCCGAGATTACGCGTGGGTCGATTTTTTTTTAAACTTGGTACCTAGCGTGTTTTTGGCATTCCCCCGACACTTTTTTTTGGAGCTAAAAACAACTGCCTTCCATGCAAATTTTTTTCTTGCAAATAATGAAAATTTAATTTTTCTCAAAAACTTGCTCTTTTTTTAAAAAATTATTCGGCATTTATTTTTACAAAACAGCTACAATTTTATAAAAAAATTCAAAAAACCATTTTTTTATTTTTTCTCAAAAACGGTTCAACTGCGATTTCGATCAATTTTTTATAGAGAATGTTTCAAACAATTTTAAAAGAATTATATATCAAAATTTAAAATTTTAAAATTAAAAAAAAACAAATTCTTGATTAAAAAAAAGCAAACTTAAAAATTATATTTTGACTAAGCATTAATAAAGGCTAAAAAATTTCGTACCAATTTTGTTTCTTAGGAATATTTACAAATTTTTATAATAAAAAATGTATTTTTTTTAAATCATTGCAACGATATTTAATTTTTTTTTCATAAATCAAGATTAATTTAAGAAATCAGATGTCATCGTACATAAGATCTAGTTGTGCATTTTATTTATTCAAGACCTCTTCAGCTTTAACTGAAAGTCAGCTTTGCGATTTTATGAAGTAATTAACCACACTATACTCTTTCAATTTTCTGAGTCAACAGAAACTCTTTCCTTTAAAATAATTTTATTATTGGGCTTGAATGATCATTTTCTCTCTCTTCCTGTCTTTTTCATTATAGTGCCGTGCAGTCAAGCTTGCTCAAAAAAAGAACTAGCTTTATAATCGTTCTATTTTATGCTCAGAACATTTTTGTCAGTTAAATATTAAAACACCCTGTGGAATTTACATAAAATCATATCAAAAACGTATTAAGTCAATTTTCTAACTTAAGGCAACCCATCTACATACATTACGTACATTTATCTATATTGGTTCAAAATTTAGACAAAAACCAACAAAAAATATAACGAAAAACTGCAACAACCAATTTATTGTTAATTTGCATCCTGCACCGAGGAAGAGGACGAGAACGAGAACGACGACGATGTCCGTAAGCCTATCTAACAAAATGCTCGGTCGTTTTGGTTTTTTATTTTTGTAGGTATAGAGATACATACGTTCCTTAAAAACTTTTCTACTATAATAGTGCAAAGCAAACATCGCATCGGTGTGTTTTAAAAGCAAAACCGTACCGTATATAGTATAGGTACTCTTTCAGAGAGAGAGAGAGTTTAACCTAACATTACCTTTTACGTCAAAACAATAAAAACCGCTGCAAGTAAAGCTTGAAACTGTTTGTATAATAAATCATGTCTGAGCTGAAACTCCAAAACTCAATTTGCAAAAGAGATTTCAACCAACAGTGCATTTTCTTGGCACGTCTCTCACAAAAACTTCAACCGAACTTTATACATATATATGTATATGTACAAGTACATATGATCTGCTAGGCTGCTAGGCTATATAGGATACTCAACTCAACTTCGGTCGTTCCTTTCGTCCTCGGCAAAAGAGCATCTCCCATAATAAATTGCATATGCTGAAAGCCACAAAAATATGAAATGTATAAAGGTCAGATATTTTTAGGGTATATCCTGTATATCCTGATGGTTCTTGTCCTGATACTGATGGTATATAGTGGTAATGGTAATGGTACCATCCTATAACTAGTACATCGCTGAGAAGACTCCCATGCATCTCTAGATATAAATATAAAAAAGCAAACAACCATGGTTATAGAGATGAATGAAAGGGTGAATTCAGTTTTAGTGCAATGCAGATTGTGGAGTAGATGAAATAGAAAGAAAAAAAATCAAAGCATACAACAAAAATCGAACAGATAGCTACAATCAAACATAAAATATTTTTTCCTATTTTTTTTATTTTATTATTTTTTTTATTTCAATAAATGTGTCAAATGGAATCTTTCGCTTTTGTAATCGCCATATGCTATGACATTGGGGTGGTTGGGTGGTTGGATGGGTTTGGTATGGTTTGGTTTGATATCACCACACCACTCCCCTCCATCATCAACTAATGTTATTTCAAATGTCAACTTGAAATGGGGATGCTTTTAAGAAACTGCATCTTATTATAGTACTCGTATATATACTCTTGTATCTATCTACTCTTATTCAATCTTCTGGGTTTGATGAAAAGAAAAGTTTTTTAAAAGAGGTCGTTCTGTGCATAATGTTATCTGAGATCTTTTTTGTCTAAGAAAATACTTTTAGTCATTGTTCACTTGTCAGATCTCATAAGAAAATGAATTTACTGAATGAAACAATATTCAGGGTGTACTGTATACATATGTATATATTTAAGATGTATGTATTTGGCAGAATGAAAAGTTCATTTTTTTCTTCTTTTTCATTCTTCTTTAAAATGTTTCCTTTAAGATTGTGTATAACAATGAAGAAGTTATAAGATATAGAAGTTTCGTGTGGATAGTTTGTAGAGTTTAGTCGTTTCAAAATCTTAAGAGATTCACTTAGAAAATGAAATGTTTGAAGAAAAAAAATTCAAACTTTAATATACTTTATTGTTAAGATCAAGCAAGGGAATAGAAGGTGTTCAGTTCATCACTCTTAATTTGTGATAATTTTTGATGTGAATTGATCCTTATCAGTGCCGAATCTAAAGGGATGGTGTTTTTTTTTGTTGTATTTCTTTATTATATTAATATTAAAATTCAAAAACACGTTGCTAATGCAATTCAACCCAATTGAGTTTCCTTTATAGCTTTGTATGAACACAATTTGGTCAAAGAAATACCCAAGGAGCATTAAATAAAACGTTCGAATTTCATTTATTCATCAATTATTATTTTTTCATCTTCGAAGTATGCCCCCATTTGATTCTTCAAGCATGTATGAAGGGTAATTAGAAAAATGAAGCCCGATTTTAAAGTGTTAATTCTGAACGGAAATTTTGAGTTTAGAATTTCAGGACCCAGAAAAAATAATATATGGTTCCAAATTTAATGAATACGTTATTTTTTGATGATATTTTTTGACTTTTTGTCTTAATACAGTTTAAACACTTTTAAAAGGTTACATTGAAATTCAGTTAAATCACTGTTAATACAAATATTTAAAGAAGCAGAATATAAATGCAATAATGCGTAATGAATAGTTAATTATTGAATTGCTATACAGATGATTAAACTTTGAGAAAATTGAAAATAAAAAACATAAGTTTTTTTTAATTTAACTTCTATAATTTCTTTAAACTGTCCCAAAATCCTATTTACACTTAGTAAGTAGTAAAGTAATCACGGCTGGATTTATTAATTGGGAAAATTTTCTTCACATTTTGCCATAATTAAAAAAAGTATTTAAAAATATTGACATGCAGCCGTTTTTACTTCAATTCATCTTATACTTTCGAGCGCAAAAGTGATTTTCGAAGTTCAATAGTAGTATTTTTCAAAATCAGAATTAATTCTTAAAAAGGATTACATTTTTTGTTTTACCTATCCCATTTCACCCCCAAAACATCCAATAAAAGAATATTAGGTTTACTGAGCTTGAAGATTTTTGTAAAAACTTGCACACGAAGATTAGTTTTTTTTTCGAAATCAAAAACGAAGCCACATCTAATCCTACACTGGTAATTGAGCCCCTTTTTATTTTTATTTTTGTAGGCAGGGGATGGTAGTGATATAATAACTTGTGAATGTAGTAAGAGCCAACATTATTTTAGCAACATTTCAGCCCTGTTAATAGGAAAAATAAAATATCTGCATTTCGATTTACTAATCATCAGCTTACATATATTCAGTAAATAATTTTAAATCAAAAACGTAAAAATTTAACAGATAAAAGTATAAATTTTAATATCTATAACATTATATAAAGACGAAACGATTATTTAGTTTGTCACGCGAAATCTCAGAAACTATTTACCTGATTAACTTGAAATTTTGTCTACAATATTCTTTATCTTTAGAAGATTGTAATAAGATAGTTTTTGTTTATCTAATTCGTTTGTTTAATACTAAAATTAATTTTTTTAAATTGATAGTCAACTTTTTTCTTGATTTTGACTTACATATTCACTTATAAATACGAAACTAATTGATAATTGAAAAAAACAAAAATTATTTCATAAAGTACATTTTTGTATGCAAATTTTAAGCCCTAAATCTTTTCTTAATTATGCATACAACCTGAGAAATAAATATAAACAAATCTCTAAGTCACTTACTTTTTCTATTTTTTTAAATCCAGGAATTTAAATCAATAGCATTCATGAGGTCGCTGCTTTGTTTCATTTCATATCATTTCCACCCTTTTGCATTTTCTCTACCTCCCTTATGTTTTTTTATTTATGTTGTGCAGGTTTCTCTTTGTTTACTCTTTTTCCACAATGGAACATTTTGAGTATAACGCTGCAGGCAGGGATGGCCGAACTAACGCTTTTTGGAATAAACTACATTTTTTACATTTGTCACGTAGTTTAGATATGTAGTAAACTTTGAAGATTGAATTTGAGTTGAACTGCTTTTATTGAAATTTTATTATTTACCTAGCTTTACTATGTATGTAGCAAACGTAACATTTTGTAGTATATAAGGCGTGTAGTTTATTAAATTAGCTACGCGTAGTTAATCATGTAGAAAATGAAAAGTAGTTAATTCGGCCAACCCTGGTTGCAGGTAGTCAGGCAAGAAGAAGATGTTTACTTGGGTGCGAAGTATATTTGTGTATATTTGTATATGCAATAAGAAAATCAACGGGAGATAAAGGTTCTGTTTATGTGTCAAACAAGAACCTACTTAACATACAAATAGTTAAACCATTTTTTAAGAACTCACATTTATCAAAACGTAAGTTTATAATGTATAAACTTTTTGTTAATAAGATGAAATAGAAATTAGGTACGGGTAGCGGTAGCCCTATTTAATACTATCGGTATATATGTAGGTATGTTAATATTAATTCTTGATTTTTTGCGAAGCAAGGCGAGCACGGGTCTACTAGTAAATGATAAGAATAAAAAAAACTAGAAATAAAAAAGTACGTATACGTCACAGTGTACCAAAGTGTTACAGAGCCACTTTTTTGATATTTTATAAATATTTTGATATTTAAATTTGTTTTCTTTAATACTTAATTGAACTATTTTGGTTTTAGAATGCATTTGGATAAGAAAGCTAAATTAAATGGGACTATAAGAGGGTTTTTTGTTGACCTAGATAAGTATCATCAATGACAAAGCTAGTTTTCACACGAAAGTCTAAGATGAGAGTACTTTTTCATGACAAAAGATATTTTGAAAAATCTAACTAATTTTGTAAATTATAAATAATAAATATTTCTATGATTATAAAATTAGTAAATGATTAAATGTATGTATATTTTAAATACAAGCAGCATTTTCTGTGGCAAGTTATCACATTCACACTGCTAATGCCAACAGATGCTCGATCACCCAAGATGCTAAGTTGTTAGCTCGCAAAGAATATAAAAATTACGTTAGACTTTTCTCTCAATAAATTTTGTGCACAAATTTTTATGCACAAATGCTCCTTAACAGTTTAATAATTAATATTGATTTATTAATATTTTCAAAATACGTTTTTGGGATCGATTGTTTATTGATTTATTTTTATATCGTTTTTAAATGTATACTGACATAATATAATGAAAATTGGTATATAAAATGTATTTATTGGAAATATTAAAGAAAAAATACATTTATAAAAAATTTTTATTCCAAAGTCCAAAGCTCCAAAGTTTTTTTTTCGATTCAATTTATCAAAAATCATTTTTCGGAGGTAATTAGGTAAATTTTAGCAACGAATTTTATGTTTTTTTTATTATCTTCCATATTACATATAAATATTCAATAAAAATAAAGGTATATTGCCAAAGAAATAACGTGTTTTATTTTAAATGGAGCTTAATTAGATATCTATTGCTTTTAAATAATAAAAATGTGCGTGACAGTAGGCAGTTTTTTTTCAAACCACTTTTAACACCGTATCAATGTATATACACAAATCCATTGTTTGAATCGTGAGTTATGCGGTCAAAATCTTAAAAATTAAGAGTATTTGCTGTTGTTTCGCATAAAAACAATAAAAAATCAGGTTTAAAATTTCCGTACAAGTTTATATAAGAAATATACGTTCCATATTTTTGGGGAATGAAATAATTCTGTAGCCGAACACTTTTTCTGTAATTAAAAATTCCGCTAAAATAAGTCTGAAGTAAGCGAACGAAAAAAATATTTTTGGTGTTCCAAATCTTAACTCTTTAAATAATAATTTTCTGTGCAAAAACTAATTATCAAACTTTTATAAATTTCGTCTAGTTCCAATTTATCCAATTTGAACCTACGTTTGCCCTGAATATAAAAGTATTTCTTATGCGTCTTATTTTGAGCCTTCAGCTTTAAGGAAATTTTTTAATTTGAAATTTAGTAAAAAAGGCGGTTTTTTTTAATTTGAATTTCAAGTAAAAAATTATACGTATAAACCTTAAAAAATTAGTTTTGCGCAATCAGTTAAAAAGTTAAAAATTCAAGGTATATGAAAAATTTTTAAATATTTTTTTTTTTTATATTGTGTCTACGTGTAGGTATAAAGTCTTAGTTTTCGAGCTGAAAATTTTCGGTTTGCGCAACAAATTAGGTTTTCATATATCAACAGTTTTTCATTCCGCGAAAGTAAGAGACTTTGAAAAATCTACAAGAGTATGACTTAAAAGGTACTTTTTATTTTGAACATAAACTTTTGATGATTAGAAACCAACTTTGAAAAATTATGGACCCCTTAAAATACACAGCGACGTGGTCCCAACAGATACCGTAAAAAAAAGCTGAAAGAAATATCATTAACTTAAATATGAACATACATATCTACATATTATAAAGTTTTTCAAGGTTTTCTTTTTCTAGTATGAAATTCAAACAATAAAATCATCAAATAATACAAACATTCATTTACTATATTACTTACATTTATATCTTTTATATTTTACTTACAACTAAAATGTCCAAAAGAAGACTAATGCTATAATGTCAGATGAAAAAATGAATCGTTAATCATGCACCAACGAGAACAATTGTTGATTAATGAAAACGAGCATTTACATTACAGTTACACATTTCATTACGTCATGTCTTTTTGGAATTGGAATGATGCTACACATGCTTGCTATTATAGTTCTCTTTGAGAAAAATAATGTTTTTGTGTTTGCAAAAAAAAAAAACAAAATTCAATTCATTTTTCTCATTTTTCACATTTTACTCATTTTCGGTTTTCTTTCTTTTCAATTTTGCTATTCATGACCACCTGCTGGAAAATACAAGAAACCAATCTAGAAATGACTGAGTAGTTTTTATTTTTATTTTTTTTTTCATTGATGATTATTATTACATTTTATTTTTGTTTCATATCAATGAGACGAGGAAAGTTTTCTTTTTTTCTAATTTACAAAGAAAGAGAGGATGGTTCATATATACGCTTGAAATTATAGCTACAACATTGATATGATTGGTATGATTTTAAAGTAAAAAATCAAAATTATATCAAATTTTCTAAAATACATTTCCAAGACTGTCTAAGTCTTAATCAATTGTGAATACTGAAAAATATGTTACACGACTGTCCTTTTTCAAGGAATTTTTATAAAATAAGAAAAACTATTTATTTTTTAGTCTTAATATACTGTTTGCTTACAAATTAAATAAAATTCCAACGTGGCAAATTTTTGACATATTATGAGTTTTTTCAGTATCAACAACGACATATATTTTATTCCAAAATTTAAAAATAGGGCTATTTCAGATCAGAATGAGTATCAATTTTTTAAATAACGAATTTTATATTTGTACGAAATTTTGGATTACCGAATAAAGGATTTCCCAGTCTTTAAAAAAAAGCACCTGTTTAAATATAAAATACATACATATATGTATACCTACTTAAAATAAATTGATTTTACAACTTCTTGCAAGTTTTTTAAACACTATCTAAAAATATTTAAAAAATCTCTGGGTTTATATACAGGGTGTTTGGCATGAGATGCTATAAAATGTTGGGTCATTTCGTAATTTGGAAGGATCTATTTTTTCAATGTTTAGATAGGGAAAGGGCAATTTGCTAAAAATATCAACTTGAAATCAACTTTAATCATTAAAAGTCAACGGCAACACTTATAATTTCATGTTTATATACTAAAGCCCCCTAATGATCGTGTACAGTGTACAGTGTACACGTATACTCGTATTACACATGAAATTAAATTATTCATGTATACTTGTATTTTTGTTAACACGTGTAATTACATTAAAATGGTACTTAAGATATTTGTGGTCCAAAAGGTGTTGAAAAATAGATTAATGGCCGTAACTAGTTTTTTGGAAAATATTTTAATTGCAAGTGTATTTTTATTTACATGTATATTTAGAACCTACACGTGTTGATTTTTTTTTACACGTAAAACGGATACACGTGTAATTAGATACATGCTCAAAATCCAAAGATCTAGTTTATACCTTTTTTTAAAGCCAGAAATCGAATTTTTAATTGTGTTTTTAAATAAAATTATTTAAATACAAATTTTGGAAAAATTAATTTTCAAACTTAAAATTAAAAAAAAAAATTTGCTCAAACTGTTCAAAATTCTTTATTATTAAGTAATACTTTTGTAATCAATGCTTTTAACAATTTTCAGTCAAACACTTAAAACCAGATGCTTAAATTTCTTCTAGTTTTTGAGAAAATTAAAATTAATAAAATCTACTTAGTTACTTATTAAGTGGAAATAGGATCTTTAGAGCAACTTAAACAATGGATTGTACTCAAATTAAAGAAAACTTATTTTTATTATTTTCGATTTTCAAAAAAAATAGTGAATTTTCAAAAAAAAAAAAAAAAATTTCTTAAAAATGAAAAAATTGTTTTTTTTTTGTATTTTAATATGCAACATTTATTTAACTTCTTAAAAGCATAAGAAATTTAATTAAAATTGTTTAAGTTTAGTTAAACGAAAAAGTCAAAAATAAAAAATAAAAAACGAAAATATTTGTACTACTGATTTATATGGTAAAATTAAACTTTGTCAATTTTTTTTATTTTGGATGGACCCGACGACTCTTGAGGCGTTATTTTATCAGCCATACGCTCCAAGTGTAAGTATAGCTTTATTTTCAATTGATCGACTTTTGTTTGTAAAGTCCTTAAAAATCCTTGTTGATTCTTTTCCTTCACACACCATGCCGTATATTTACTGATACTGACCCAGAAACCCACCAAGTTGTTATCCTATATTTTCACAAAATTCATGCATTTGTCCCATACCATAATATACTGACAATGGATGAGATTACTAAGGTTTTTGTTCGTAGATTCATACATGCATAATGCATATATGTAATATAGTCTCCTTATGGTTCATTTATAGGGGTCTTACTGCTTAAGATTAGATGCCTTCTTATCCCCGAGAATTGTATCAACAAAACAAAAACCTTAGACCTATTCAATAAAGAAACCCACAAAACTTGGAATGCGTAGCAGTATATTTATGTACGTAGGTACCTACTTAAATATATATTTATTTATTTTTTCAAAAAATATTTAAATTGACTCAAAATCACTCCATGTCACTCCCTTTCTAAATTTATTACTGCCATCAGCCTCAACCAGATTTTCCCTGTACAGTAAAAAAAATACTCTTGTAAGCCGCATATTAGATAAATGTCAAATTATATTTCACAAACTCTCACAACAAACAAATACCTAAAATAAAAAAAATAAAAACAAATCCCTTGGCGAAAAGGCTTTACAGAAGAGGAACTGTAATTAATCAAAAACGATTTAGCTTTAAGCCTGTATTGCGTTTTACCAACCTACATATTCATATATATGTACATATGTATGTACATCCATCCATCCATCCATATATATTGGACGTTGAAATGGCATTTAAGGACGAGAATTTCAATGCCTTTGTAATGTCGATGTGCCTTTTAGGATGATGTTTATGTGGGGACGTTGTATTCCAGAAGACCAAAGAGAGAGAGAGTAAGGGAGAGAGAGCAAGAGAGTTGTGTAATTAACTATGGGTAGATGAAGGAGGAGGGTATCCTTTGATGTAATGCGATTTTGAATGATATACAGAACAGCGTATATGTCCTTTGATAAAGTTAGGCAACGCATGTGATATGTGGATTGTAATTGAAGTTCAATTATCTAGTTGGGTCATCTCATTGCATTTATATCCCTATATACATATATATGTACTTATATATGTTCATTCGCAAACGCACAAAGCAACGCTTTTAGAAAGCGTTTAATTTGATTCGGTCGGATTAAATACTTGCTGCTTAAATAGTTGTGGCTTTGAAATATTTTCATTATAGACAAAATGCCTTAAGTTTATTTACGTTTTGGTGTATAAGTTGTTGTAAATAAAATGTGACTGGATTCGCTATACTATTATGTTTGAGATTAAGTTTGAAATCGTGATAGATGGACGTGATAGTAAGGACGACAGAAGTTCATTTCAATGAGTATGGTCAGAAAGGAATGGGATACGGTAGTAACATTTTATATTAAATTCTAATGTAAAAATAAATTGGAGCTACAGTACCTACATAACAAAAATTTGTAACAGTCAAGTTGATAAATAAAATAAGATCTATCACTTCGTCGCGCGTATTTGTTCTTGTAATTCAAGTCACTTCACCGAAACAAAAAACATTGGTGAAATCAACTAATATCCATGGTTGGCTTGGCGTCAATCAAAAAGCGTTGTTGATTTCACTATGTTCGCGTGATCAATTCTTTTATCAAAACTGAATAATGTACAGTGCTGATTTCGTGTTTGACTTATCACTCGTCATTGTTGCTCGACAAAATTCGTGTGATATCGAGTATTTTCGTAGTCAAAGGATCATGTCTGTTTTTCTTTTGAAAATATATTTTTGTATCACAAACATTGTTAATCAACAAGAATTGTGATAGTTTAACCATGTTCATTGTTGAATGAATATGTTTATTTAGAATTATGTGCACAGTTAGATGACAATGTTCATGTTCAGATTATAATACTTCCATTGTTCTTTAACTACGTTCGTTGTACACCCACCACAACTGTGGTTGCTTAACAAACTTTCTTTGTAGTTTTTTATACTTACTTTAAAATCTGTCAACTCTAAAAAGGTCAAATTTAAAGATATTTTTCATTAAATTTAAATGTTTTTTTATTTAAATATAGTGCTTTTTCTTTGAGTTCAATTGTAAATAATAATATTTTTAGAGAATAAAATAAACTTTAATAATGCACGTTTAAAAAAATTTAAAATTTTTACCACTAGGGTGGGAATAATGACATTAATATATTAATAATGAAAATTTTTTAAAATTTCAAATCCGTTAAAATTAAAATTTTTATATTTATTATATTTATTTATATTTTTGTATATTTATATTTTTTTACAAAATTATACATTAAATTTTATATATATATTTAGAAATACTAACACAATCATTGTTTTTATAAGATATTTTGTGGAAAGCAAGAGAACTGTAACTAAATTTTCAATTCAATTTCACAATTTTTTTTTTGATGCAAAAATTTAAAAGTTAAAATGAACTATAAACATAATTGGTTAACTATACTATACTATATCTATAGTACTTAACAAGCGCAACCACCGACTACGTTTGCTTTGTTGATTCAAGCATGAAACCTTGGTTGTTACATCACAAACGTATTCAATATCACAATTTTTGAAGAATTTTTTTGTTTACCACGTTCATAGCTAAGCAACAATGAAATCAACAATAGAATGATCGTTTAACAATGGAATATAATAAATGATTATTTTAGTGACCTTTGTATTTAACAATATGATTTAGTTTAGTGGGCTTTAGGTCAAATGAAAGATGTTAATTATTAAGCGACGTTTCGAGCATGATTATGCTCATCATCAGATCAAGTTGACAAGTTTTGTAAGTTTACATTACAGTATATGTATTTGTGATTTGGTAATTACTTATGTATGTTTGTAATTTATTTATTTTTTCTAATAAAGGCCTGATGATGAGCATAATCATGCTCGAAACGTCGCTTAATAATTAACATCTTTCATTTGACCTAAAGCCCACTAAACTAAATCATAATGGAATATAATGTTATATCGACTATGAACGTGATTTATATCACTATTTATGTGATACTTAGCAAGAAAAAATATCTACAATGTTCTTTTAGCTGATCACGACGCGACGCCTTGGTTGATTCAACTACAAACGTAGTGATTTTCAAAAAAATTTTCTGCATTGTTGGTTCACAATGAAACATGCTTGAATCAACCAAGGTTTTTTTTCGGTGTTGGTATTTTTTTTGAAAACCAAATAATGAGTACTAAATTTTCAGATAAATTAAAAATTTGCTACTATTTATTCCTCTGACCGTAAATGTTTAACTGATGATTTAAAAATCATCTCTGTATTAAATAACTAAAAGGTAGTTGTCACCCTAACGGAAGATGCTTTAATTTTTTCAAATCATTCAACAAAAAAATCGAAGCAATTACTCCGAGTTCTTTAAGAATAAAGTGATTCATGTTTTGTTGATGTGTATTTTGTATCTGTTTACTTCACAAATGTCAAATTTGATTTAAAAACACCATTTCCAACCGGTGACAACTCTCGCCACCTTATGTATTAGAGTTTAATACTAGTTTAACACTCAATATACGGTTAGAATGCTCTAAAAAATTTCATTCAAAAATGAACGTACTGGCAGAATTTTTACTCTACTTTTTAAGTTTCTTTTTTTGTACTTGAAAATTTTTCTCATTTTAAAATTTTCATCTTTTAATTTGTTTAGTAAATTATGATTATTACCAATGTTTCGCAAGTAAAAATTGACAAAATGGTAGTTTTTGAATATAGACTTATCTCTGTCAATTTTAATAAAACAATTTTGTTCAACTTATTTAAAAATGAAATCAATATATAGAGAAACACAATCTTTGTTGCTGACTATTGAGTTAATCACCCAAGAAGCTGCCGCCATTTGTCTGACCACATTTTGTGGCCTCTTCACGAACAAATAGTACTTAATTTTATTTTTTTAAATAAAGTTAAGCTCTTCGAGACGCACTGGCTACAGCATCAAATTAAAATAAATGCGTCTTAAGATAATCACTAGAGTTTGAACTTTAAAGATACCTCATAACATTTAAGGGAATATCTTTAAAATATTATGTATATCTATTTCATTTTTGTTTTACATTTATTGGTATTTTTTATGATGGAGCCTTAAAGTTTTGATTTTCAGCCTTCAATTAAGCTAAATGTCAATTTAACTTTGCCTTGAGCTGATCATAAAAAAAAAACACAAAACATTCAAAACATAAACAACTGAATCTGAGAAAAAAAATACAATCTCAATGGGATCCTATTTAAAAAAAAAACATAAGAAAACAAAAAAAAGCTTAAACGAAAAATCCCAAAATAATTTTAAGCTATACAACATGAACGTGATTTATTAGATTTAATGAACTTTTGCCACCACAGTAACGTTAAACCAAGCTGTTGCCATAAAATGCCGCCACCACCACCATCCAAGCCCCTCATCCTTACGATTTTGTATTATAAGTAGGTATAGGTAGTAGGTACAGCTTTTTCTAGAAAATCTCAGCGCAGTTGTAGCAATATTATAGAGCAAGAGCGCACAAGAGCAACCTAACCTCAAACTCATTAAAGTTGTTGTGTGTTGTTGTTGTTTTGTTTTGTTGTTATTGGTGTTGGTGTTGCTGTTGACCTTGTTTCTTGTTAGAAAATATTTATTACTGGGGTTAGATTTCGGGTGTCCATTTCATTTTTAAAAGGCATAATATATATTCTGTGGCAATACCTTTAGTCTTCCCATTAAAAATGCCATTGCTACTTGATTTATAGAGATATTCCAGTTTTATACAATATAAGGGGGAATATAGGGAATGGAATTAGAATTTTTCTGCATTTTTTTATTTATTTTTATTTTATACGCTATACGCTTCACTACTTGTTTTGAATTTTGTTCGCTTTTTTGTTGTTGTTTTTGGTTCTTTTAAGGATCTCGAAGTAAAACTTTTCTTTTATGCCTTTATATTGGAATGTGGCCGAGTTCAGATGTTCGTTAAATTTTTGTTTTTTGTTTGTAAATTGGTACATGAAGGCATTTACTAGATATTGATTTTACACTTTAGATACACACACAGACACACACACACTTTATACAATGTTTTTATCTCCTGGTCATAATTTGTGTCCTTTAAATTTTTGTTTTATTTTTTTTGTTTCGATTTTTATAGTTTTTATGAGGGGAAACAAGATTTACTGTTTTATAGAAAATTTCAAAAAATAAATCATACTTACTTATTTTTACAAGGGGTTTATGGACCTCATTATTCCAAAATTATAATAAGTTTTTTTTTTTGCAATAAACTAGGTTTGATTAAATCTCGAAATGTTCCAATCCTTGGAATTCGTGAGAAAAAATAAAGTCCACAGAGGATCTAACTGACTTATGGTTAGACCGAAAGATAGCAACCAATTTAAAAACCATATCAGTACACGGGCTACTATCAAATACAAAAACACAAGTCTTACACTCTGGATCTTTTAATTATAGGTCCTTATTTACTTTTTTGCTACCAAAAATGTTAAAATCGTCTTGATTTCCATCATTTAAAGAATTCTAATTAAATGTAGGTATTGTATTGGTTCCACTAAGGGTTACAACTCTCCCTCTCCTATCCCTCTCGCCTTATTCCTTCTCGCAACCTCTAGTGCCTTTATCCACTCTTCCCCCCTCCCTCCTTCGTCCATAATATCCCTCATCTTCTCCCCTATTGACAGAATTCTAATTAAATGTTAGATCCCTGAAAAATATATGCCCATTAAATACAAAAACTTTACTTATACACTCCGGACTGGTCGATTAAGTTTTTATTTTTTTCTTTCCCAACATGCAGGAATAGTGTTGATTACCATCATTTTAAAGCTTCAAATTACATGTTAAATCAATGAAATTTATGGCCATCAAATCTAAAAAATGCATGTTTTTCATTCTGGATGTGTCGATTAGGTCTTTATTTTTTTCCTTCCCAAGATGTAGAAATCGTCTTGATTGATATCATTTAAAAGCTTTAAATTACATGTTAAATCAGGAAAAGATTTAAGGCCAACAAATACAAAAAAGACAGTCTTACACTTTGGATTGGTCGATTAGGTCCTTATTTTTTTCCTTCCCAAGATATGTAGGAATCGTCTTGATCACCATCATTAAAAAGCCTCAGATTACATGTTAAATCACTTAAAAATTAATAACCATCAAATACAAAAAAGCCAGTCTTACACTATGGATTGGTCGATTAGATCCTTATTTTGTTCTTCCCAAAATGAAGCAATCTTCTTGATTACCATCATTTAAAACCTCCAAATTACATGATAATTCACTAAAATATTTAAGGCCATCAAATGCAAAAACTCCAGTCTCACACTCGGGGTTTTCCGATTAGGATTTTAATTTTGTTTCCTTCCGAAGATGTAGGAGTTGTATAATTACCATCATTTTAAAGCTTCAAATAACATGTTAAACCAATGAAAGATTTGTGGCCATCAAATACAAAGACGCCAGTCTAAAACTCCAGATTTGTCGATTAGGTCCTTTTTTCCTTCTGAGTTCTGAAGTTGCAGGAATCGTCTTAATAACTATCATTTAAAACCTTGAAAAAACATTTTAAATCACTGAAATGTTTATGGACATCAAATACATAAACTCCAGTCTTACATTCCGAATTGATGGATTAGGCCTTTATTATTTTTTTTCTGCTTCTTGAGAACACGAAACCAAACTAGGGTTGTGTAAGTTCCAAAGTTAAATAGAGCCTTGGATTTTCCAGCCAATACTTTGTTCAACTGTGGCTTTTTTTGTTTTGTACCGCGGCAAGGCTATAGATCTCAATGGAGCCAAGACATAAATCAAAAATTAAGATATAAACCATTAAACCAAATTCCTTTTCGATATAAGAAAGGTAATTTTGTAATCAAATACATATAATGTAAACTTAAATTACAAAACAAACAAAAAATAAAGTTAAAAAATTTAACGTTTATCATGAAGTCGTGACAATAGTCTTCATGACTTTGCTCTCAGTCCGCATTAAAAATAAAATACATTAAAAAAAAACCTCTTTCTCTATATATACAAAATAAAAATCTTCATGGGATAAAACGGATATTTTGTAATACCAACTTCAACACTTGTTCTTTCTTTCGAAAAAACACAGAAAAAAAAAAGAAAAACCAAATTAATGAGTTTCGCTTTTCAAGAGGATTACACTTACTCATGATGATGCTGAGTTTTCGATTTTGTACAAAATAAATGTGTGTGTGTGTGTGTGTGCGTGTAACATTTTCAATTATCTTTTTCTGTGGTTGAATGTAAATTGTTTTGAGATTTTAAGACAGGTATACGTATAGTATATACGTAGTAGGAGGATATTATTTAAAAATTAAAATAATTTAAGCGAAAATCCGTTGGACTTGTTTTATGTTATTAAAATTTGTTGGTTCTTTGAGTTATATACGAGCATGGGCTTAAAAGTATCATTTTTTGTATTCAATTTTGGATATTTTTCAACCAAATAAAAATTCCTTTTATAGATCGTACGGCACCTGTCGTATATGGATTATACACGTTTAACGTGTGAAAATATCAACGAAACATAGAAAATGTCAATGAGTTGTGAGAAGTTGTTAAAAGAAGAGCAATTGTATATGCTCTTTCGAATGAGACCTAAGAAATTGTTCAAAAAATATCTTTGTTAATTCCCTGACAGCTTTGTTGTCAGTTTAGAACTGCCAGTCATTGGCAATGAAAAATTCGCAAAACAATTTTCTTAAAAATTAATAATAATAAGTTGAAAGTAATTATAATTTTTTTTAAATTAATAATGAGGTAAAACAAATAATTATTATATTAATCCAAAATGTACCTCCACTATTCAGCGAAAGAACTGTGGGCCTATTTTGACCTAATCCGGTTTTTTTTAATTTTTCAATTCATTTCAGCATTTCAAACTTAACGTTAACCTTTTTTTTTAATTCAAGACCTAAACTGTTCTCAGAACTAAATAAAAATTTAAATTTTTGAGCCCTATTGCTTATAAAATGTCATGTTATGCTTCTTCAGAGTTAAATTAAGAGTAGTTACACTCAATTATACACACTTTTTGATAAACTGAAAATTCCTTCCCGAATAAAAATGTAAAAATGCTCCAAACTCCTGAAATAATTCCATTAGTTTTGGTGAAGATTCTTATGTTAACTTCACAAACCTGAAAGAGAGATATTAAAAAATATAGCAATTTCTCTAAACCCTGAACCCCCGCAAAACTCTTCAAAAATACCTAAGTATTTTTAATTTTCATTCTAACAAAGTATATTTCGCTTTTGTAACTATACCCGTTTCCTATTATTCCCAAATAGCATTGCTGATGGCAAAAAAAAAGGCATTTAGCATTTTTTTTAATTATTATTGTTTGCTCATAAAAAGAAACAAAAAAAAATTTCTTTATAATTAATTATAAAAATTCAAGAAAGATTAATTGAACATTAAGCTTAAGAAAATTTAACACAAGAAAAGAACTCAAAAGTCGAAACTTTATTCACAATAGAAAACTCACAAAAGCATCTCAACAAAAAAAAAAAAATATAAAAATGAAAAAATATAAAGAAAAAAAAAACTGAACAGTCGTCGTCATCAAACTTTACCGGCACATTAGGATTTAAATTCTTTGTCAAGTTCTGACAGAAATATATATACAAAAATAAAAAAGGCCTACCATTTCCATTTCATCAACCGTTGTTGTTTGTTTACAAATAAATAAGAGAGGGTGGCAACTAACTCTTACTCTAACTCTTAACACAAAACAACCCCATATTCTCCCCTCACTCTATAACCTACTTTATTGAAGTGGATACATTATGTTACCGCATTTTGGGTGCTTTGCAAAGAAGAAGAATAAAAAAAAAAAAAAAAAAACCATTTGATTTTGAATTAGGTAAATCCAAGATGAAATTAAGGATTCTTTCAACCCTTATTCCTTTTTTTCTCTGACAGCAAAGAAAATTCATCATATTATCTGCTTTCTTCTTTTCAATTCAATTCAAAAATACCGACGAATAAGGTGGTGGCATACAAACAGAAAAACATAAGAACCACCATACAAAAAAAAAATGTGCTGATGTTGTTAGTTTCTTTATCATTTAGTCTGATTTTATATTTTTTTTGTAAAATCGATGAGTTTGTAAAAACAAAAAAGAGAGTGAAGTGAAAAAAAAGTTTTACTTTATTTTTTTTTTCAAGAAAGATGTATACCTACCTATACTGCTCATACTGCTATACTGCTCAAGCTCATTCAGCTATCTTTCATATTATGTATACAATATATACATATACATATATGGAAGATGTATTTTGAGTTCTTCCTTCCAATCCAAGTGCTTTGTTTTTTAAATCAATTGGCAATAAGAAAGTCATTCGGTGTAAAATGAAATGAAACAAACCAACCATCTTCTTTTGGCAACGAATTTGTAATGCTTTGCCAAGTGAAGCTCAGCAGTTTCTTCGCCAAAATTATTTTTTTTTTTTTACTTTCAATATATAGAGACATGGATGATGATGAAAAGGATGGTTTTATAAATAAGTGGTGTAATTTAGGCGCCAAGGCATCGGGGGCAACTTGGTGTCAGGCACCTATCCAACTTCGAGAAAAATTTAAATCCGAGACATGGCTGCACGTACTTCCTCTTAGTTTAGTTTAAGTATAGCTTAGTTTAATAATATAGTAAGAGGAAAATTATGGGTAAATGAAATTTCGTCTTAAAATTTCTAAAATTGTTTTGAACTTAAAATGAATTACACCACCTGATTTTTTTCAATCAAAAAATGAAGTTAGTGAAATAAATTGTCAAAAATTGGTTATTATTTTTCCAGTTTACATATCTCAGATCTTAGAGATCTCAGCAGTCTCCTAAATAAACCCCTATTACCGCTGGCGAGTCGAACGAATAAACGTGTGAGTGTAAGAAATCAGTATTAAAATTCCCGAATTAAGAACCTTTGATTCGCCTTAAATGTCTCTTTTGTGGACTGTGGTTATCGAAAGTTCATTGATTTGAACGTCAGTCGTTAGTTCGCTAATGCAAACATCTCACTTCGAACGTTCGATCCGCAAAACGTAATAGGGGGTACAAACAGGATTCCTCAGCAGAATTTTTCATTTTGTGTGTCAAATACCAAGGAATAAAAATGGTGGATTCGTCTGCTCAATTTTTGCGGAGGAAGATTAGTTAGGACTCAGAAATATAAAGTGATCAATTATTGTATAGAAATTAAATTAAATTTTAATGTTAATTCAAATTCTGATATTAAAGTCACATTTAAATAAGAAAACAAAAATAAGAGCAAAAATTTTCCACTTATTAAATTGAGAACAGTTTTTGTTTAAAAATAAAAATGATATTATTTTGCGTATTTAACAAGAAATAACCAATTTTAATTAATGAAAAAATGTAATCCTTTTTTTACATATTCTAATTAGTTATGATTAAGTTAAATATTCCGAACCAATTTGTTTGTTCAAAATCAAAAATTCGCGAAAAATGAATTCATCTCATTATTTCAAGAAAACGGCAATCCTAAAATGGGTTGATGGTTGACAATTTGGAACTTAACCTCTCTTATTCAAACAGTGAGTTGAACATCCTTATACCAAATGAACAGCTGTTACTAAGAGCAGATTTATCAATTTATTCTTATTAATAAACTGAAATGAAATATGAATTATCTAATAAGGGATAACTCATGTTTCATGTGAGTTTTAAGCGAAATATAATCAAAAAGACAAAATTGAAGTTAGTTTATGATAATTGCCTGTTCACCCAAGTTTTTGAATTAATACGTAATTGAGTTAAAAATTACTGATATTTTTGCCAGTGACTAGAGGCAAACAAACAAAAGCTTGTAACATATTATGATATTTACAAGCTTAAATAAGAAAGGATGTATGTGATTCTTTGGTGACAATAAATTTCTTGTTAAATACAGTAGATTTTCGATAAGATTTGATACTTAACTTCATTTCATTGTTTATTATTAATATTTTAATTCTTGTTTTATGTTTTGATCAACTTTTTAGTTGATTTGTGAATTAAAACTAAATTAAGCATTTTTTTATTAATAGGGTTATTAATTAAGTGTCAGAAGAATTTAATTCATTTAGATTAACTGCACTACATGCCGAGTGGTGAGTAATTTTCATCTTCTCATATAAAGTTTTCAAATTTTAAAACAATCGCTTAAAAATATAAAAATAAAAAACTACAAAAAATTGTTATAAGAAAATGTTGTTTTTCATAAACTGTATGCTATAAAATTGATCACCGCATCAAACGTCATCCAGATTTATTACAAAATATAATAGGTAACTAGCTGGCCTGCCCCGAACAAATAAAAATATTAATAAATATTGCAGTGTTACGTGTTAGGTGGGCAATGTCATTATTTCAAAAGTCAAAATTTGTTCTTATTTTGTATAACTGTTACTACCCGCCCACTTCGCTAAGCCATCCCAGCTCTCGAAAAGTATCCTTTAACCTTTAAGAACTTAAATCGAAATACACAAACTTTTACAATTTTTATATGGACTGATTTGAATTAAAACAGTGAGGATTTATTTATACACAACAATTTAAAAGATAAAATAAAAACTACAGCTTGGTGATCTTAATATTTCTTTTTGTTCACAAAATATGTTGAAATCTGATGTTTTTTATAGGTAGAAATATTTGTTCTATTTTTTTCAACATATTTTATTTTTTTTTTTTATTTATTTCATATTTCAAATTGTTTCTAATTCTTGTCGATTTTAAACCCTTTATACCTTATAAATAGTTAAATTTTGAAAAAAGCATCTGGCCTTTAGTGATCCTTAAAATGCATCCTCTAAAAAATTAACACCTTTTAAATACAAAAAGAAATTTTAAAATCTGATGCTATTTTCCCCCATTTCACACTATAAATAGCTATATTTTGTAATTATTTAGACCATAAATGATCCACAAAGTCCATCCTCTAAATATGTTTAACCTTTCAAACACAAAGAGAATTTCTAAAATCTATTTTTTTGTGTACCCCATTTTACCCTATAAATAGTTTAATTTTGAATAAGTGATTCAAACGTTTTTTTCCTCAGTATTTTAACAGCAAAACTGAGAAATTTTCTTGAAGAACCCTGTTCGTGTTACTGGGTTTGTGAGATCTCAATATAGCGGGTGTTGATTTTACGTCCAACAGATGTTACTGTTTTTCAAAATGTTTATTAAGGCACATTCGTATTCATATGAAACTTTGTGTCAAAATTTCAAAAATAATCTGTGGATATTTTTTTAGATTTTAAACAAACACACATTTAATTTTTTTTATTTATAAAAGTTTAATTTCCCGTTTTCGACTTTGAAATGTTCACATCCAGATTTTAAATTTTTCCTTATTTTTATCACTAGGTATAAATAGGACTTTATTGTGTTTTAAAAATTTATCGATTCAAACAGAAAAATTGCACCCTTCACACAATTTAGTAAATAGCGAAAAACGACTTCCTTTTTCAAATCAAGATGGCGGGATTACTTCAAGGGATTGATGGTCGAGGCAAACAATAAGTTTTCCACAGTAAAATATTAAATTACAATTTTTAAATTATTACTACTGAACTAAAACTAAAATATTATTTTAAAGGGCGATTTCACTTAGTTACTTACTGCCTTCAAATTTAAATTCTTATAATCCAACATTGACTGTAAGTTGAAGGGATCACATTTAAAGAGCATAACCTTAAAATCAAGGAATTATTTTACAGCTCAGCTTCTGAAGTCTTCAGAAGTGATAAAACCTGAAAAAATGCATGCGCCACTGCATGCAGCAATGCATTTTCAACTCATTATGATTTTTTGACACTACATTTTTTTACTTCTTATTTTAATTACCCTTCAGTAGCTTAATCAGTAGCTTAATTTTATTTATAAATAATTTTTTGATGTGGATGTGGTTGTGAACGTCTCTTTCTCAATCACAAAGTTTAACATTCTTTAAGGTTTGGCTTGCGATTACACATTTAATGCATTTAAACAAACAACAAACAAATGCTTAGTGATCGAAAAAAGAAAAATATTAGGTTTTCAAATTATTGTCGCCCAGTTCTTCTGCTTTTATCCTTTTAAATGACTTTAATGATTTTTTTAATGTTGTTTTATATTTACAAATTTTTCACAAGCAGATGAGGCTCCTTTAACTTCGAGGCGACCATGGATACGAATTTTTGTGTATATATATGTATTTAGATGACCTTGTCGCATTTTAAATCTCAAATGAAAGCAATTCTATATCTCACGTCTTCCGCATCTTGTGTTTGAGTTGTGAGAGTTGTAGATATAATTTTTTTTTTTATTTTTTTATTTTATTATTCGTCGTTTTTACCTTAAAAATTTTAACAATTCAGTTGGGGACGCCTCGTTTTCGCACCCATTGAAATACAAAAGTTTATCCAAGTGCTTTCAGGTGAATAACGAGTGTTTAACTTTACGCCCAAACATCATAAGAAACTCATCAAGACAGACTTTTATTCCCCGAAGCACAACCAAATAAACATAAAATCTATAAAGGAAAGTGGTCTCTGCAGATATATATGTATGTATTGAGGTAGGAGGTATAAGTACGCATATATATTGGTATATATGAGAGAGTCCTGGGCATCTCACAAGCTCCTTCGTCAAGCCAAAACGGTTCAATATTTTTGTTGTACATGAAATTATATTTCATATCTGTTATAAGGATATTATTATGGTAAATAAAAAAGGAATTTATTAAACAATACGAAAGCTCCAAGGACCAAACACCACCACTTGAATTGCCTACCTTTCCTTCCATATATACAGCACAAAACTTTGACACCTGTCACTAGCATTGGTTATAAAAGGCAATATAAGACTCATCAAATGATTTGAAACGAAGGATCTGGAATATATTGATTGCCCCTCCAGCTTGTGGTGGCAGGTATATGTATACGGTACAAAATAAATACGGTATATGTATAGGATGTTGTATATGCCTGTAGGCGGTATGGAAATTGTGAATAAACATACAATCAATTGAAAACATATGTGGTTGATGTGTCAGATGAAAATAGGTATAACCTCTATACAAAATAATAATACGAGTGAGCTTGAGTATGTCTGCAACAACTCTTAGCGGATATTGGATTTGGCTATGGTTATTAACGCTGAGTAAAATTGAGCTGAGCTTTTCAAAAATAAAAAGCAGAAAAGGGTTAATGTCGGATGAAGAGGCATAGAGGTATAGGTATAGGTTCTCGTGACAGAAGTGAAGAAATATTAGTTCTTTTAAGATACAAGTCAAAGAAAATGTACCTATGTTTGAAAGAAAAAAGAGAAGGGTAGGTATAAAGCTACATATAAAGACAAAGTTTCAAAAAGGTATGAAAATTCACTTTTTAGTTTTTTTTTTTTTTTTTTTTTTTTTTTTTTGTAACGGTATAAAAACATTCGTGTGCTGAGTCTCTGAGAGGCCATAATTCTTGATAACGAAAAGAAATTGATGTGTGGGCGTAGAGGGTTTGCCTCGCTTAAACTCATGCTGTCAAAGGTTCCGGACAATTTTTTTTTTTTTATAAAATGAAGATTATTTTTGTTTGAATAATTAACTCTCACATCATTCTTATGTTATAACCAGGGATTTTGTTGACTTAAAGAAAGGTAGGAGGAACACTGAAAAAGGAGGACAAAAAAGGCATTTCATTTAAATGGCATTGAAATACCATTAACTTTTAAAACTTTCAAGCAATTGTTGCCCCTAAAATAATTAGGATTTTGTCTATCGTCCCTTTATGGTGAGAAATGGCATTATAAAGTGAGGTAGAGTTTAAATTTTTTCTTTGTTGACAAGTTTCAAGTTCAAATTTTTTTTAGATCAACCTTTTTTCTCTCCTAAAATCAGGAACCGAAATAAATCAGTTTTAATGAAAGGGTTAAAATGGGTTAAAGCACAGGAGTATATGATTTATAATTCTTAAGAGAAAAAACCTTATTTTTTATTATTTTATTACTTATATGAAACATAATATGTAAATTGTACATATTATGTAGGTACGATATGGCAAGTTATGGATTCGTAAAACTGGAGATTTTGGTAAAACTTAACGTATAGGGAAAAGAGTAAAAGTGGGTCTCTGGCTTGAGGCGAGTTCATTCGACTATAGTCGAATTTCAATAAACATTTTGGCATTTTCTCAACACGTTTTCTATTTGGTGCAGTGAAAGAAGCCCCACGGAAATAAAGCCCGTTGTTCTTGTTTCCCAAAATATAACGAAATAACAGCAGAGTGATTTTTTCCTTTTATAAATGAAAACTAAAGCTGTGATTTTTAATTTCTTTTTCTTATTTCAGTTTCAATTCAAAGAATATTGGGAAGCTCATCCTCTAAAGAACCAAAAACTATTTCGGACATTTTCAATAGTTTTCTTGGACAACAAAACCTTGGGTGGCCTGTTTCGCGGCTTCCACGAACTTTAACTCGCTCTTTGGGTTCTATGTCCCACTCGCACTGCTTATAGGGTATGTTGGACAACAATATTATAAACTTAAAGTAAAATATATGAATTATAATTGAATCACACTTTAATTATATTTTATCTTATAATATGTTAATTTAGAAAGGCAATAAACCAAGCGGGTCTTAATGCTTTTTCTTTCGTAGGTCTTATTAAACATCCCCCTCCCACAAAAAAAAGGAAAAACGCCCACAGATGATATTTCCTTTTATTTTTTGACCAAAAATAACGATATAATTTTTTTTAACAATGGACAATCTTGTGCAAACAATTAAAAACAAATTTATTTTTGTTAAAAAAAAATTCTCAAAAAATATTATAAATGGCACCTTCCCTTATAGAACTGTTTTATTTTTATTTTCGGGCTTTTTCAATAGTCGAAAACGACATTTATTTGTAAAGGGTGTTTTTTTTAGACGTATGGTTTTCAAGAAGAAAAAAAACGCGTATAATTTAATGTTATGGGCAAGAATGTAGCTTTATTATAAAGAAAAGGGTTTGCCATTATGTTTTAAAAATGATTTCGGGCAAGTGGCCGCTGCGGCTGGCTCGAGCCGAGAGGCCCAATTTTCGTCCACTTTTTGGAGCAATTGGGGCGAATATTCTATTCCAAGGCGTTAATCGTCTCGGGCTTCCTCACAAAAAATAGTCCAGCGGTGTTAAATCGTACGATCTTAGAGGCCACACCACAGGCCCACGACATGCGCTCACCAAAAGTTTCCTTCAATAAATTGATTGTTTCGTTGGCTGTATGGTATGTAGCGCCGTCTTGTTGGAACCAAAGGTCGTCCACATCAACATCCTCCAATTCAAGCACGAAAAAGTCATTAATCATGGCTCTAAAGCCTTCCCCATTGCCTGTAACATTAAGGTCGGCTTCATTTTTGAAGAAATATAGACCAATGATTCCCTCTGATCATAGAACACACCAAACTGTGACTTTTTGAGGATGTTTCGGCGTCTCAACAATGGATTGTGTATTATGATCACTCCAAATACGACAATTTTGCTTATTAACGTACCCATTCAACCAAAAGTGAGCTTCATCGCTGAACAAAATTTTCTTGTGAAAATCAGGATCGGTCTCCATCTCGTTTTGGTAAGATTTTTGCAACTTTGAAAAATTTGGTGAAGTATTTTAAATGTGTTTTAAATGAGGTCCGTCAAGCTGGGAACTCCACAGGTTTGAGGGGAAAGGGGAGGACTTTTTAATGGGGAGTTCCGCCAACTATAAAGGAGCACTTAAATGGCACCTAATTCCCCCATCATTAGTTTTTTGAAATTTTGTGTTTGGAGGTGTGGTGTTCCTAGCTTGACGTCAAGCTGGGAACGCCACAAGTTTGAGGGGGAAGGGATTTTAGTTCCAAGCCGGGATTGCGGTACTAAATTAGCACTTAAATAGCACCTTATTCCTGCATCATTATAAGAATTTTGAATTTCGATTGTGGTGTTCCCAGCTTGACGGACCTTTTTAAATGATGACTATATGTATATCGGAAGGTCTTGGTATAGCTAGCACTATATTTTTTTAATTACAGGTAATATAATTTATTTATGTTCTTTAATAATAGATAATAGTAAAATGATGAAGAGCATAGGGAAGTATTGAGATTTTCGTATTTACAAATATGACAATTCATTGAATGAGGTTTAATATTTATTAAGATTCGTTGCATTATATTGTGTCCTTTTTTTAGTATTCCTTCTTTCGCAATGCCCTAGGCCTAGGCTTAGTCGGCCTTGGGGTAAATCCACCACAAGCTCCCTTATAATTTAAATATACGCGTCAGTGGACCAATTAAGGCCTAGGCCATCAGATATCTTCAAAGTCTATGTCAAAATGTTTTTCTGATTGCCTAAAAGTTCTTGAATATAATTAAAATCGATAATTCTTAAGAAAATTCCCTTTATAAATTATACACGCTTCATTGCCCATGTATAACTTCCTGAAATTAACAAATTCAAGGCGTTTAAAACATTAAGCCCTCTAAATATCGCACACAATCCCATTTTTATAAGATAATTCAAACGAACACTTTCTTGCATTTATTTGCAACCCTTATAATACCGTCTACGTTTTTATTGGCCAACAACAAGAAAATTTAGTATTCGTAAACACATACTCGTCGTAATTGCTGTCCGTTTTCACTTTCTTGGAAACAATTTATTATAAACTACCTTACCTAACCTACATTATATCTATCTTACTTCTGACCAAAACAACCCGGCTGTATATCTACTTATCTGGAATGGGGTAACCGCACTACGTGTATATGTGGTTTGTTTGAAATGTGGAATTTTCCCAGAAAACATATAGATATATGTACTTGTATTAAATAGGTTAAGAAAGCTTTGGTTATCAAATGGCATGGAAAAAGATTAAGCGGGTTGTTGAAGAAAGCAATTATTGTTTCGAAAATACAACAGCAAAGCAAATATAACTTAATCCGAAGTAATCAATGTTAGTAGTCTTTGTCATTAAATGTACGTATAGATACATATGTATAGGTATAATGTATGCTACAGACAAAATCCGCATAGGTAAGATATACAATTTTGTAGATCAGTGCAAATATATACACGATGAGTTGACCAGACCCAGGGTGGAAAACTATACACAAAATGGAATTTAACTAGGGATGAGTTAAATATCAATCAGTTTATTTTTTTCATTCTCGTTTGGTTTTTTTCTCTGAAAAGAATAAACACGACCACAAGCAAAATAGTTCAATCCCTTTTTGGATTCCTCTTGTGGATAACGTCTCCCTCTTGTAAACTAAAGTGTTGGAAAAAACTAGACAACGTTTTTTTTTTTTTTGTTATTTTGTTTTCCTTCCTTCAGCCAGAATAATTTTCGAGAATTCAGCATATTTAAGATAAACATAACTTTTTGAGTCAAGGCCAACAACAAGTTCTGAGAAGTTTCTTAAAACCAAGATATCAAAAACTTTTTTCTTTTTGTATTTTTTTTAGGATTTAAGATTGCAAAAATTTGTAACGGGATTAGAGAATTTATTGTTCCTTAATATCTAAAGCAGCCAGATAAATTTCATCGCTTTCCTTGTTTAGATCTTTAATAGAGAAAAGAAACCAAATTATTTCGATTTCTGTTGTTTGTAGGAAAAGCGAGTTCCTTTTTGAATTTCAAAACATTTTTTAGTTCCCATAAACCTAGAAGCCGGAAAATTTTCCAAAAACCACTATGTTAATCTTACTGGGACAACTGACATAGTTTAATCTAAAACTAAAAATTTTCGGAATTTTAGTTTGCAAGAATCCAAATAAAAATATTTTAAAGGAAAAAAAAATTCTATGTAGGTATGTACATATGTAAAAAATTGAATACACGAAATCTTTGTTTATGCTTTTGACTTCGATTAACGGCAAAATTCAAAATTTTCCAGCCTATTACAAAATTTTCAATATAATGGCGCAAAATCTTAAACGATTTAGTACGATGTTAACGCATTTTTGTCATATTAAAAATGCTTTAACATCGTACTAAATCTTTTAAAATTTTACGCCATTATATTTTAAAATGCTCAATTCTTCTTATTTCAGTAGGTACTCTCATTTTTCCCAACTTTTTTTTCCCATGACAATTGACTTCTGTTTTTGAAGAAACATTTTGATTTTGTTCACACAAAATTTTTTAGAATGAAACAAGTTTTAAATTAAAAATATTGGTTAATCAGTTTGATGATAAACTCTTTATTATAATGCCTGCCAAACTTATTCTGATAGACTGTTAGAAGGTATAATTAAAGCAAAGTAGTAATTAAGGAGTGACAAACCACTGTGCAAATTCATTTCACGAGCTATTGAATTGAAAAATGTCAGGATTTATTTTGTTCGTACAATTTTTTTTTTCAATTTTATCACAATAAAGTTCTTAAAATAAATAATACAACATGTTTTACCGCAGAAATTAAATAGTTATTGATGGTCGCTATTTCAGTTACCAGAATAAGAAGAAAAAAAAGCAAACCAAATAGAGATATAAATATAATTTTTCTGGGCTATGGTGAATAAAATTAATTTTAATTTTTTTTTTACTAGGTATGTATACTATATATTTGCGAAGTTATGGATTCGTAGTGAAAATCGAACTCGAGATTTTAATCAAACTAAACTGGTAGGTCGATTTTCTTTGGACTTAGTTTTTAGCCTTTCTTGGGGAATCCCCCGAAACGTTTTTTTTATTTTTTAAACCAAAAAATTTAGCAATTAATGAAAGTTTTATTTTTCTCTAAAACGTGTTCACACCTTTGAAAACAAATCAGTAATTTTTTTTATAAAAAGGATATCATTTTGTGAACACAAATGTGCAAAAATATGGCTATAAATGACACCTCCCATAGAACCATTTTTTTTTTTTCATTTTCAATTTTCTCAAAACCGGTTTATTTTTATGAGGATTATTTTTAAAAATTAAAATTTTTAATTTTTTTTGATTTTTAAAAATGCTTCAAATTTTCTTAGTCGATTTTCATTTAATTTGACAACCAGCAGTTTTTTAACATTACCTAGCAGGTTTTAAACATAAATTATTCTTATAGCCAAAAATAATGGTACCTTCCATTCAATTGTGTTTAAAAATCGTTAAGGAAAATCTCATTTTTCTCAAAAACAAAACTCCTACGATTTTTTTTTTAATTTTGTGAGATAACATTTGCACGATCACCCATATTATTGCAACAAATTTTGTATTAATCAATTACAATTATTAACAGTATTTTTTTATGAACCTTCTTTTTTTTCGACTATATCATTTTTTATCACCGATTTTAATGAAATTTTTTACTCAAGAGCTACTGATAATTTGAAATAATATTGCATACCAAAATTAAAAAAAAAAAAACAAAATTGGGATTTTAAAAAATATATTATTTTGTCGATATTTAGAAAGATGATTTTTTTTTTTCAAAATCAATTTTTAAAATTAAAATTGAACATAATAGAATAATCACCACTAAAGTCTGATGATCGGCCTGACAATCGTGAAGCAGCTATAACTCAAGCCTATAAGAAAAATAAAATGCTAGAAAAACATAGAATATTCAAATATGTTCAAAAGCCTTTTTTACATGAGTGGTTGAATGCATTGAAACAAATCTTTCATAAACTTCGAAAGCATCTTTCCTAGAGAATATTCTTCAGTCAATTTAGATCCCGAGTAAACTCATTGTATTTGATGAGTTAACAATGTATTAATTGAATAGACATATCTGATAGATGTGCTTCAAAAAATTATCGAAATATAGATGGAAATCGCCAGTTCCATAGTTGTAGCGGTTTTACTAATAAGCACTATTTTACATAAATAAATAAGTCGATACGCAAACCGTAGTTTAAATAACGCTTTATTTGCAAAAATCCAATCTTTTGTTTGTCGCGTTGCCTCCTTGTGTTGAAATGATATTCGATTGACTGTTTTTTTACCTAGACCACTGAACTGGATTTGAAACTTCACCACACCAAAGAAGACCGAAACGAGTGTGACTGCGAGTGAGCGGAGCGGGTATATGTTTTAGAAACTAGACTACCTAGTCATTTCGTTTCTATGATTTATTTTGTGTAAAATTTTAAAACATGTAATTGTTTTTGTTTGGTTTTGTCGAGTCGGCTGAAGTGGAGATTTCGGGAGTAAACTTTTTTTGTATAAAGCCGAGTATACAGTTCTTTTGAACAAAAAAAAACATAAATGGTAAGAATTTTTTTTTTTTGAAGAAGAAAAAAAAAATCTGAGTTGAAATAAAAAATTTGTATTCGTTGTCCTCTTTTTTTCCACAAAACAATGTCACCAACATTGTTTTGAGGGAAAAAGTTTCCGTGGTGAATATAAATTTTTTTCAACAGGTTTGGTTCACAGTTCGATAATAAAATTTTAAACGTCAAATTTTTTTTTTTGCGATAAAATCACTCCCATAAGAAGTACATGTATTTTTTTTTCGAGGAGGAACTGTATACTAGGCGTAAGTCAATACTTATGAAAAATTATTCCAGCTTGCTAGAACAGTAATGTCGCTTCCACATTCAAATGCCGAAGTGGAACGCATTTTTAGCATGATGAACATTGTTAAAAATAAGTTGAGAAATAAATTGTCAACGAAAACTTTGAATTCAATAATGCTCATTAGAAATAAAATAAAAATATAAACAAAAAATTGTCATAATAACGAAATCCCTAAAAATGTTCTTTTAAAAAATAATTTCAATAATGCTTAAGATATTGAAGTCAATGAAATTGATGAAGATGCAATGGATATAATTTTATTTGTGATTGAATAATTATTTTTATAATAAGTTATTATTAAAATGTCTTAACTTTTTACTTTAAAAATGATAAGTAGTAAAATATTTGATACTGAATTTGTTTATTTAAGATTTTGTATGTAAACTTAATGTTTATAAGATTTTTTTACTATTTTTTTTTTTATATTCGTACTGAAAATTTTTTCTAGTGACTTTTTTAAAAATTTTAGCATATCTAGCGGATTTTTAAGGTCGATCTAGAGACTAGAGACTTTTTTGGCTTGCGGCAACACTGGTTACGAACCAAATCGTCTTCTAATTGCCATGCGCGTGTTTTAATGCCGGAAATAAAATCTCTCTCTAATTCGAACTGCTGATTGTCACAGACACATTTTATTATGCACAAACATCATCCCATGAAAATAAAACGATACGGATCCTAATGACAACAGTGTTGTATGCTCATATCTTTTTTTTTCTTAAGTTTGTTTATTTTTCACGTAGATACTGCCTTTTTCTTTATAATACAGTTTGTACTCCCTACCGACTGAAGTCCCATCTACCCGCCAAAGTAAGAACTTATTTTCTGATCTTTAAAATAGATCCAAATACAGAGCATATTATCTTGAGAACCGACTCGAACCCCCTTTGCCTAAAACAACCGTAAATTATATTTAAACACAGTAAGATAAAACCCATCTAAATCCCCTGTCCGTGAATACGCGTGAATTGTTGATACAATAACAAATTGGCGCCGTATAGCTCAAAAAGATGAACAATTGAAAAACTCCTGATTTGCGTTCTTTTAAATGCTTATATCTTTAGATCCAATGTTCGGATTTTCAAAGTTCAAATTAAAGCCAGAATAACAGGCTTGTACCAGATACAAAAAATTTTCAAAACCGTTCAAAATTTCATACTTAAATCGCAAAATCCATAACAGTGTCATTGTGTTGGTGCGTTTCCATTTAAAATGCATTGGGCAACTAACACATGCTCACCCTTGTGGAGGAAATCTCTCAGTGCAGCTTGTAGGGTGAAAGAGAAAAAGCAAAATAGAAAACTAAACACTATTTAAATCGACTTGTTGAATTCTTGATTCAAAATAGCATCTAAAGTTCTTTAGGCCACAAAAATCATATATCTAAGTAAGTATAGTTACTTCACAAAATATGAAGAAAAAAAACGCACAACCATGTGCTTGTAGACATTTTTAATATACATATAAATAATAATAAATAAAGGGTTTTAATACATTGCCAAACGATATTTATCTTTTTCCTACCCAAGAACTCGTTCATTCCAGATGCC
Source organism: Epistrophe grossulariae (assembly GCA_929447395.1). Lineage (NCBI taxonomy): Eukaryota > Metazoa > Arthropoda > Insecta > Diptera > Syrphidae > Epistrophe > Epistrophe grossulariae. Next base: position 20,324,624 of record OV839569.1, on the reverse strand, counting down.
AATCTAAAAGCGAAAAATTCAAGTCATGCTTAATTATCCTTATTTAAAAGTTAAACTTATCTCTTTATTACGAACGTATATTATACTCGTAGTCACTCAATGACAAATCAAGTATCATCCTTCACATTACTTACATATATTATAGAATAGAGTTTCTCTTTAAGTGTGAGGTTGTTATAGAAATTTCCTGCTACCGGAAATTTATTTTATGACAATATTACTATACATCCAAAACGCTCAGTCCAAAAGAGAAGAAAATTTAATTTGTCTGCTATTTTGGAAAACACTGCCGAACTGAATTGGGAACTGAAGTGCTGACAATATCATTTTAATGCGTGCCATCGGTTTGAATCGATAAACATTGTGACATCTGACAGGAAATCTAATTTACATCCGGAACTCGTTACCAACTTCAAGTTGTTTGGTTGGTTGGTTTTGGTTCTCTGGTTCAGATTATTATATTCGTAAGTCATATACATATATATATATTTTTGAAATATACGAGAGCGAGAGGCAAAAACTTCTGCTTATTAGTTTCGGTTCGTTTCAATTTGGATGAACTAAATTAATTCAGCTTGAGTTTTTCAATAAACATTCAAAATGGCAGACTTAATTTCGTTTTGTTTGTTTCTTTCATTTTGAATTGAGTTAGTGAAAATTTTTAGCCATGAGAAAAAAGTTTATGAACAAATTGCATTTATTCAATTTGAATGAGTTTTATGATTCTTTTTTTTTTGTTTCTTTTTGTTTTATTTATGATGAGAAACGACGTATAATGTGCGGTTGTTTTTATTTCAGCCAAATGATTCAATTGTATTTATTCACCTTTGACAAATCAAGTATACCTACTCTTAGCTTTGTTTTGTTTTTTTTTTTTTGTGAAAATTTCTTATTTACATAAAAATTATGAGAAAAAAGGCATGGAAAAATTCATATTCAAAATCAGATATCACACGTTGAGAATAATAATTTGTCACAGCATTTTTTAAAAGTGGCAAAAAAAAAATAAGGATTTGTGTGTGTGTTTTTTTTTCTTTTTCTATTTGTTAGAAAAGAAAATCATACTAAATTTTCGCAGAAAACTCTAAAGCGATATTATTCAGAATATTTAAATAAATTTTTCAGTGTTGGAATAACGAAAGTTAAGATTTTGTTTTTAAGTGGCGTGGTTTTTGTGAATTTGTATAAAACAGCGGTGAGTATGTGAATTGAGCATGATTGTTCATCAATCATCATCAATGCTACACTTATAGTAAACTCTACACGAGTTTGTAAACTTTAAAAATGCACACCACATGAAAGGAAATGACATGCACTGTGTTATTCAATTTTCTAACCAACTTAGACTCTGAATGTTTGAAACTAAAATTCTTTTCTGTTCTAAAAGGAATGGAATTTATGTGATTAATTTTTTATTTTTTTTTTTAATATTTATTTTTTTTTTAATAATTTTTTGGTTAAAAATACGGTTTTTGAGAACTTGAGGTTTTTTTTGTTTTCAAATCTACTTTGAAAATTTTCGATTTACTCCACTGTTTTTGCAAATCTGTTCCAAATTTTTGAACCTGGTAACGAAAATTGTAAATTAAGACCGGAAAATTCAGAAAGCCTGCATAAATTGTAACTTTCAGGGGTGGATGTTGGGAATTTTAAGAGGATAGCTCCCAAAATGAAGCCTGGTAGAACACATATTCGCTGATTCTAGCCATCTAAGAACACAACAGAGCCGTTAATTATAAATTTCAAAAAAAAAGTGGGTTTGTGAAAACCGAAATAGCATACTTTAAGGGGTGAATGGTGACGATATCTCAAAATTCCTTTTTTTTATGGGTAAGAGAAAGTATAGATTCTAAAGAATGACAAACACTATGGAAATGAAAATCGGCTAATTTTGTCCCTTACGAAAACGGGGTCTCCTACAGATGGCGTTACGCTCTTAGACTGCTATATTTTTGTGTACAAATTTTTGGAGCGTATCAAAAAATTCTTTGTAAAATGGATGAAAAATCTGTTGCGAAACTATTGCATAAAATTTTTTTGCAAAAAATTATATTTGGATTAAAAAAAAAAAATATTATATTTTTTTGCAGGATAAAGAAAAACACGATCATGTGTGCACATTAAATAGCCCACATCTCGTTTTTCACTCATGACTCAGAAACGTATTTAGTTTTCAAAAACTTTTGAAACACACAACTCACTTAGATTATATCGTGATTAAAGTTAAACTGTTTTATATTTCTTACAATTTCATTTGATATTCCTGATGGATTTAGCGAACTATATATAATAAGCATTATTAATCCAAAAGAAAAAGTAAAACAAGTTTTTATTAAAAATAATTTAACAAAATTAAGAATATTAAGCTCTGAGCTCAAAACTTCATTATAAACATAAACAGGTATACCTACGTACCTTACCTATGTAGGTAGGTATATAGAAATTATACTTCACTCAAAGTTTTAAAGTTTAACCTTAATAACCTTCTGCACCACAATTTCGTAAATTCTCTTGTATGCTCTCGCATTATATTTTAAAATATTATAAAATACTTACCGTAACTCCTTGTCAATTACTTGCCTTTTCTTAAATATGTGATGTTGATATAAAGCAAAGTATAGGTAGGTAGGTATATATATCCTCACATACAACTATATACCACCAGTATAAGGAACTCACATATACATAAAGTTACGTGGTTTTTTGAAGATAAGAGCAGAAAGCACCACATTAATTAAATTGTGATCCTAAATATTTCTTAACTTGCATAACATTTACGTCAGGCGTCAAGGCGTCAGTGAGGAGAAAAGTTGAATATTCATTTTCATGCGTCAAAGCAGCCATATCGTTATGTGATGATGTACCAAAAAGGAACTTAGTACCTATACATATGTATGTGTATGTATATATGTATGATGTTCCTTAAAACAAAAATTCCAATGTAAATTTCGTACCACGACCACGGACGAATAATAGTTAAAAGTTGCTATCATGGCTTCGAATATATTCCTTTAAAAAAAAGCCCATTTTCTGACAGCTACAAGGCGAAAAAGATACGCAAAGTACGACAGGGGAGTTGTATAAGAGCGAGGAAAGATGTCGAATTTAACACCATCTATACCACTCTCTCTCTCTCTCTTGCAACGCAACGTTAATGAATATTCTACACTTTTGTCTGATGAAAAAGAATAATGATGGCACGGATACCCTCAGGGGTAACCCTTAAAATATTTTGTTAATTGCACATTCTAAGGGAAACATTTCTTAGGATATACGTATGTATTCATAGTAAGTGATGTGTTCTCTGTTTTTTTTTTTTTTTTTTTCATGTCAGCCTCTGCTTCTGCTGCTGCTGCTGCTTCCCCCTAATTTGTGGCACACATCACGAATGTAAGTATTCAAGTTTCCAACATCTTATACATATATTACCAAGTTCTTTTATACCTAAAAGAAAAATCTTTTCTGAATATTCCTACATAGGTATATACTTAAACATACCAAAAAGTGGTAATGAAACGATTTCATCATTCTGCATTTAATTTTACCCTAAGAATATTATGAGAAAAGGTTCTCTGCCACATCGCCATGCCATGCCACTACACTACCATATCATGATACTTGAGTGCTTGGGACATTAACGAGGTCTTTGTTTTGTCAGTTTTGGGATAAATATGAGCAATGCAAATTGTTTTGCCACAAAAGTTAAGGGAGATAACGACACAGCGGGTAGGTATAATATTTTCACGAAACTTCAAAAATATTATATACGAACCCACTTTATTGTTACTTCAAATGGTTTTTATATGAAAAGAAAATGAACATTGATTTTTTTTTTTTTTCATTACTTGGTAGGTGGGAAATCTTTATAACCGCTATATTATGTCGGCACACGGTCTTCACAATTGTGTGAGATTTTTAACATTAAACCACCTACAATACCTGCATTTCTAAAAGAGATATAAACAATTTAAATGAAAAATATTGACAATTAAAATAATGCTTAATTCACAGTGAAGTCGGCACACAGTGGTGTACCGTTTAAGGAAATCTAGTGGCAATAATCATTTTTCAGGTGGGTCTATAATGCAAAACTCTTAAGTTTATTGAATTAACAAATATTTGGGACCATTAGAAACCAAAAACAAAATTTCGTTTCCATGAATAATTTAGCTTGTAGAGCCAGTCAAAGTTAAACAAAATTATGGTGGCAAAAAAAATATTATCTTTTAATTTATTTTGTAGCCTTGAGTGTAAAAACTGAAGGACTATAAATAATTTGTCTATTTTTTTCTTTTTTTATTGTATTTCATTTGTAAAATATTTTAAACTTAACATACTTTCAAGGCATTCAAAATTTAAAAGATGTTTGTTATGTTATCATTGTAAGCATGTCGTTAATAAATTAAAATTGGAGTGCCTAAACAAAACTTGATTTTGTTTGTTTTACTTGATATATTTGTTTATTATTTAAATAAAAAATGATATCTCATATTTTTTCATTTATTTAAAAACTCTTGAATTCAATGTTTTTGAAACATCACTTTGGGCACAATTTTTCAAATTTAAATTGAATTACAAAAAAAAAACGCAGCAAATTCCCGCCTTTAAATTAACGGGAAACAATTCTTATACAGGGTGTCCCGAAATCCATGAGTTCCTGAGGTCATTTCAAGTCGATAAACTTAAGAGGTAATTTTCTCGTTTTCGCTTCGTTTTCGACTTACAACGATTTTTATGATTTTTATTCTTTTTTCCTTTGACTAGCTCTAACTTTGCCAAACTACAACCGATTTTTGAAAACAAAATTTTATTTATACAAGAACAGTTAGAAATTTGTATCTACCATACAACTTTTTTCTGTGTGGATAACGGTTTTCCCGCAAATTATTTTCAAGCATTTTTTAGGTTGTTTTTTTTTTTACTTCGATATGATTTTTTTCACAAAAACTCGTATTAAGTATAATTTTGTATTATTATTAAAGCCCAATATGTGTTCTTTAAAATATACTTAACATTTTTTACCTAAAAATTGATACAAAACTATTAAAAAAATAAAAAACAAAAAAATAAAGGAAAATCAAGAAAATATGAATATTTGAATAAAAACGAATAAAAAGGAATAAAAAACTTCTAATGGTCTTATACTCTTACTTTACTTTTTCTAACATTCAACACTTAAAGCTCAGCGTAGTTTTTTATTCGTTTTCATCAAATATCATACTTTTTTATTTTCCTTTATTTTTTGTTTTGTAATTTTTTTTAATAATTTTAAATGAGGCGGTGATTTCGGGACACCCTGTATAATTGTTCACACAATCCTAAAAGGCAGAAAGTTGCCTAGAGCTGTGCTAGAGAGATTTGATTTCGAGTCAATCCAATCATAACATAACATTGTAAGTGTTGCCGTTAATTTCCAATATTTTTTTTCTAATTCAAGTAAATTTTGTATAAAATTGTCTTTAACGGGAGGAAATAGGATCCCCTCCCTGATTTTTTTCTTGTTTCGATCTAACCTAAACTTTCTAGCCTTTTTGTGCATTTTATCCAAAACACCCTGTATATTTTTGGTTTGTGTAATTTTTATCCACTTTTTGACTTGTAATCTATCACTTTTGATTTTTTTGACTTCACGGTTAAAAATTCTGGCATTAATTTTAATATTTTCAGGGTTGTATATATGACAACACCAAAAATGTATTAAAGTTTAATACATCGCAAATATTACATTTTTACTTTTAGTACAAAAATTATTACATTTTTTAATAGAACTTTATTAGAAAAAGAGAGGAAATAAATTGAGGAAATTTCTCACAAAGAAATTTCTCACAAGAAAATTTTCTCTCAAAAGGATATTTCTTTTGAGAATTAATGCAACACAGAGAATATTATGAATACATACTCGTAATTCGTAATAGCTATAATAATGAATGTGTATTTTTGCAAGAGTACCTATTTATCTTTGTATGTCAATTTATTTCCATTTGGGAATAATTATTCTTATTATTTTTATTAGAAAAATAACATCATTTTCTCCATCGTTTTTCAGAAATGAGAATAGAAATCTTATTGCGATAGAATTTGTCTACTAATTAACATATTGTGCCTCGAAAAACTGCAAAGCGCCTTCAAAATAATGCATATTTAAATTTTTTTATTTTTATTATTCTTGCTTTTTAATACAATATTAATAAATTTTAATCTTGGGTGTATTAAAAAGTGACGCAGTCTGTTCAAAATGTTCATATTCAATATGGCTGACAAAAAAGAGCATCGAAGCAAAAAAAGGGCGAGGAGGTATTAGAATGTAATCAAAAATTATTAGAAAAATTCTCATATTTGAAATGGCAACTGAGAGCGAAATTATCCCTCTCTACAAGGGATATGTTTTATTCTTTTGGGTTAAAATCGACTCTTTTTTGTATTACAAATGATATTTTAATACAAAAATATTAGAATGTAATAAGAATTGATTAGAATTTTTTTTTAATATTTCCCTAGTATTAAAATGTAATATTTGCTGAATTGCATACGGCTGTAATACAAGAGCTGTATTAAAAAATACCCCAGAATTTTTAACCGTGTTGTATTTGACTTTTAATTATTGTTATTTGACTTGTAATCTACCAATAAAATATTTTTTAGCACACTCTTTTATGTCAAAAAATAAAAATAATATTAAAAAAAATGGTTTATTTTTCTTTTTTACTCCACTGTTTCAAATAAGTTTCAAAACACTCTGCTGTTAGTCTAAATCTAGACTTTAGTCCTTTGTAAAGTGAAATACAAAATATGTCTATATAGCTTTAAGTAAAAATTATTTTTTCAACAGAAAATTCTGAAACACCCTGTATAGATATTTTCTTTTTGAAACTCACCACCTTGATAGCCTTAAAAATTCTTTTTAAGTAAAAAAAAATCTGTGGAGGATCCTTAAGAGTTATGATTTTAGCAACCAAAAAAGTCGAAATGGGCCACTGTACGGCGCGTGGCGCGCAATATGAAGTGTTTTATTTTTTTGTTTCATTGGCTTTAAAATTTGGCCGTTGGACTGCAAAAAAAATTAGAGACTTTTTGCAATTTCATAACTCGCGTGGTACCTACCTGAGAAACACCCTGTCATGCTTAATTCACAAAGTAGGTTTAGCAGCGCAATATGATGTTTGTTTTGTTTTAAATCACGTCTTCTTAATTTTAAGTTTAAGTATTTCTTGAACTGTAAATTTTTTTAGAGCCTTATGGAATTGAATAACTTGCGTTGTTTTTGAAAAAAAAAAAGGAATACCTATCGTGCTAACTTAACAGTGGAGAATTTTTAACACTTGATTAAACCCATTATTTTATGAGTTGCTAAATCCAGAATAGAAATGCAAATTCTATGTTGTTTCTTCGGGGCTCTGGCACTTTGTTTCGCCTTATGCGACTGTGTCATTCGTCACGACCTATAAAGGACCCACCTTTCCACAGTTCTACTGCATATTTTGTTGTGAAATTAATTTTAAAAAAAAATATAATACTATAAATTTTACTTAAAAAGTAGATGAAGATAGCTGTTTCGTATGTACCAATCTTTCAGCAATTTCAAAAACCGCTCAATCGATTTCAATTAAATCTTACACATTTTTTAACTAAAAAGCATGCTGAATTATTTAAACACAATTTAAAGTCCTCCTAAAACTTATTTAGGACCTTAAAAGGCCTTTAAAATAAGGGTTCTAATTGAATACATTATGATCAATTTCATGTACATATATACCTAATTATGAAAATATATAATATCCTTTAAAAAAAGCAATACGAACCCCATGATGTCTCAAAATCGTAATTCATTAAGGCAATATACATTTTTCGATCCTAAGGTAACCACATATTTATATGTCTACCAAGCATGAACTCTTTTCGTAGAAAAGTCCTTAGTCCATTGTTGAATGTATATTGAAATTTTCTTTTCATATTGATATATTGTGTGTATTCACAACAAAAAGCCTCTCGAGTTTTATTCAACATGAAAGCAATATATGAACAAAAAACGAAAATTGAAATGTATTCAAAATAATTCTAAAAATAGATACTATTTTCTATTCAAGCAACAAAGTAAACACAAAACCGTCTTCAATTGAATTCAAACATCACACCCTGCTTTTGAAAATTGAATTTATATTCAAAATTAATTTACCTCAACGTGTAAAATTATTGATTTCGGATATTTAATTAGAAAACTTTTTTTGATCTTTTGACTGAAAACAAGGGTTAGGTTGGCAACACAAAATATTATAAATAATCCCCAACAAAGTTAAAGGGTGCAGTTCTCTCACAAAAACCAACCAGACAGCCAACCATCCAACCCAACCCCTACCAATATGCGAATATATATTTTAAAATATTGAAGGGTCGGATACAAGTCGATTTACATAACGTATTTTCAATTCCAAAAGCCCATAGTCCTATAAGTTATTGGGAAAACGAAAATAGGCTTATCTAGTATTTACCAGGAATGGAATATGTTCCTGCTTATACCTACAGCTTCAAGCACTCAGAATTGTAAAATGTTTGAAAGTATAGAGAGAGGTTAACTTAAAATCATAAAGAGAGGGTGGTTTTGGTTCTATGTAGCACCCCCATCATGGTATATCTATTTATACCAAGGTAAGGCAAGATAATTGCTTTAGATTGTTTTATAATCCTTAAGGTTTTCTCTGCAGGGTGATGTTGATTTAATATTTTTGTGTTATCATCCAAGCCAAATTGTATCGAATGGCATTATTTGAATTTAAATCGCTTAATTTCCCTTGAGATTTTATATTCTTTCGTATAATTTTCACAAAAAAAAACATATCTTTTTTTTTGCATTTAAATAAATCACTAATTTAAATTAAAAGTAAAACAAATATGGGTAGGAATTGTTAAAACCAAAAATTGTTTATAGCTTAAGTCTTTTTTTATAGTATGTGCTCTAAGGCGCATAAATTAATTAAAATATTATATGACTTACCTTTGGAGAGTATAAACTTGCACCTAGGGGAATGAAGTTTTGATATGGTTATTATACGAGTATGGAAAAAAGGACAAGTTCTGTGTAAGTGAGATTTGTGAAGATTATCCCTTTTTATATATTTTTAATGTGGGATTCTATTACTAGGAATATGGCTCTATATGTCATTAAAATTTGCAAGAGTGTCCAGTCCATCTTTTTTGGGAACATGAAAACAAATTAAAATTTATCTTTCTATGTATAAAATACCTGCAGAATCCTTAAGTATGTGACTGAAAATTGTTTTTTTTTGTACATTTGCTGTAAAACTGTAATTTCGTTAGTAAATTTCATACATTTGAAATTATTAAAATGGACCAGAAAGAATGGAAAAACCGAAAGAAAAGGGAAAATGTCCAGTATTTCCGCGATCTGAAATAAAAAGTCGGTAAGCTTACATCAAAAAGTCACTAGATTTATTAAAAATTTTAACACGAAAATTCGATAAAAGTTGCCAAAAAATGGCAGACAAAATGTAAATAAAATAAACAATAAACAAACTTCTCCCCAAAATCTTGAAACGATAATCAAAGTGCCCAGCCAAGTTCTGGCACTATACCCTTTTTACAGGAACAAACTCAGGCGATTTTCGACCCCCCTCTAACTTTAGTACCAATAAAGTCAGGAGCTTCAAATTCGGTAGGCTAGCCAAGCACAAGCACCACACCAAATTTCAACTCCTTAGAGTAAGTGGTTCCCGAGATAGAAGACGTCAAAAATCGCGAAAACCGTAACTGACTCACTGACAGTTCATCAAAATTATGAAGCACTTCCCGACACCGCAGAAACTTGTTATTTCGCACAGCGGTAGGCCTGGTGGTGCATACGAAGGAAAAAATTTGATGTTTTCCAATTTGAGGGCGTGGTATCCGCCCACTTTCCCAGAATTGTTATCAATTATATGGAACACTTCCGATTGCTGTAGAATGATGAAATTTGGCAGAGCGGTAGGGCTTTAAGTTTATACAGAAGAAAAAATTTAATATTTGAGGTTTTCCATTCAGGGGGCGTGGTATCCGCTTACTTTCTCAGAATTGCAATCATTTAAATGGAGCACTTTCGATTGTTGTAAAATAATGTAATTTGGTAGAGCGATAGGGCTTAAAATGCATACAAAGAAAAAAATAGAATATTTGAAGTTTTCTATTCAGGGGGCATGGTATCCTCCCATTTTCTCAGAATAGTTATCAAGGAGCATTTCCAATTGCTGTAGAATGATGAAATTGGGTACAGCGGTTGGGCTTGAAGTGCATAAAAAGAAACAAATTTTATATTTTAAGTTTTTCATTCAAGGGGCGTGGTAACCGCCTACTTTCTCAAAACTGCGGGCAATTAAATGGAGCACTTCCGATTGCTGTAGAATGATGAAATTTGGTAGAGCGGTAGGGCTTAAAGTGCATACAAAGAAAAAAATAGTATACTTGAAGTTTTCAATTCAGGGGGCGTGGTACTTGGCAAGTTTTCTTTTAATTACTCACAATTCAAAACGTTTGGAAAACTTGACAATGTGAACCCCCAAATTTTAGTCAGTAATCATTAAATAATAAATTTCTCTCATAACTTGGTGTTGTTTCAATATAAATCTTCTTAAAACATTTGATATTAAACCTTCATAAAGTTAGAACTTGGCATACTTTTAGATCTCACTACTTTTCACGGCTGAGTTGTTTAATATACAGATTTTTATATAGAAGAACTTGGCTGTTTTTTTAACATTTATGTTTTTTGTTGTGATCAAGATTTTCACAATATGCAAAATCTTTATCATCTACAAATTTATATCATTTAAAATATTTTCTATTTTGAATCAATATACAAAATTTTAGCTAGATCTTTTGCATATATAAATTTTAATACATTTTGAATCTAATGAATGGGTATAACGAAAAATTCACCAAAAATGGTAGAACTGAACATGCCACTTCTCGTAGGATTTTTTCTTTGGAAAAGTATTGGATAAAAATGATACGTTTTGATAATTTTGGGGTTTTATTGACACGCTATAACATTAAAATGGAACGAATCTCTATTTTAACACAACACTCTTAATCTTATCGTACTTTTGAAAACTCCATTCGAGGTTAAACAGAAAAGGAAGTGACTGGAAATAATATAACTGATTTTGGAAAAAGTAGGTAACTCAATATTTTTTCCAAAACATGTTGCTTCTTTTTTTTTGAAAATTTGTTTACAGAAACCTCATGAGAAAGGTATGCTTTTTGAAAAAAAGTACGAATTTCTCCTATTGAAATGGTATTAAAAAGGAGGCTTTTACAATACTAATAATTCTTATATACTTCTGAATTATTGTATTTGTAAACTGTGCCTGGGTAAGCATTTCCAGCTGAGACGATTAAAAACTTAAATGTTGTTGTATACAATTGACATAAGATTTTTAATAAAAACCGATCAAATTTAAGAAAAATGCACAGGATTTTCCAAAATGTCATGTTTAAAAAAAAAATGTTTTAATCCGAAGGAGTAAAAATAGTATTTTACCTTAAAATAAAACTCAAATATTTATGTTTGTAGTAACGGCAGGATATTTCTCAACTAACAAAGCCAAACAGCGGAGGAGATAAAAAGGAACTATTAAAAAAAATCAACACAGCCAACTTTTTCAATAATATGTGTGTTTTCATTTTTTTTAAAGTCCATACGAATTTGTCGAAAAAAACTCTATCGGTACTTACCAAAGTCATCACAGCGAACAAGCCCATCACTGTTACAAAATGCCATCACTATTAACTACCTATTCAGCTTTATTTTATAGTGAGCAATGAGCATACAAAATAAAAATTAATCAATAACGCCACATTAAAATTAAACTAGAAAATTCGGGAATTATTCCCCTTCATAAAATAAAAATTAATAAAAACATACAGTCGTATTTATTAGATTTTTGTCTACTTTGACACTGTCTAACTATTTTCAAATTTGTAGAAATATGCTATATTTAATAAAAATAAATATTACATTATTCACGGTTAAGACAATCTACTCTTGTGTTGTGTATAAGTTAGGCAGCTATAAGACAACAACAATAAACAAGGTTTTTGAACACATTTTTCAAAGTTGGACAGTTGTCTAAAGTTAGACAACGTTTATAAATAAGACCAATAGATTTTAATTTTAAGTCATTAATATGAAAACAAAATATATTCTATGAATATGATCGCCATCTTTTTTTGTTTCATAAGTTAAATCCCGAAAATTGTCTGGATTTAGCTTAGTCCATATGGACTTAAAGTTGTTATTGTATTTTCATGTAAATCGCTTAGTTCTGATGTCGTTTTTTCGTCAAATTTAACTAATAATTAAATAAATGAGTAAAAATAAATTATTAACAAAAAAAAAAATTGATTTCTGGAAAAAATTCGTCAAAGTCCGGGGTAATTTCTAATAAACTAATCATTTCCAGAGAGTATCATACTTTGAGGTCTTTTTCAGTTCTGACATGTTTTAGTGTAGAAATAAGAGGGTCAGATGAAGCTGCAAGCATAAAAGCGATATTCTGTCGAATTCTTGAAACCTTGTACGCATTTTGTCATATACAGGGTGTCCCGAAATCACCGCCTCAGAAGTAATCCATGAGTTCCTGAGGCCATTTCAAGTCGAAAAACTCAAGAGGTAATTTTTTCGTTCTCGCTTCGTTTTCGACATATAACGGTTTTTATGAATTTGCTTTGACTGGCTCTAACTTTGCCAAACTATAACCGATTTTTGTTTAAACAACAATAGTTAGAAATTTGTATCTACCATACAACTTTTTTCTGTGTGGATAACGGTTTTCCCGCAATTTATTACCAAATACATTTTTTAAGCATTTTTTTATTGTTTTTTTGACTTCGATATTATTTTTTTCACAAAAACATGTTATCAGTATGTATAATTTTTTTTTATTGTTAGGAAAGCCCAATATGTGTTCTTAAAAATATTTAAAATTTTTTTACCTGAAAATACATTTAAAATTATTTAAAAAAAAGAAAAACAAAAAATAAATGAAGATCAGGAAAATATGAATATTTGAAAACGAATAAAAAACTACGCTGAGCGTTGAGTGTTGAATGTTAGAAAGAGTAAAGTTAGAGTAAGACCATTAGAAATCTGTGGATATCTTTTTCTCGAAGAATTTGGCTTCTGCAGCATCTTTGCTTTTTCTCTTTATTTTTTGTTCTTTTTTATTTTTTTAGTAATTTTAAATGAATTTTTAGGTCAAACATTTTAAGTATTTTTAAGAACACATAGCTATTGGGCTTTCATAATAATAAAAGAAAATTATACTTAAAAACGTGTTTTTGTGAAAAAAAATCATCATAAAATTGAGTTACACTAATTAAATTTCTGTAGCTCAAAGAATTTCAGCTGAGATTCTAGGTAAACATTAAGAAATACAAGTATCTACATATTTTAAATTTTCGTTAAGTTTAGACGAAAGGGTATTAAAGCTTTTTTTTTTTAACTTAACATAAAGTCAAAAAAGTGTGATAAAAATATGTTTTCAAAAAAAACATAAAATTATCAAAATTTTAAATTTTAAATTAAAAAAAAAATTGGTCATGTTTAAAATAAAAACTATAATAACCAAGTTAAAAAAGAAAATTTATAAAAATGTTTTTTTATCCACTTTACCAAATTTGTACACTCATTAACAAAACGAAAATACCAACAAAAATCTATTTTTCGTTTATAACCTTACTTTAATTGGCTGTACCTACTAATCATCTCACTCAGCTCAAAATCAATAATTTATTTTTTTTTCAATTTCTAAAAGACCAAATAATTCTTAATCCAGAAGATAAGCTATTTTTGCATTATCGACACTCACAAAATTGAATTATGCAAGAACTTTTACAAAAAGGCCTCACAGTATGGCGTGGCGTTGCAATATGATATTTTTTTTAATTAGGACTTAAAAATTTGGGCAAAGCCTTTTCATGAATCGCAAACAAAATTTGGAAACTTTTTTTTAGTTCATATCTTGCCCGGTTGCTGAGAAAAGGAATGACATGCTTAATTCACACTGAAGTTATCAGTGTAGTATTAAATTTGTTTTTAACTCACGACTTCAAAATTTAGTACGAGACTTTTCTTGAACTGCAAATTTTTTTAAAGGCTTATTGCAAATTATAAACTTTCACTAGATATGTACCTATAGGTAAAAAAACGTCATATTATCATGCTTACATATTTTAAGGTGGAAGACACTGGACTATTTGACAAACTGAAAAATCCCCAAAAAAAATGAAAAAAAAGCTACAAAAATGTATGTCTTGTCCCAATCGTTTAGGTGACAATTGTTATGCCTAATTCACAGAAATAATTATGGTGGTTATACAATGAATTTTGTTCCAATATTAATTTGGAAGTTTTTGTTCTAAGTTTTGTTTCTAATTTTTGTTTTGGCCGACTGAAGGAGATTAATATACCTATATTTGATTATTAGCATTAAACAGGCACACGGACTGTCAAGGTGGCTTTAAATTAGAGAAGTAAAAATAAAAAAAAATAAAAAAAAAGACACATTTTTTCATCTTGTAAATAAATATGTGCGAGTGTATCTAATCAAGAATTTCTTTTCTACCCTAAACTGGTTTTTTATTTATTAAAAACTCTTCAAGTGGAAATAAACCGGTAGTTTCGTTTGCGATTTAAATTTTTACCTTTATACAAAATGAATACTCGTAGCTTGGTTATAAAAAAAACCCTTATTCTTACACTGATTAACAAAACAAAAAAAAACATGTTGTTCTGTTGTCCAAATGACAATTGTATATATGCGTAAGGGTAAGGTATTAGTAACACTCTAGACAAACAGAGGTATTTATGCGTGTTTTTTTTTTTTTTTTTTTTTCATTTCAAGGGGTTAAATTGAGCTGTTCTCTTTTTATGTTGTTGTTGTTTAATTCAAAAACGATGCTTTTCAACGGATGTTACTGGTGGTCGGTCGTCGACAGTCGTCCTCGTTTGTATATATGCAAAAGCAGAAGCTATGCCTACACGTTTTCTTATCTAAAGCTGAACACGTGACGATTTACTATGCAGAAATCCTTTGTCACAAAGTCGCTAGGCGTTAATAATTTGACCAAGGGGACCTATTATAAAGCGTAACGTACCTATTTGACTTTTCTCTCCCGTTATATATTTTAGTACTATACATTTATACCATCGCCCGTACAATAATTACTGGCAGAATATTTTTCCCTCTAATTTAGATTTTCTAGTTTTAACGATAGCGCTTCAGCAGCGCAATGTATAGACGCGATTGCTATAGACTCTTCTATATGTAGTATATGGAAAATTGCTATACAAACAAAGTTTCTGGTTGAGCAAGAGTGCATTTATTATTCTATTCAATCTCGATATAATTATAAGGGTTGGTTAGGTTTAGGTACATACATATATGAAATGTTGATGTTTTGTTGCATTGATGTTGCATAAGGACTCTTTGGTAATTTTTGTGTGCTCGCAATGCGAAGGCAATGCAAATTTTACCCTTTTTTTTAATAATCACCTTTGAGCATTGTATTGGATTTAACAAAAAAAACTGAGGAGCTGAAATATTAAGAATTTTGTAAATCGTGGTACTTCGTGTACAGCTGAGAAGTGAGAAACATTTTTATTTTATTTTTTAAGATCAAAACTTTTTAACAAAAAAAAAATTAACCAATTGAAGTCGTCAAACACTCAATTCAAAGCCGAACGTCATCAAATTACGTATTAATTGGAATTTGGAAATAACTTTGCTCGGATTCTAGTAAGTAATTTGTTTTTTTTTTTTTTAATGTGAAAACACTGGTTAAACTATTTAATTTTATGTCGACTTCATGAATATTGAATTTGACTGGTAGCAGCAATACAACATATTCAGGAACTGATTGCCAATTGCCATCCAATATTCAAGTGATCTTTCATTTATGTCAGATTTTACAGTACAAACTGCGAAGTTAGAGTTAAACTCGAGGTAACTCACCAAATTCGAAGGATGAACTCGAGTTTAAATCCGAAACTCGGATGATCTTACACTGAAAAAACAGGGGCTTAAGTCTTCATTTTCTCAAATAAAAAATAATAAATTTATTGCCAAAATTCTTCGAAAAACTTGAAGTAAAATATGAAGTTTAAATGCAATTACTACAAGCAAAATCGTACAACATCTTCATACACCTTTGATTATAAATATGCTTCCTTTCATATATTATAAAAGAAAAATAAATAGATTTGTTGAGGATTAATTAAATATCCTATCAAAATCATATATCTATATTTTTTTAATGTTTTTAACTGGCATTAGATAAGCCCAATAAGATTAGTATCCTTTCTGCACGAAAAACTTATTTGTTATTTTGTTATTTTTTTTTTTAATAAAAAGCCACCCTTTGATTTTGCCATTAACATTATAACAGCAGGCAACACAGGAACACCCAGCCAGCCATAGGCTCAGACCAGGCGGCAGGAAATGAGAATTTTGTGTTGATTTCAAAAATTTAAATTAGCGTGCTTGAACTGATGACCGTTGTCTGATAAGAAAAAAGAAGGGTCGGTTATACTGAGTTTAACTGAGTGAGTATAACCTTTTCTTTAGGGTTGAGGTTCAACATTAAAAAATAAAAAAAAAAGTTTAGGGTGGCGAGTGGCGATATAATAATTCAAAACTCAAATAATATTTCTGCAAGTTGTTTTTTTTTTTTTTTCGTTCTTATTTTATTAATAATTTAATTTGCAATTTGCAATCATGTGTGATGGGGTGTTTTTATGATTCCATTTGAAAATTTCAAATATTTTGTTTTTATTAATACATAATTTTGAGAAAATTGAAAATAACAAAAATAAGTTTTTAAAATAGCTTTTAACGGCCTTTAAGTCCTACAAAAATTGGCGTTTCGTCCAGGCGATCTCAATTGAACTCATCAGTTGACTATAGTGAGGGCCTTTTTCAATACGCAATTTTTGCTAAGTTCAGTTCATCTTACATAGATTTCCTGACGAATACCTGCGTATTGACAAAGGCCCTCACTATATAGTCAACTGATGAGATCGCCTGGACGATACGCGCCAATTTTTGTAGGACTTAAAGGCCGTTAAAAGCTATTTTGAATCAATAATTCAACAAAGTCCATTAAAATAGTGCTAAGTATTCTACTATGCTGATGTATTTCAGTAGTAGGTATACTATATATAGAATTTGTATTATTAAAAATACCTTCAAAAATAAGTTTTATTTAATGTGACTTCAATCCGCTGTATAAGTTACTCTAAAAATCCTACGTCCACTTAGTAAGAAGTACCTAAAGTAGATTTAGTGATTTTTGATTTTCCCAAAAGCTATAAGACATTTTAAGCATCTGGTTTTTTGTGTTTGAGTAAAAATTGATAAGAGCAATTTATACAAAAAACAAAAATTGTAAAGTTAAACTTGAACAAAATTATTCCGAGCAAATTTTTTGTTTAATTCTGAGTTTTAAAATTAATTTTTCCAAAACTATTCACTAAAATAATTTTATTGAAAAACAAAATTAAATAATGGATTTCTGGCATTAACAAAAAAAATTTATAACATGATATTGTGACATTTAACGAGACAGAAATTTCTAAAATTTGCGAAAAAAAAAGTATTTTTTTGATAGTGTACAATTTTTTAGTAGCTTTATTTTCAAAGGTTAAAAACGGAATTAGAGTGCTTTCAGAAGAAAATAAATCAGGTATACAAATTGGAATTTCTTAACATTAAAAATATTTCCCCACAATGAAAATAAAAACCCTCTTAATCTAGGGGGAAATCCCCTATAGTATATCTAGTGGTAAAATGATTGTATTATATGTTAAATCAATAACTTTTTTGTTGAGGAGTTAGAATATTTCTTAAGGGTGGTCATTTAAGATAATTGTGTTTTTCACAATGGACATCTTTCAAATTTAAATAAATTAAAAAATAAAAAAGAGTGAAAAAATAAAAAAATAAAAAAAAATATTTTTAGGGGCGGTCAAAAAAAGTTAGGATCGAAAGTATTAATCAAATTTAAAAAAATCGATTTTTTGGCTGCCCTCCATTTTACAAAATCGATTTATTCGATAAATGTGGGTGGTCAAAAAATGTTTATGTGTTTATGGGTGCTCGAAAATAGTCATTTAATTGGTCAACCTTTACACAAAAAATGAAACAAACTCAAACTCTTTTTGGGGCCAAATTAACCCAACTGAAGATTATTCTTTATAATTTTTTGTTTTGCAATATTACTTCAACTACTCAAACCTTGGTACCAATTTGGTAAATTAAAACAAACTGATGCAGACATTAAGGATTATATAGCAATTACCCAAAAATGAGGCTGTATAAAGATCTAATTATTCCTAGTGTTTTTTTAACTTTTTAATTACGAATCAGGATCCGAACTTTATATACCTAGTTCAGGATTAATTGTTTCCAACATGCCAAAAATCACACTGCGCTTTTTTCGGTTAAAGTTTAGCTTTGCTCTACGATTTCAAGGTAACTAGATCATCTTTAATTTGAGTCCAAATCTGCAGTATCTGTACAACAAATAGATTTCAAAAAACAGCTATCCAAAATTTTGCAATACTATAACTTTATACTAAAAAGAAGTACAATAAACAGTATAAGTGAAAATAACTGGAAGAAAAAAATAATATGGGCTGCCTTTATCTCCCCGCTTAGGTGGGAGGGGCAATTTTCTAAAACAACAAATTCAAATAGAAAAATAAACTTACAAAATTAACGGCACCATCTGGATTAAAATCCTATAGCTTTTCTTAAAGCCAGAAACCCATTCCTGAATTCTTCATTTTGAATTAAGTTATTTTAGTCATCAGATTTTGAAAAATTTACTTCAAACTCGGAATTTTGAAAACAAAATAAAGTTACCAATTTTAGAATTCAAACAAAATTCTTTTCAAACTTTTGGGCTCAAATTTAAAAAAAAAAAAAGGGATTTTGCTCAATGGCCCTGGGAGAACAAAAAGTGCATGAAAGCCCCTGGAGTATTTTCTGTCCTTTTAAAAGAAAACTTTCTCATAAAATTGAATTTCTAAGGATCTTACAGTAAATATACAGCTGTTGTGGCCCCAAAGGAATCTCAGGAAGCCCATACAGATATTTTTAGGGGATCCAAAATTAGGATAAAGCTGCGTTGGGTCACTACAATATGATTTTAACGAAAACTATAGTTTAGCTGATGGCGCCCCCACATTAATTATTATTGAGCAATTGTAGACCCAAGAGGGTCCTCACAGTACTCCCAGATACTATAAATGAATATTATAGTTCAGGAGTCCTAACTAACACTAAATATTGAGCCATTGATGAGCTGTGGCCCCATTTGTAACCTTTGGAGGCCCCGAAATTATAATTAGAAAACTTTATATTCTATATAGATTTTTGAAGTACTTTCAGTTCATTTAAAGGAAAGCTTTCACACAAAAATTCAGGGCCGAAGAAGCAGAATAGAAAAAAACAACAACGATATATTTTGATTGGTTTTCGTTAGTATAAGAATTATAAAATTTTAAAATTTTCATTTTTGTAGTATAATGTTTTCAAAAATCAAATAACATTTTTTGCTAGCTCAAATATTCGGAGCAGACTGTTTATGGCTTCATTTACACCAACGGTAAAATTTTGTATCGTCGCTTCGGTCTTATTCTTTTTCAATCCTTCTACTCATTTTACACTTTTTTTAAAAGAATTTATTAGGAAGACATTTTCAAAGCTTTTCAATTTATTAGTCCCTAATTCGCTTAATGTCGAATTTAAGAGAAGTTTTTTGACACATTCTTGTATTTCAAAAATTCGCTAAAGAATTTTTAAAACACAATTTTATTTTTAGCCTAGAATTTAATTTATATGGGTAATCTTGAACGGATTCTTTTTTGTTCACAGATACTTTTATTTCTTCGTGCTTTGTTGGTGTCATTCGGTGGTTACCCTGACTCTTGAGCGTGTTTTCTGACTCCTTAAATAAATCTGATTTGTTGTAATTGTGAAAATTGTCCCCTTATATAAATAGCCTGAAAAAGTTTTTAAGTAAATATATCTCTCTCCCATTCCAAACTCAAAATCACAATTTAATAAGAACACCCTAAAGACGAATATCCTGTTTCACCTTTTTAGTATGTACGTCCAGTTACACTAGCCATAAAGTCCATTTACAATATACCTAGCGATAAAATCTAGAATTTACAACAATTTTACTGGGGAAGCACAATTTAAGACAATTCCATTAGACTTGATTACTTTTAGCAGGCCATTAAATGAACACCTATACCTATAGTTATACCTACCTAGATTGACAAATGGAACAAAAGTGTGTCCGTCTACATCACATCAGCAGGCTGACTCCTGAATAACTGAGTCACCCACCATCATCATCAACCCATGGAAAAAAGCAAAACCTGCTGAAGTGTTAAAATTTACCTATTGTCGGTAACGCCTGAATTTATTCTTCCTGAATTTAATCGAAATAATAACGCAAAGGATACAAAAACTTCAAATCAGCACGTGACAGGATTGGTTCTGGAAAAGCAACAGTGCACAAAGTAAAACGTCCATCGCCAATCTTCCAAGCAAATGGGACCAAGTTTAATGATGGAGGCGTGTGTATTCCGTTTTTCCGTAGTGAATTTGCCTTTTTGAAAAATGATTTTCGAATGTTTTTGCCTCAAACTTGCAGAGCATCATCAGCCGGCAAGTTATATTCCTATATACATATTATACGTATTGCTATGCCAAATTGAAGACGCATAGAATGAGGGTAGCTGGGTTTGGGTGGACCTATAGTCCCACACGGATACATTTATTTAATCGGGCAAACTTGAAGGATGTCTGAACTCTGTGAAGGGCTTTGTTTAATGGGGGACCCAGCTGAGCACTGAGAATTGTGGTGATGATGTGAGAACGCACCATACGGTCGTCCCCGTCGTCGTCGGTCGGCCAGCTTGGTGTTTTTGGGTTGTATGGCTGTTGGCTGTTGCACGAAGAGTGTCGTAAGATTAAGGTAACAATGAAACGAGGTGGTGAAATTTATGAATGTGATTAAAATGAATCTCGCATTATGTTGTCTACTTTTGTAGCACTTATAGTTGTTCACCCTGAGCCCGATGATGCCCCGATATACCATAGACCGAGCCCTTAGGGGGAAACGAATTATCATACGCGTGCAAGAAAAGGACCCTTTTTATACTGCGTAATGCTTTGTGGAAAGTAAATGAAGGAAATACTCGTACTCGTACACAACAGACAGGAAGTGTAGGTATTGTACTTTTGTGTTGCGAATCTAAAATAAATATAATATATGTATTTGCATTTCCTTTTCAAAAACATTTCAAATGTTTTTCTTTCTTTTATCATAAAAAATAAAAAAAACATATATAGGTACATATGTTCGCATTTGACAAGACGAAACATTTTGAAACATTTTGCATGTTAGTTTAGAGTGTGTTTGTTTCTTTTGTTGGTTATGAAAATATGATGATATTTTTATTATTTTTGAATTTACCTAAGCGGATTATAGATTTTTTGTTGAATTGAATACACACGTTCACCTTTGAAAAATCTCATTTCAGAGAAATCAAATTATAAATGTCTTATTAGATTGGCTTTGGCGTTAGATTTAATAAGAATAAAGTAAAGCTGATGTGTGTTTGGATTCATAATGTTTTATTCGCGTTATCTTTTTTTTCTGATGAGGTGGAGGTCCTAAATGTGTACAACCCCTCTCAGTGAGTACGAGTGAATTTAAATCAATTCTGTTTAATTTTTATTTGTATTTTTTTTTGCATTTTTTCATTTTTTTTACGCAATTCTCATCAAAATGAAATGTTCGTAGAAAATCGTTGGCATGAATTATAAAGAATTTTTAATTTAAAAATAGATTGTTATCAACTTTACAATTTTGTAAGCTTCTTTCAATTTTTCCTTGTAGATGTTGAAACAAAAAAAGTGCCTAGTTTTCATTACAAAAAAATTTCATTAACAATAAAAAATCTACGATTAAAAATCATTTTATGGTTAAAAATAGTGTTTTTACTATCAATTTGTTATTTTTTTTGCATACTAATTGAGAATTATTGTTTTGAGTCAAAAAAAAAATCTAAGGTTTTTGAGAAATTGTCTTATTTTTGGGTTATGAACTTATCTTTTAATTGGCTTGTCTGAATTTTGTATTATTTTTCAATCCGGTGCTTGTAAATAGTTTGAGCAATATTGCATTTAAAAATTTGTTCCAAAATTCACATAAGATTTCTGAATTTCACACCACTTTGTGTGGTGAAAAATTGCCTAAAAAAGGACAAAAGGACTACTTGACATTTGACAGTTATTAAAAATGGAGAGCTACAAAAAAAACATATTTTCTTTGGTAATCAATAGTTTTAAAAAATAATGAAGGTTTGGGGGTGATTATTTCAACAAAATCATTTTCAGCGGTGAGGTGAGCGTTGTCATTTTTATGGTTTCGTGAATCTTCAAAATTGTCGCATTTGGGGATCAGAAAATAAATACGAGTGATTGTTGACAAAACAAATGCATTCACAAAGTGTCACTGTTTCGTGCGGATTTAGCAATTTGAGCGCTGTAACAACGATATTTAGCCACATTTACGCGGAACGGCGAATCCAAAATTTCAACAAAACAGTACATTTTCCAGCAAGGTCGATGAGGGTATATTCTATTCCGCATACAATAATTTAATGAGTCAATAAAAAAATACAATTTTTAATTAAAAACCCGTGTTTTATATACAAAAATAATTTTTGCGTGAATTTTGGGACACTCTTTATAAGAGGTACCATTTTTAACTACTTTTCAGGAAAAAAAAAAATTTACCATCAATAAAAATAAAATTAAGAAAAATAAGATTTTCCTCAATGGCTTAAAAAAAAAATTGCAAAGGCAGGTAGCTAAGAAAAAATCAAAAATCAAAAAATAGTGTCGGGGCCGGGGGGGGGGGGGGTAAGTGTGTTAGTCCAATCATATGTTTTAGTTCAGTCATTGAATCATTTGACCCTGAAAATATGGATTTTGGTATATAGCGTCCATATGGTGTTCTTAAGAAATTGTAAAAAGTCCCCATCGATATGAGCAGTGCTTACATTTTAACGGCCACCCAAAATGGTGTTTTTACAAGAACATCTCACAAATGGTTAGTTGTACATACAAAATGTTAAGGATTAACTTGTAGCTTAGAAAATTACCTTCAAAAAATATGCTCATACTTTTCTTCATAAAAATAACCATTTTCGAAAAAAACCAATCGGTAGATTTTAATTTGGTGCGAATTAGTTCAAAAAAATAGTTAATTTTGTGATGAAAGCATCAAATTTTTTTAACTGTTGTTGCATTATATGAACAGCATTTTAAGATATTGGCCATTCCTGTAGGTGAGAGGCGCAAATTAAAAAAAAATTACATACAAATAAAAAATTAATATTCAAAAACAACGGCAATACATACTTATACAATATTATATTGTATATGTTTTTTTTTAACCAGGACCTTATTCTTTAATTATGTTTTAAAATTAAGTTATTATAAATGCTTAGTTTTGAATATATTTTCAAACTTAAAATTAAGAAAAACAAATCGAAACAAAATTTAAAATAATTTTTTTTTTCAAAATTTTACTTTTAAGAACTAATTTTTTTTATAATTTTCAATACTCTTATTAATTTTAAGTCGAATGTTAAAACCATATGCTTGTAACGTTGTAACGTTTTTGACATAACATAATTGCGTTTTTTTATCATCGTAATGTAAATTTTGATCAACATCTTGGCTTGATTATTTTTACAAAGTATCTCAAATTTTCAGTTTAAATATTCTTTTAGTGAGTTTTGTTCAACAATCGATCCGACAAAAGTCGATCGTATTAAAATGTTTCACACGCTCAAATTGCTATCGAAAAATCATCTAGATAGCTCTTTATGTTGTTGTTATACCTGATGAGGTGTAATGCAATAAGTGCATAAGAATTTCAAATTATCAACTTTTGAAAAAAAATTTTTGTAGATTAATAAATGTCATACGCAATAATGGCCTAAGTTTTCATATTTTCATATTTTCTGGCAAAAGCTTTTTTAAAATTGTTTGTTTATATTTTTCGTTAATGACTTAAAAGATTTTGATCAAAGCGTATTAAAAGGATCTTCTAATGTGGTCTTGGCAAAATGTTAAAAAAAAAATATTTTTTCAATAATTTTGACTTCTTTTTTAGTCTCTCTTTTACTAAAAATTTTTCACAATTTATATAGATTTTACAAGTTATCTAGTCTTGCTTTTAATTAAACTTGATTAAAGGCGTAACCTTTTATATACATACCTAAATTCATAAAATAATTTCTGTTTACTATAAAACCAATCTTACCATTATTTGTGAGATTTTTCATATTTTTTGATAGATTTTGAACTATTCCTAATTCCAAGACATCTCCATTGAAGTGATGTATATTTTGTTGCTCAATTCTGAGATTTGATTTGAAGTCAAAAAAGCAGTTATTGAATTTTCTTTGTAATTTCAATTTCTTCTAACATGTGGCACCCTTCTATCGTACATGAATTTGCAAGCACATAAATACATTTAACTATATATTTCTGAGGATTATCAATTGAATCATTTATTTTCCATAAATTCGACTTTCCCAATTTAAATGAAACCTCTTTAATTTTCAACAAACATCAATATCCAAACATTACAATGGTCACAAATCATAAATCTTATAACTATTCCCATTTCATTTCAAAAACAACAAAATTCAACCAGAAATATATGTGCATTAAGAAAAACGTGTACCCATTATGCTTGAAAAGTTCCCTGCTTGTGGCTTAGAATATGATACAATTGTGTCTGAATAATTCGTAAGACCCCATATACATACGTATATAATATGTGCATATAGACAAAGACTTTTGCTTTTTGTATAAGCATTCTGTACGATGATGTTGCATATCTACATATATTTATGAAGGTATAGGTATGTAGTATCTATATAAAGATTTTGTGGAGCATTTATCTAATAGGTTCTAAGGTAGTTGAAAGCAATATTTCATAAGGCTTAGTTTGCGGCAGAATTATGGTTGGCTACATGGCTATACGTTTCCAGATCAAAGCCCATCCAGCTACCAGTTTATATGAGATCAAAATCCTTTTGTGCATGCTAAGGCGCACTGACTTTATGTTGTGGTGAGTGCAAAAGGCTTATCCCATTGAAATTGTCTGCGTGTGTTTTGAATTCGTCCTTGATGCAAAATGCCTCCATGCCATAACAAACCTGCCAAGGATCTACAATCTACATATACACAAAATCTACATAATATATATACCAATCCATTGTGTATAGTATACCTAGTTTTATATTGTATGCACTGATGTCATATACATATATACCTTCATAGTCATGGCGAGAGAGGGACATCGCCCAAATCCGAACCGAACGCATTGTGGGAAGTATATTTTCCGCTTTAATCAAATTATGCACAATGTTTCGAGATAATTCCGGGGTTAGAAAACAATTCATTGCCGCCATAATATTTTGAAGACTTACGCAATGATGCTTCTGCATCAGCATCAGCATCATGACCATGTATGTTATATGCCCCACAGTAAAATTTTAACTCTTTGTTCCAACAGTAGTTACCTATACCTCCCTATAAAATAATGAAGGTAAAAGGTATATAGGTTGCATAGGTAAGGTACCTAAAGTATCATGATAGGAAACCTTTAGGAAAGAAAATCTTACCAAACATTCATTTTCTCTTCTCAAAAACAAGGACAAATGAATTGGATTTTAGGAAATGTTGATACAGAACTTCAGAATTTTACATTTGGAACTCAGGATGAAAGGAAATATCTTTTTTTAATGAAGTTATGCAATATACCTACAAATATTTCATATGAATTGCCTACTGTTTTAAGGTTTTTTTGTTTTTTTTGATAAATGAAATGGATCTTTGGAAGTCTAATTGGATTTTCTTTGAACACATATTGTATATAGGCTGATGCACCACAAACATTTTACTCAAGTTTAAAACTTTATACAACAATACTTGATTTACAAAGCTTTTATTTAGTGAAAAAACATATTAGAGCATATATTAGACAAACGTTAAAATGAAAATAATCGGTAGCCATTTATAATCTAGGCCTAATATAACATCCTATCAACGTGTTTTAAGAAAAAACTTAAGCCGATTTGGGCCCTTAGCCCTGGAAAGTTTACTAGGCATCTACCAAATTTAGATTTTGCATTTGTTAGTGAATATTAGTCATAACTTCGAATTGATCAATAAATGTCAGGGCTCGAAATTAATTAAATTAGTTTAAAAACTGTTACTAAACAATTTATTCAAATGTATATATTACAGTATAGACGCTCGATATAGTGAATCTCGAAAGAGTGAACTATCCAGTTTAGTGAACACACAAAATTTTATACAGACTACTCTAAATATTGAACAAAAGGTATCTCGATAAAGTGAACACACTTTTTTTTTTTTATATGTATTTAACAAGAATATGCCGGTTGCACCGGGGTTTACATTATTGTAGACTTTCTTTTAATATATTTTACCGTTCATTTATGTGTTTCGTACAGTCAAGCAGGAAAGAAGGTAACCCCTTGACCCATTATAACACAAGTTAATGTTGTATTTTAACTTTTTTGACATATTGTAATTGTGAAAACAAATTAAGCCAAATTCTAAAATTTTATTTGAAAAAGATAACCGCATGTTTGCAAATGTTTTCCCAAAATTAGGTATTGAAGTTATAAAACGTTTGCAAGAAAAAGCAGTGCATACATGAACAAAACTAATTTATACCTGGAGGTATGTAGTTTTTCGTTTTTTATGAATAATAAAGTATGTTAATTATAATTTTATAAAATTTTTGTCTCTTTTTTACCCAACTAAAATTTTTTTTACTCTTTAATAAATATTCATTTTGTATCAAGAACTTTCAAGTTTCTCTCTCGAAATAGTGAACAATCTCGAAATAGTGAACAGGCCTGGTTTTAATTACTTCACTATATCGAGCATCTACTGTATGTTACTATTATGAACTCTCAAAGAATTTCAGTTTTTGTTTACAGTATTTTATGTAATTTAAAAATCTACTTCGATTTTTCTCAATCTATACTTCACTTTTTTTTCAAACCTACATTGACTTTTTTCCGAAAGTGGTAACGCTAGTGTATGAGTACAAATTTCGTGAGCTTTGACAAATCGTTTATTAGAGACCGTGAGCAAAAATTAAAATTAAAATTAAAATACGTGAGCAAAAATAAAATACTCATGAGCGAGAGCTTCGTATGCTAATTCGACATTGAACACTTATGAATTTGTCCACCATCAGGGCACTGCTGTTAATACCACAGAATTACTCTTTTTTATCAGGATTTCCCCAAAGTTGTATACTAGAAGTCCAGACAGGTTTAGGCATCTGCTGTATAAAATTTAGCATAAACTGTTTCCCGAGAACCATTAGATACATTCATCTCAGTTAGCTAATTAATTCTTTTTTACACATTTCATTTTAGTTTCGAGTCCAAAATTATTCCAAAATATTTTGTTTGAAGCTCCAGATGTTTAAAAAATACAAGTAAACTATGTATTAATTTTCTTATATACGTAAACTCTACGTGGACTGATTTTAAATCGTTGAGCGTTATCCGCCGTTTTTTTTCATTCACGGATATTATCAAGATTGTTTTTGGTAATTTAACTGTACTTTCGTTTATCGTTTTGTACACTGCTAGCATTGCGGTGTCGTCAGCAAACGTGTCTTCAATATTTTGTCTTATGTTAATCAAGCAAAATAAAATAAAATAAAAAAAATTAAATTAAATAAAAGTTTGGACCTAGAATACTTCCTTGTGGTAACCCAACTTCTATTTCTTTGCAATCAAAAAACTCATTTGTATGTCTTACACGAAACAGTCTATTCTCTTAATATTCGTTTAGAATCATATTAAGTCCATCAGTTAGAACTTATTTTAATTTTAATGTCACACTTTCGTTTCACACCCTTTTCAAAAGCCTGCGATACATCTAAGAAGAACGCTGACAACATTTCCTTTTCTTGAAGAACTTTCTTAATGACATCTGCGATCCTATATATATTTGTTCTACTTTTGAGTGCTTGCTTCTAAATCCCAACTATTATTCAGGTATTAAACGTTGTTCTTCTAATATTTGTTGTAGGTGCAGAAGTAATATTTTTTTAAAACTTTTGATGTTACATTACAGCCAGAAAGGAAATGGATCTATAACAGCGTTACCGAAGTGGCACGATCGTGCTTTTTTTTACAATTTGTATGCGTTACGAAAATCGCAGTCATATATTAAGAAGCGAAAGAAGAATTGTTGAGATTTAGCAGTAGCTAAATACTAAGCATTCTCAGGCCTACAAACTTGTAAAATCTTAAAGCCTATAAATGGTTTATCTTAAAAAACGTTTTTGAAAATCCATTTTGTCTTTATTATTTTTTTTTTTGTATAATTTATCTTAAAAGCAATTTACGCCCGATTACATATGTTAATAACAAAAAGGATTAATCCTGTAGGTTGGCAATATTATTATGGCATCAAGCTTACCTAGTTTGTTTGTGTTATGTTTATAAAGGTTATATAGTGTGTGTATTAATAGAGTATAGTATAAACAATATTAATATTTCATAAACTTGGGTGTAAGTGCAGTCACCTTCCGCTTCTGATATCAATTTATTGTGTGTTTATAAATAAGCGTTTTCGAAACAATAACCTGTTTATCAACTTGTGCCAAGCTATTGAACAATGGAATTAAGCGATGAAATATTAACTCATGCATTGCATTCATGATAATTGATGTGCCTCCTGATAATAAAAATATGATGTTGTCTTTTCACTTCAATGCTGGGACGTTGCTGGCTGAGAGTCCTTCCAACATATAGTCTTACATATATAGTTTAAACAATAATAATGCATTAATGCAGTCGTAGCCGTCACCGTCGCGCAAAGCAGAGCATGGCCATCAGCTTAAAACAATCGCCCTTCGATTGTCTCTCTATATCTATCTTTCTCTCTCTGACACATGGTATAGTCTCTTTGGTCCTGTGTATACATATGTGTATGTGTGTGTAAGCAAACAAAGCAAACGTATGGGGTAATAAGGTCAGCATGTAGTTGTCAATTGCGCCTAAGAGCCGGAAATCAATGAACGGGGATTACACAATTTAATAATTCATTATGTGCCATCGGAATACACTGGCAAGGCTCTCTGCCCTGGCTATGGCTCTGGCTATTCGCAATTCAAATTAAACCGATTAATACTCGAATATCGTATATAGACTCCTGCATATGTACATATATAGCTTCGGTTTGCATTAAGGACGAACTGACCATTGTTTTTTTTTTTTTTTTTTTTTGTGAGTTGCTCCCCTATTGTGTGTGCGGTGGAATATGGATCGAATGTAGATAAGGGATTTTTGTGTTCAAATTGTTTGCATTGTTTTTTATTTAATTTTATTTTTTTTTTTTATTTTTTGCAGTAATTGGCATCATTATTTTATACATGGACGACATTGATGTTTTTCGTATAATATTAAATGGCACCGAAAGATAAAAGTCCATAAATTATGTCGTAATTGATAAATTGCGTTTTTGTTATTTTAAATATGCTTTTGTATGCCTAGGTATAGATAGTCGTATTTTTATGCAGTTAGTCAACACAAATTAGAACTATACACCCAGAAGCTAGAATGTGTGATATGATATGGCAAATTTGATTCTGTAATGACCACCAAACTGTAATTAGTGACGGTTTGAAATTTCGGTTTCAATTCTAGTGTTATTAGTTTTATTTAAATACTATTAGTAGGTATATCTAATATACCAAAATTCCACAGGCGAAAAAGACTTGGTATCAATGTTTGAATACATAGTTAAAGTTATATAGATGGACAGACAGTAAGTATGAAATTCAAACGAAGCGTAAATCTATATGGTTTGAATGAAATACAAAAATGTAAATGATGACAAATAGTTTTGAAATTGCCAGGCAGGTATTTGTATAATATGTACTTTTTATTACCCAGTTAAAACATTCAAAAACTCAGCTTTTGAGAATTAGATTTAACCCGTCTAGTTTTTTAAATAAAACATAAAATGAAAGTGGTAATTTAAGAAATCACAGGAGCTTTTCAAAAGGTTAGACGATGAACCATGTCCCACAATTGGCGTTTTTCTTTTTTGGCTCTAAGCAAAGCTCTGAGCAAGAGGTTGAGCGATCAGAGCAAAGCTCTGAGGAGATTATGATCAGAGCCCTCAGATTTAATTATGAAAAACACTTGAGCACTGAACATGTCATATGCATAGTAATCTGTCAAATCAAATTACATAAAAATTGGCTTCGCTCAGCGTTTTGCTCGATTTGCTCGGTCATTTTATTCCAAGCATACAAATCATGCTCCGAGCTAGCTCAGATGGAAAAAAGAAACAAGACTTATGTGCTCTGATTTGTCTGAGGTAAAAAAGAAACATAGAATTAATTTTTGACAGCTCGGTGATCTGTTCTGAGGTAAAAAAGAAAAACGCCAAATGAATCAATCCAATTAAAAATTTTGTTTGTGTACAAAAAAATTTAAGAAAATAGAAAACGTACCGATTTTAAATTAAAGTTGTGGGCTCTTCCGTTCTTGCACATAGGAAGAATATTTAAAATTTAGATACTTCTTGTGTATCAGATATTGTATTTTTTATATTTTATTTTGAGTTGAAAAATTAAGAAGTAATGAATACACGTTTAAATTGTGGTTATTAATTTATATTTAAAGAAGTGTATTAAGTGAAACAGATTCAGATTCGTTTTTTTTTATAAAAATTGTTTTCTAAAAAAACTCACTACGTCAAACAGTGAATCAATTTGAAAAAGAACAAAGTGAATCAATTTGAAAAAGAACACAGTGATCCAAGGAAATCTATATTTTAATGAATGTTGTTTTTTTTTGTTATTTATA
Source organism: Epistrophe grossulariae (assembly GCA_929447395.1). Lineage (NCBI taxonomy): Eukaryota > Metazoa > Arthropoda > Insecta > Diptera > Syrphidae > Epistrophe > Epistrophe grossulariae. Next base: position 20,293,594 of record OV839569.1, on the reverse strand, counting down.
TTTTAATATTTATTTTGAAACTTAAATATGTATTCTTTTGATGGAAGAATTTTTGGTGTTTTTATATATATTTTGTTATTTCTTCTTTACAACTAATAATTTTGTGAAAATTAATACAAGATTTATTTTTTTTTAAATGAAATTTAAGTTTGTGTTTTGTTTTACAAAAATTCTTGATTATTTTCCAATTGCGATAACTTTCTTTGAATTTATGAATAGGTACAATAAATAGTTGCTATTGACTGTGATTCACTTTTTATTCCTCCCCGTAGTATACAGTGAACCAGTCTAGATCATTTAAAAACAACAAAAAATTTTTATTTTTCATGATCTTTTCAAAGAAGTTTTTATAGAAACATTAAGTTAGCAAAAACCATATTTATCTAGTTCTGTTTTAACCCACAGAAGTTTCATTGTTGAACAGTGTACCCTTTGTTTTTGCAACTTATTCTGTTGGAAGTAAAAACGCAAATTAGATCTCAGATTTTTTTTCATTTCGTCTTTAATGGGCGTTTTTCTTTTTTAGTTCAGAGTAGAGCTCTGAGCAGAGTCTGAACTGCACTCCGAACATACTCTGAAAGATCTCTGAACTGAGCGTGCTCTGCTCTGAGAGTTCAGATTTATTTAAAGAAACACTCTTCACCAGCTGCCACTTTTTTATTTGTTCACAGTTGTCACTTTCTTTGTGTGCAGCTATTCAACTCCGTCTGCTCTATCAATTTATTCTGAGCTCATAGAGCGCGCTCTGAACATGCTCAGAGCGAAAAAAAGAAACACAAAATTAGAACTCTGAATGCTCTGAGCTAAAAAGAAACACATTTTTTTTTTACAGTTCAGGATCTGCTCTGAACTAAAAAAGAAAAACACCCAATACTAAATTCAGATGTCAACTAGCTACCAAGATCATGTGATTTATTGACACACAGTGATCTGATTGGTAACGTGAAATTTCTTGCGAATTTGCACAAATTTTCACAAAATTTCACAATTTGCTTTCAAAACCCATAGAAAAAAAAAATTAGTTTTTGGGAAATTTTTTGAAAAAAAAAGTAACCATAACAAGCATTATTTTTCGGGTGGATGTATAATGCAAAACTCTTAAATTTATTGAATTAACAAATGTTTGGAGCAAACTGTATTATCAAAACAATCATTATCTATATAGCAAGAAGTTATATAATCCTTCACAATACCATACAATTGGACTCCTTGTCTTAAATTTGTATAAGTATTTTTTTTTTTTTAAACTTAATTAATTACACCTGGTAACCATGGAAACCATATTCGTGGAAAATCTCAAAAAAGCCTCAAAACATTCAATAATTTTATAAATTCAGCAAACAATTGGGACAGGATAATTAAGAAACCAAACTTAACCAATTGTTGATGTCGTAAAATATACAAAAGGTTTCTTTCTCAGAACGTGTAGGATTTTAAGCATTTTGATGATAGTGTAACTGCCCAAAACGTGTTATTTACAAATTGTTTTTTTTTTGTTTTTGTTTTCTTGTATCAAATCATTAAACCTTCAATGATTGTGTTTTTATACCTGCAATTCATGTTTTACCCATCTTCTATTTACATACATATATCAGCTTCCCTAAACCCCTTAAACCTATATTCACTCATGTAACATATTGAACACCCTTGCGTGAAGCTTTATACCAAAGTCCTTAGGTATTTTCTTTTCGACATACGAAGTGTAATTAAACTGTTAAATTTTCACTTATAACCTACATATACATATGTCCCATCTTTGATAACAAAAAAAAAATTTGAACTGATATCCCTTTAAGCTGGAACATATTATATTATCTAAATCCAAAATTTGATTAGGGTCTCATGCTCCGAGAGCATTTCACTTAAAGTCAATATTTTGTTTTTATAAATTTAAATTTTCAATTGAATCATGTTGATATTTAAATTAATAATTCCTTAACGAACAAATCCATTTTACTTAATCCCTTAAGCCAAATTTAAATCTAAGCTTTTTTTCATGCATATCCAATTTTTTTTTGCACGCAGCAAAACATTAACAAAATATCAGCTTCGAATAAATATTGAGTATGAAGGTGAGGGCACATTATTAATCGCTTTATAATAATAATACATGAAAAGTTCAATAATGTATTTTTTTTTTTTGTTTTTTTTTTGGTTTGGTTGTCTGCAAACCAAAACACCCACATTTATATTAAGGTTGACATCCATTTGACAAAGGTTGAGCTAGGTAATACCCTGCAGAAATGATATTATATACCGATCCCTGCTACATATTTATAATATAATTATCATTCGAGTCCAAAATACAATACATTTTGGTATCATAGTTTTATATTATTATATTACCTACTATATATTTGCGGCACTGGTGGCGGGCGGTCTAATTTATACCCAGCCAAAGCAACGTGTTCAAATGGAAAAGTCATTAGTACCTTGTAAAATGCCACCGCCTTAAATGATTGATGAACTCCTTATCGCATTTTCATAAGTCATTTATCAAACACATTAGCCCGAGAAACAAGCCATAGCAATGGAACTTTAAGAGGAGAGAGAGAGAGCGAGAGAAATAGATTGTGAGATATAATGATGGGGTATCTCCCCGGTTAATCCCCTGCGGGGTTCCCATTAAAAATTAAAAACAAGTTCTTTTTAATCCATCGGTTGTCAGGACGAATTTAAAATATTATCTCTTATAAATTGTATTTAACTTTTTGACTTTTGCAAACAAAGTTTTTTTTTTTTTTTTGTGTTCCTTATATATTTTATTGGTTGTGAAGTTGGAAACAACTTTGTTGCAGGAGGCATGAGTAATTTCATGGAGATATAGGTGTGGATAAGATATTTTAAAGCTTGAGTAGGTATATAAAGAACTCGTCGTAATGATTTAAGAAGCCATTTAATTTAATATCATATAATAAAATGATGAAAAGCCAAGGAAATAATAAATTGTGAATGATGATAATAATAAATACCTTATTATATTAAAAATGAAGGTGTTTTGAGAAAATTCTAATCGTTAAACCACACTGGGAAGTACAAAAATATTTTGGAAACAAAATTAAGGTATATAGGTAAATGAGACAAAGTTAAGCAAAACAAGTTTTTCGTCTTTTTGTGTCGTAATATCTGCTACTTAAATATAAGTAAGTGACTTCATTATATTTAACTATTTTATTTTACTTATTTAACTAGCTGGAAATACGACAAAAAAGACGAAAAACTTGTTTTGCTGCGATGAGATACAATTGCATAAAAAGTAGGTACATATCTTATAATAAAAAAAGCGCAACTGGATCGCACCAACTGGTCACTGTGCTTGGTGTCAAAGGCTCATGGCTCAGTAAATTTAATAATACCTACTTATTGTTAGCAAGAAGTTGTAAAAAAAAATCAAAACTGCTAGAAAATTTATTTATTGTTTTCGAATTTTTGGTTTAAAAAATTTTATTATAAAATATTAAGTTACAACATTAATAGAACTACTAAGATATACCAGATTGCTTAATTGTATTAAAATCTGTTAAACCATTAAGGAGATAAACGGGTATAACTCGAAAATACGCCAATTTTCTCAGAATAGTTTGTTATGCAAATTTTATGGCAAACACCTGAAAGTATATTATTCATATTGGTTAGGTCACTGTGGTAAAATAATAAAACCAAACTCACGCCAGATACCCGTTCTTTATTAGCTTAAACAAAAACTCGAATTTCTCTTTTCTCATAGAATCACTAAAAATTTGTTGGAATTCTAGCCCGATGTAGACCTAGATAATTTTATTTTTATTTTTTTTTTTTCGAAAACAGGGGCCTATTTCACCAAACACTTTTCACTTTTCACTTTGCAACTTTGCAAAAAAAATTTCCTGCAAAGTAAAAGTGCAATGTGTTTCACAAAATTTGCAAAGTGCAAAGAGTTTGCAAAGAGACAAACTTTTCAATTCAATAATTTCCTCTTTGCAAATTTGCGTTTGGTGAAACAAAATTTTCAAAGTAAAAGTGCAAAGTTGCAAAGAAAAGTGAAAAGTGTTTGGTGAAATAGGCCCCAGGTCTTACTGAATGTCTAGAAGAATTTAAATAAAGTATGTGTTCTATATGAATTCAAAAATGGGATAAGGGTTTGACTTTTTTTTGAGAAAACAGTAATATTTTGAACTTATTCCGTAAATTTGACTAAAAATAATGACGTACAAATATGTAAATGCAGTGAATTTAAAGAAAGTTGTGTCACTTACATAGAAAAAAACAGAAATCAATTCTTTGACAAACAAAATTTTAAAATTTTGATCTTTGTAAAATTTTCACTTCATAAAAAATTTATTGCGTAATATTTAGTTCAATTGGATAGTTAGGTATATTATTAGCTTTTTTGCAATTTTTTGTTATAATATGTTGGTGTTCAGCGTCATCTATCAGAATTGCTAAAATCTTAAGATTTACTTGCAATTCTCACTTCATAACAAAAATGTATTATATTGTGTAATTTTCAGGTCAACTTGCAAGGACTAATTTTGGAGTTTTGTCTAATTTGTATATAAAAGTTTTCAGCGCCATCTAGAGAATAACTTGAATTCTTTGATTAAACTAAAATTCTGATTTCAAACCTAGCAAACTGCTTTAGTTTCATCTCAATTGGATGGTTAATTTTTGAGTTTTAGATAATTTTGACATTTAGGTGATCAGCGCCATCTATCGAAAAAAAAAATTAAAACTCCACATTTTATCACAAATATATTGTGTAATTTTCAGTATAATATGAGTTAGTTTTTGAGGTTTTTAGAGCACATACTAGCAGGAAATTTGTATATAAATACCTACACTCTACAGGTTGTGCAGATTGAAGATTGAACCAAAAAAATATTGGAGGCCAAAGGGTTGATTGAGTCGCCATTTTCAAAATTATAAAAAATTATATTTTACAAAGTTTTGTTGACCAAGTTTTCTCTTGAAAATTGTCACAGATTTTGTAAAGAAAAAAGCAATAGAAGAGAAGGGCGCATTAGGGTCTAAAGAACCTTAACACTTACAAGAAAGAAGTTTTTCCCTTAATATTGGCAATTTCTTTATCACGCTGTATTTAAATATGGAAATTTAGAAAATTTTGTGCTCCACAAAATTACTTCTTTGCTTATATGAACATTTTTGATTCCCAACGTTCAGAAGTTTTTCGATAGTGATTTTTTAATAAAGGGTGTTTTTTTAGACGTGTGGTTTTCAATTTGGCAATATTTTTTTCGGAGTTGGTCTTTTTGACAGATGTCACTTGATTTATGCTCAGTTTGGTTTGCCATTTCATAATGAATAGACTTACTCCTGAACAACGTTTGAAAATCGTGCAAATTTATTACCAAAATAATGGTTCGGTTCGTGCGACGCATCACGCGCTGCGTCCAATATTCGGTCGACATAATCACCCAGCAGAGTAATTCGAGCAAATATGGATCGGTTTCGCACCACGTTTACTCTAGTGGATAATGCGCATCCTCAGAGACGCCGTACAGTGCGCACCGAAGACGGTATTGCTGCTGTGGAGCAGAGTATCGAAGAAGACCCGAATGAGTCCATCCGCCATCGTGCGCAACAATTGGAGCTGAGGCCTCTTGGGCCTCTCGGCTGGAATTTATTCGAGCCAGCCGCGGCGGCCATTTGCCCGAAATCATTTTCAAAACATAATGGCAAACCCTTATCTTTATAATAAAGTTAAATTCCTGGCCATAACATTAAATTATATGCTTTTTATTTCTTCTTGAAAACCACACGTCTAAAAAAAACACCCTTTAGAAAGAGTTATCAAAATTTTGTGGTCAAAAATTTTAGAAAATATTCTCACCTACAAAATAAATAGAAAAAAAAATACTGTAAGAGAAATAGGATCGCTGAGCGTTATGACCTCTTTTTCAAAATGCGGGACAATGTAGACATTTTATTTGTTAGAAGTTTTGGCTTTGGACTGCAATTAAAGCCATCAGGGTTCCTTTTTACAAAGCAAACACAATATTTGACACATTCATTTTTTTTTCTTAATATTTTAGTTTGATTTATTCAATTTTACCTGACTTCATTGGCCAAATGGAAAAAGCCTATAACTTAAACACAACAATATTTCAAACTGCATTTACCTTCATGTATGGAATCCTTAAAATCGGTAGCTTAGCAACCAACAAGTAGCAACCATGTAATCAATCTTTTATATTAAGACATTTCGTATATGTTCATATGTAGGGATACCTATGGTATGTTCCTTCACCTAATCAGTATAGGAATGGTATTCCTAATTATGTTACGGAGACAGGAAGTTTCATCTAATTTAATTAATTAACGTACGTATGTTGCCAATCGAAAATCTATTTTATCGATAATAGAGTAATTTGATTACTGCGTCATATACCTACCTACATTCATGCATTCAAGATTGCCATTCTCCAGGCGTAGCTATAAGCTATACATATGTATATACGACTGAAATGTTCTCTACCAAATAGTTTCGAAATGCCCCAATCAATAAAATTATTATTGTTATTATTTGGACCGTAAGCTATGCAATGCAATGGTTAACTTTCATCTCCTGCCAAAATGCTGATTATACCTATACATATATACGAACGTACACACAACATACTTTAAGCCATCACCCTCTTTCATGTCCTGTTCTACAGGATATATCTGACAATCAGACTCGATTTATTGACTCTTAAGCTTAGCCAATGCTAGATGGGCGTCAAATACCTTCTCTATACTACTATATCCTTTGGACAGAAAATGTCTTATACCTATTCAAAGGACAACAATGTGGGGTTGAAATTTTGAAAATGCGTTGAGGGTATATATGCACCATCACAGTAAATACTGAACTGTATGTATAGGTTTTTGGTGAAATATTATTGTGTACTATTCTGTCCCATCAGAAGGACGTCAGTACTTTTGCGGTAACGACTGCAACCACATTTTGATTTGGTATAGGAAATTTAACAGATGCAGTTAAATAAGGCTAAAGATAAGTCGTTTCATTGATTCATACATAACAAAGAGGTTTTTTCAATTATACAGTATTTAACTTTTGATGGTTTTTGGCTTTTGAAATTGAAATGACTATCGCAAAACCAACCCCAAAAATTGAAAAAGATTTAGATGAAATTCGTGAATGTTTTGAAATGAATAGGATTAGCCACAAACAAAACATTTAAAAAAAATATTGTTTAGGAGGCTGGAAATTCTTTGATCGATGACACTTGTAATTGAATTGAATTGAAATAATTTAATCCAATCTTTTTTTTACATAGGTAGGTATATTTCTTATACCTATACATATGTAGAAAGGAATTGAAATATGCAATGAGGCTAAAATAAAATTTAATATTATCGTCACAATAGGAATTGTCTTTCATAGCAAACAAAATTTAGTTGAAGTGTATCTTTTGACGTCATTCTGCCGAAGTTAGATGAGAACATTCATAGAGGATATATGAGAAAAGCTACATGCCTTGCGACTCGCACTCGATTAATTTAAAAAGAAGAGAATCTAAGTTTAAACAAAAACAGCTACTTTAACGAGATAAACACTATTGATCAAATTAGAACCGTATTCGAGGCTGCTGCCGCTGAATTTTAGGCCTTACAGGGATGATCTTCCATCAAACTGCACGTTCTGCAACCTGAGAGAAAAGAAGATCTTACCATTTTTTGGGAAACTGCCCTATTCTCCAAGAGACGAGAAGAGTTTACTTCAATAAATCAACTCTCTCAAGAGAAGAAGTAATTCGGATATTAATCGGATCCAATTGGACCTTACTCTGCAACTATATATCTGATGCATTTACACATAGAAACCAGTACACTGACTAAATGTATTTTCTTTTTATTTTACAAATCATTTAAATTGTCATTTGTTTGTGTTGCAAATCATTCTAAAATTGCCAAAACTAATTAATCGAATAAGTATAAAAATCTCATTTCATTTTTGCAAATCATTAAAATTGTTTAAAAATTAAATTCTTATTTATTAAAAAAAATGTTAAATTAAGCTTATAACTTAGTTATAACCATTAAAATCATTAAACTGTCAATCTGGCTGACGGATTTTGCTATTGCTTTATAGAAATCTTCAGAGCTATTTAAATCAAAATGATGAAGAAAATAAAAAAAAAATTTTTCAAGTAGGTATGTGCCTTTGTTTTGCAACGCTTTCGTAATTCCACTCAATGCTACCTAACACCTCTCCTCACTTGATTGACCCAAATTTCGATGTAGGTAGATATGTATGTCAGGAATACATTTTTATTTTTCATTATTTGTTGAGTACCAAAATAAACTAAAAACTCAGTGCGTCAAACGTTTAAGTATGAATAATGTGACAATTGATTAGTCGATACCTATAATTTTCACTAAATGTTAGTCGATCAAGTAAGTAGTCAATATAAAGCCAATTTTAAAATCTATTGACCCGAAGGTGCCTATCATTGGCAGCCTATGAGCATCGTTGTCAAACCAATCATGATCGCTGATCTACATAATCAATAATCGCAACTGGGCCTGGCCTGGGCGCCACTTTTATTTTTGAAATGTACTAAATAAAGAAATGTCTGAAAAAGTTTAAATGTGACTGAACATAAAAAAATATTAAGATTTTTGTTTGTTAGAGACTTTTAATCATTTTTGCTGAAGGTATTGAAAATTTTAATATAATGTGAGGACAATTGTATCTTTATTTGTATTATTCAACTATATTTAGAATTATTATTATTAATTATATCTACCTATTCGTTTTATGTTCATGAATCATTACATGATCCTGATCCAGATCCTAAGATTAAATAAAAAGCGGCTATTATTTAAGCAATTTTTTTCTCAAATCTATATATTATAGTTTAAGAAAACAGTTCAACATTTTTAAAAACTGACCTAGCTGAATTTCGAATATTTCCATTGAACTGTTTTCTAAAAGTTCTTAGATTAGGGAAGAAAAAAAACGCGCCTATTAAAAATCACCAAACTACTATTATATTGTATTAAATTGAAATTTATTAATGTCGGGGCGGCGCGAACGCCATCCCCGGCTACCAAAAATTACACGCACGAGTTATTCGCATTAGGAATAATCGCAGAGGTCAACTCAGCCGTGGTGCAATGGCCAAGCCTCACTCCGGGGGAACCGCCTTAATGATCACGGTAGCCCCTACGCCAGGTAAGTATGCTTAACTTTTATCATGCTACATGTCTTATGTCTTTTCGTAAACAAACTAAATGTGAATTTTAAGAAAGTGAAATAAAAAAACGATCACAATTTCCAGAGATCAACAGAACAAACATACATGCATACTATAATGAAATAATATACATACATAGGTAAAGTAATAAAAATACTGAAAAATAAAATAAGGGGATGAGTCGTATTGTACGTATACCTAGCTATCATAGCTGGATTATTTGAGGGTATGACAAAATTAAATGTCAGTAAAATAGATTTAAAAAGGCAAAGACGTTGACAATGATTATAGGTACCTAGAATAGGTGCATATAAGTAGGTAATGCACCTTTTAAATTAAAAATAAAACCTGCGTTCAAAATTTGATTTGTCAACTAACTAGCTTCACAAATCGAATTCAAGATAAATATACTAAAAACCTATAAAGATGCTAGGTATGTATGAAAAACAACAAAAAATAAACGTATTATTATTATTTATTTTCAGTGTTAATAGACTAAGCAAGTTTAAGCGATTTTCGTACACCAGAAGATGGTGAGTTGGATCCCATGGAAGAAAGATACCAGAGGACGAATAAAAAAATAGTTTTTGAAAACTTATATTTTTGGTGATGAGACTTCATAACAAAAACACTAAAAACAGCTGATATTCTAAAATGGAACGTGCACATTGAAGGGTTTTTGAGATATGAGGATTGTCAAATTCCTTAGAAAACCTCTTTGTAAGTCCAAGATGACTTTTAATGTTAGTCAATATTACATCTATATGAAGATTAAATGACAGCTTGCCGTCAAAAAAACTGTTAAATCTGTTAAATCATTGTCATTTTGATAAAAAGATACAAATATAATATTATATTATGCAATTAAAAAATATTTCTAAAATTATAATAAGCGTCAAAATGAATTCCCGGAATATAGATCTTTTGAGATGAGATACACTGACAATTCTAGGTTTATTATGAGTAAAACGTAAGCAATCATTTAATGCAACATTTAACTTACGCTTACAGTCAAAGTCTATAAGAACGGATAAACTGAACATTTAAAAATGAAAAATGGCACTAAAAGGATTTTAACCAGATGAAGTAGGGTTGCTTATAAACATCGATAGTCGATCGATAGTCTCGAAAGTAAAAAAAGAACTATCGCCTACATCGATAGTTCTAAAAAACTACCGATCGTTTTTCATCCCACAAGATTTATTAGCTATAAATGTCATTCACACTCACATTCTTCTATTTTTATGAAAATCACCACCAAAAATTCATCAAAATGCACAAGTATTCGTGTATTCTCGTTGTTGCGCAAGCCAAACTTGATGAACTTCTTTTTATATCCAATAGGAATAGGTGGTCACAAGAAAGAATATCGACACTCGTCAGCGACTCGATTATAGATATATATACGGCAATATTTGGAAAAACCTACAATACAGAGAAACGAAAATACAATGGTTTATTCGGAAACTCGAGCAAATGCTTAAATAATTGTGTCAAAAATATTTCTGCATTCCTGCGAGCTGGGTAGTATAATTTTTCTTACATAAAATATGAATTAAAGGAATAACTTTGAATGTGCCTTATTTCACAACTAAGTTTGTTTAAAAATGTTTTTCATATTAACTTGAAATATTTTCTACATATAAAATATATAATAAAAGACCTCTTTTGTGTTACAGAAACTAACAGTCGTATTTATTAAATTTTTTACGAGCTAAACAGTGTCTTAATAGATCAAAATAGTTCGGAATAGTTAGAAAATGCTTTAATTTATAAATTAAAATGTTATATTAGGCAAGGTATAGACAACCGAGTCTGTTGTCTAATTAGATAGGATAAACCCAGTATTTTTTTAGAAACTATGAATATGCCCCACTATGTTTTAATATACTAATGTTTGAAATCAATAAATAAAACAAAACAAAACAAAAAATAAGTGGAAGAGATGTCGCTTTCAACTTCTATAGATTAAATCCAAAAATTTAAATTTATGCATTTTTCTTACAATTCACTGCAAGCCATGTATTAAGTCCATTGGATCTAGTAAAGTAATACCAACCCCTAACATTATAGTTGGATTAAAGTGCGGATTCAACGAATTAATAATATGGAATTGGATTTAACCTGAGTTACATCTGGATTTACGTTTAATCTGGGCTAATCAACTGAATAATATGGCGGTAAGGGTTCTTTCCTTCTAATGTTTGACGGAACTGAATATTTATTTTTATTCATATATGATATTCAATTGGCATAGTTAACCGTTAGAAAACTCTATCAATATTTTGTGAAGTTTAAAGTCTCTTTGACAATTTCATTAGTAATTTTAGAAATAATAGTGGTCCACTATGCCTCTCTTGTGGAACTCCGGATTTTGAATTGATTTTTAAAACAACTAATTTTTTTTAAGTTAACATGCTACGTACGCTTCCTTAAATAATAATATATATCTTAACAAGGATCCACTTTGAAAACCCATAATTAATTTAAGTAATAATATAGAGTGGTTAACCCTATCAAATGCTTGACTTAGATCAGCATAAAATACAACTGTTTGAAATTATTGGTATTAAATTGATTAGTGAATTCGATAAGGAAAAATTTTCAATCCGCAGAATTTTTATTACCTATTTGGGCAAATTGTTTTTCCACAACTCTTTGCGTATATTTTAAATTATAATTTCTGTATAGTAATTACCTATAATGACCTACACTACAGTACTACTTTGTTTCGGAAGGCTTTAGAATTCATAGGGTCTTTTCACCTGGAGATCGAAAATAAGTTTAAGTATTTTAAAATAGTTTAAAATAATAAAAGCTTTATAACATCATGAAAAGCAAATATTAGATAGAACAAAGTTTCAATTTTAAAAGACCTACCTTCCAGTATATCTAGTCCTAGTTCATAAAGTTTCTCAAAACAAAACAATCTTAAAATATATTATACTCGTACATATAAATATAAAACAAAACTTCTAAGAACACTTTTCATAAAGGCAATGAACTTTTTAACTCTGCATCCCGTTTCCCGGATGAAAACAACCATAAAACCAACTTGACTTGATTGAACAAAATATGTACTGCACACCAATCTTATTAGATATACATATACCTTGATACGTAGTTAGTAGAAGAATTTTCCTATGTCCATGTCCAATAAATGGGTTTTTAAAACTCCTTGAAAATGTTGTTGGATGATGTTGTTATTTTACTTCATTGGAAAGCAAAGAACCCGATTGTTTTCTTCTTATATAGTTGCAAGTCAAATATGCTTGATAAAAGTGTTATTCTGATGTGAAAGTATACTAGGTACATATACCTACTCTCCTTTTACATAACAACAACATCTTACGTACCTATAACCTGTAGATAGGTATAGGGTATAAAAGGAAGGTATTAATAAAATACACAACAAGCTCTGAAGAGCAACATAAACCAATTCTTCTCAGCTTCATAGAAGAGAAACTTATATAGTCAAATTGGCAAAGTTAAGGTTTACTTTGACTGCACAGCAAGTGGATAAGGAATTAAGGATACCATCACCCCCGATGCCCCCCCACCCCTCAAGCACCATTCATTTATCCGCCAAAAGGTAAACGACGAAAACAAACAAGAGTTATAGGTAGATATACTTGCATATTTATATATATGGATGGATATTGTAGATATATACTCATAAACCCCTCCGCCCCTTCCAACTATGTAGCTTTGCTATACCATACCCTTTACTAAAATGGCACTGAAAACTTTATACACACAAAACAAAAGTAATTTTAAGTTGAATAGTTTTCTTGGAAATTAGTTTATGTAGGGTAAGTCAATGCAATGTCAAAGGATTTGCAAAATAACAAAAGCCATTGCATGAACAAAAGAACTTGACTTCTTGCTTTTTTGACTTCTTGGATCGGCATCCTCTATGTATGTATGTATATGTATGTATAAGATACAGAAAACGGAAAGCGGACATCGACACAAAAGGCTCACAAAGTAATTGGTTTTCGTGATGAACTGTCATAAAAGTCCTTATTCCAATGTTCGTATACCTATTCCTATAGACCCATCGTCAATATTAAGACCATAACAACTGACGACGACAACATTCTTTCGTCCGTTAGGTTGCTAATTAATGATTTTTGTTGGAAAACGGGAGAATTTTGTCAGCAAAAGGTAAATTGTTGAATGAAATTATAAAAAAAAAAATTGAACAAATAAATTGTTCTTGAGTTTTTAACACTTTCTTATGGAACTTTATTAACAGGAAAGTGGAACCGGGAAGGTTGACTTTGACTAACGATATGGTTGGTTTTGGCTTTGACAGAGTTGTGTTACCTTAAATAAAAGAAGCAAAAAATATATAAAAGGGTTTTTTTGCTTGATAAAAATGCAAACCGACGCGACGGACATATTTATTTGCATTTATGCAAAGTTATTTTTTTCTGGAAACAAAATGTAAATTAACAAACACAGCTTTGAAAAGGTTGAAAAGGCAAAAGATAAACGTATCATAGGTACCTATACCGAAACCCAGCTAGTTTTAACTTTAAAAAATGATCTTAATATGATAGATGAAAAAAAAAACCCTAGCCCTTGTGGTTCCATATACACAATATAATTCCAAAAAACCAGGGGTGATAACTTATGTGAGTTTGGATAAGTGACCAATTTATTCTATGAAGGGTGTCATCACGTTTTCACCAGTTAAGTAGCTATCACAGCAAAAATGAGATTGACACTTTCCAACGAATTTGACGTTTATGCCACAGTACCATACACCTAACAAAAATGCTAGAAATTTTTCTAAGTTCTTTTTTTTTAACCATTCAAACAAACTAAACTAAATATTCCTGTGCCCAAAAATGTTTACTATGTTATTCCAGCATGATGAAAAAAATAGTATAAGAATTATATCGCAAAGACGTCATTTCGGTTCTGTATAATTTAAAAAAACTCATTGAAAAATTTCCCTATGGCAACCACGATTTTGACAGATGTCATTTGAAAGTGTTAAATTGAATCGAGTTGAATCGCAGACGGCAAAGTCAGTGACAATCACACTTGACTAATGGTTGATCACAGTACCTACACATATTAAAGGTAATATCATTAGCGTTTTCATTTTTATTTAGTTCTGCGCATCTGTCTAAATCGAGGTATTATGGTGGATTCAGTGCCCCTTTCCTTGTCTAATTTCAATATTTTGTTGTTGTTTCTAATGATTCGCGTTGAGTTCCTGTGGGCACTCGAACAGCCATTTTTAATTTTATGACATTTCCAACTTTGACAACCTGCGCAATATATTACCTTTAGTATGTGTACCGTGATGGTTGATGTAACAATCGCGTATCACCTTAAGCCAGCCCAGCATAAAGGTCTGCTGGAAACAAAAATTATTGAACTTCATCTTTTTGGCAAAATAGCCCAGCGAAGGAATATTAGATGTAAGTATGAGTGATTTGACTGTCACTTCAACAGTTATTCAACTCTATTCGACTTTAATTTGTCAAAATTTTGGTTTCCATAAGTCGAAATTTCCAATAGAGTTTGCTACAAGAGAAATTAACCACGATTATGATTATTCTTTTTATTTTTATTTGGAAATTAGTAAATTTTTTGGTCCCTTTTGTTTTTATTATTTTGAATGAATTAAAAAGGATCCTAAAAAATTTTGTATTACAATTTTATGCTTGTGGCACTAGGCCTGTTTGTTTGTAAATGCCCCCGAATTTAAACCTCCCGCAACCTCCCCAAGTGTTCCTTTAACCTCTCATAGTGCCTCCGGCCCACCTAAAGAAACAAAAAGAGTATCTTTTAAACTCACTCCAACCCCATCACCACCTTCATCTCGATCTCTCTCGCCAATTCTCCCCAATTTCGACTTAAGATCAGGGGCTAAATATCCTAATTTCATAAGCTCCCATATTTTGAACCCCACTCAGACAACTAATCCATCTCAACCACGCACAGTCCTTTCAAATCAAAAAAATTCAGACAACTCTTTTGATCCTCTTTTACCACCAGTAGTCAAACTTACCCAGCAAACTGCAGATTCCACTGAATGTCGCTATGCTCTCTCTAGGCTTAGAGACAAGAAGATTTATGAGAATGTCCGTATTTTCCTAGCATTTCTGCACGACAAGTCAGACTCTGTTTGCTACGAAGGGAAAACCAGAACTAGCGTTTTGGTTTCCATCCAACAGGAAGGTCTGCCTTCTGAATTTTCTAAGCTCATGAAAATTTTTATCAAATATCATGACAGTTTTAACTTACCACCACAAAAAATTAAGGATGATTTGGATACTTTCCGTCAATACGTACAGTCTAAACGAATATCCCACCTGCAACGCAATAGATATGATTACAACCGTTTTTTTCGTTCCTAATCCAAACTCTGCTCAAACACGTCAACACCTCCCTCTAACTATCTAACTATTATCAAAATGTAAGAGGTCTTCGATCTAAAACCAACTCAGTCTTAAGACAATCACACTCCCTCCCTTTTGATGTCTACGCTTTGACTGAAACTAACCTGACCCCCAGTATCAATAACCAAGAGTTGTTCCCCTCGTCTTTTAATGTCTATCGAGATGATGATCGCCCCACCGTTGGCTCTCCTTGCAGAGGAGTCCTTATCGCAATCAAAAATACTTTCGAATCATGCCATTTTGTGGCATGATTGTCAACTTCGCTGGGAAGAAGGGACAGATTTGTTTTTCTTGTAGTAGAACTTTCGTTATAACATGTAATATCACTATAAAATGGGTTTATTAAGACAGTAGGTACCAACTAATTAAATCTATTTTTAAGAAAACATTTTTAAAAAATAGCCATTTATTTGGTTTTAATCGAGAAATTACATTCTACAGTTAAATTTTAAGTTGAAATATTTTTCGGTTGAAACTCACGATAGGGTTTCTATTCTACAACGAAAACTATTGAAATATCAAAACAACATAATTGCACTCTAAGTGTCAACCACTGAACCGGGTAGCCTTGTTTATTTTTCCAGTATGGATAATTTTGATCTCAATACAAAATCCCGTCCTTAACTCAAAATAGAGCATTATTTCTTACATTATGACGTTTTTTTTTCCGACACTACCACGATATTATATCAAATATAATAATACATATGTTCAAACTGTCAAAAACAAACCAACTTATAACAATAGACAACTTTCCGGATCTTTTAACTTTATACCAACAACCTGCACAACCTGCTCATGGTCCAATTAAGAAAATAAAACTGTCTTCATGTTCATGTTCATATATATGTATGGTATAGCTTTTGTTGCTGATGCTAGAAAATGCCTTAAAAAGGATACCACCAAGGCAGCAGCTTTAGATAATATTGAAGAAGTAAGAAAAGTTGAGCAACTTACTTTAAACTTTTTTTGTTTTCTTTCCTTTTAAAAATGAAATTTTCATCAAGAACACTAGAATCAATTTTTATATATTTTTGTACGAAACTTAGGTACTGGTACTGTGCAACATCAACATCTCCTCTCAACCATTATAGTTAAGCTGAATCTATTTTTTATTTAAAAATATGTATTGAATACAACAGTTCTGTAAACTTTCATTTTATTTTTTTAATGGTGTTTGGTTTTATTCCAAGAAAATATTTTAAAGCTTTCAATACATAAAATATAAATTTATATACATATACATAATATACAATATAATATCTACATTGAGATAAAGTTAAGCAAAAAAAATAAAAGGAGTATCTTAGCAATCGATAGATGTATAGAACAGGAACTACCTTCTTAAACTATACATTGAGTACTCTTCTTCGATATCTGCATAATGGCTGTAATATGGAAAAGTAATGGCGGAAATCCTTGCGGGTAAAGTCTGAATGTATATGTATATGTAGGTAGGTACAGTCAGAAGAAACCCAATAACACTTTAGTTATTTCTGTGGTAGAACGTGGCAGCTTCATCATCGCATCGACCAGAAATACTTTAGAATGCATCATCTATTATGCAGATTTTTATTCTCTAAGGAGCATTACCTTATCTTTATATAGCCACAAAAGAATGCAGCGCATCATTCAGATAGAAAATTCAAGAATTTATATAAAAATTTACATATCTAACTACAATATGACTATATATTTCAAATATATCTATGTATATTGAATCGATAGTTCTGAGTATGAAATGTCGGCCAATACCTTTTTCTTTGGACCTTCAGGCTACAACAAAAGTGCTATATACAGTTCTTGAAAGTCATGAGTATTGCAATGTTTTTTTCTCTGAACGTTATAGCTTTTAGCTATCAATATGTCATTCAAACATTTCAAGAAAATTCATTTATTAAGAATGAAAAATGCATTTTGTTTATTTGATAATTTCAGAATACTCAGATTTATTGGAAAAATAAGATTATTGTTTGAGTTGTATCTACTTGCTGTGGGCTATTAAAATGAAATCTGGGTAGAGTCATTATGTTAACAATATTAAAAAAAAATTTATAATAAAGCTTAGCATTATGGGATCCTATATTAATAGCCATTTTTAAACTCCCGTTAAGTAAACAGAAAGGTTAATTAATTTTAAACCTTTCTTTGTCATAATATGTCAAAGTTGGAATCTAAGTATCTAAAGAGTGTCCCAAAATTGATTCAAAATTTGAATTTCACACCATTTGTGTGCTAAGGTGTTACCAACGAAAAAAAAATAACTTGACAGCTGACAGTTGAGGGTTATTAAAAATTGGACGCAACACGAAAGAACAATGGATTTTCATTGTTATACAACAAAATTTAAAATCCAAAAACCCTGCATTTGATATCAAATTTACTGCTTGCTTGAATTTTAGGACACCGTTTATAAAGTAAAATGATGAACTTATAAAATTATTTGTAGATACCTAAACAGTAACATCCCTATTAATAAACTGAAATTAAACACGCATTATCTTTAAAAGTAAATAAAGTGCGAAATTTTATTAACATAACACAAAATTAAAGTTTAATTATATTGATATAGCTTATATAGGTAAGTAGGTGCATTAACGAGTAATTAATTTAAAAATACCTAAAATATTATTTCCAATTACTAAAGATAAAAAGAAAACAAAAGCTAATGAGTAATAACACATATGTACATTATGTTATTTACAGGTTCAAATGCGAAAGCGTGTGTGCAAAATTTTACACTTTTTGAGAAAGTGTATGGTGAGACGGCTAAATGATACCCTTTGACGACAACAGAGAATTTTTGTTCAATGTATAAGATATTCGTTAAGATAAGAGTTAATTGTTTATAAAGAAATATTTGAATTAGTGAAAAAAATTTTGACCAACGTTTTAATTAATTTGTGAATAAGAAGTAACTATCTTATAAATTAATTAAATTTAATAAAATAATCGTACAAAAAAACCGGTATTATTATTCAAAGAATAATGCTACTAAATTTTGATAAATCTGACTAAATAATTTTATAAGTTGATGTATAGGTAAATCTATATTGCCTCGACTTTTGTTTTTTGCTTTGCCACTTTTTCAAGACAAAATTTTTGTTTTGGGAAATGTTTTCCTTTTTAAAATTGGGGCTACTTTCTATAATAAACCAGATCAGGGGCCGTTTTGTAATTTTATACTGACGCAATTTTTTACTATGGGCAAATTTTGTGTTGTAAAAATTTTAACCATTTTTCAAGATGAAATGAAAACTAAAAAAAGCTCTAAAATATCAAAAATCACATCAAACCGTAACAATAAATAAATATTTATTGTTGCTTCTCATATAAATTTGTTGGTCCATTTTTCCAACTTCGATTTGAGTACCTACATATTTGTTTTTATTTTGTACTTTCGAGGCCATTTCTTGTTTTTTTTTTATTAATTAATTAAGTAATTTCTCATTAGCGCTAAATTTCATGTATCCGGTATTTTATTATTTTACTAGAGGCCCATTTATTATTCTCATTAGACTAAATCAGAAAAATGAGATCAATTTCGCTATGAAGTATTGAAGACCACAAATTTCGGATTCAATATTTGTTGCCAAATAATCCGAATTGGCGAATTCAATATAAAAAAATAAGCTGTAAGTTGTTTAATTTTGATTTTGTTATACATTCAGAAGTCTTCGATATTTTCTATTTTTCTTTTCGTTTAAAGTCATTTAAAACATTAGCTGCTTCGACACTTCTAACTCATTTAATTTGTAATTCCCTGATTGTGGAATTCAAAATCCTCCAATTTGACACTTGAATGACCGCTATACGACAATCAGCATTGAATAGAAAATGACGTTTATAGTTCAGTGCACCGTTCTGATTATATCCGCCATATTTCAGAGTGTAAACATTTTTCTACGAGTCAGATATCTTTTTTGTTCATTTGCAGACTATATAAAGAATTAATGAAATAATCGAATACTTTCAAAGTTTGACACTTTTCAGACTATAAAATCAAGTTCGTGTTACTAATTTCCCTTCTTATTTCTTCGTATAAAATATTTATACGAATTTCAAACTTATCAAGAAAATTTCATATTAAAGTTTAAACTAGCTTACTCCTAAATTTATTTACAGAAATTCTTATCAAACAGCATACCGCCTGAAAGTATGCAACAAAGAACAAGTGGTGAATTATATTTTTTAATGTTACCACTGACGACGATCAATCCACATTATGGTGAGTATTTTTGAATTTTTAAACGATATTTTATTGCAATTTTATTTTTCTAATTTATAAGTTATGGCACAGAAAATTTTGTTTACAAAAAAAAATTTAATTTATTGATATATTTTAGATGTATATAGTAGATACCTACATGTAAATATATTAGTTTGTAAAAAATTTAATTTAATATTTTTAATTTTTTTTTAATTATCTTTTGATTAATAAAAGTAGCTTCCTTTTTTGTCGTGATCTTGAGGTCATTAATTTATACCATTTCACTATCATTTCTGTGGTTTCTCTCTTTGGTGGTTTTTTGTATCTTTCACTTTTATCTCCTAACTACTAATTTTTTTGGCTGAATCCGCCCATTGATTTTGACATTTCAAAATCAACCGCAAAAATGTTCAGTTATATAATTGTTGTTTTCAAAATCAATATAATCAAAATCAATATTTTCATCCCCATTAAATTTGCTCAGTAATTTAAAAAAAATATCTAAAGAAAGGAATGTTCCAATGCGATATGCTGAACATGAACTCTATTGAGGATGATTATAACGTATTTAAAGACTGGATACAAATGTCATTTGTGATAATTGTTAATTTTTCTTATATTTTTTTTGTTCAAAATGTTTTTTTCTGTTAATTTTTAAAATAAAAAATTAATACTAGTAAATAAAAGTATGGGACTTTTTTGGCGGCACAAATTTCCGTTCAAGTTCAGGTTAGTGAACTGTAATATGGGCAATTAATGTATTCGTCAAAAAATCAAACTAGGATAAAATCGAACATGACATTACGATGTGGAGTGAAAAGAGTATTAAGATTGGCTTAGTTCCAAATCGTCGAACAAAAAGTTTTGATGCGTATATGAGTCGCATGCAGAATGCTTTGCGTATACATTTTACTTTGTATCAGTTTGACATTTCAGACTGCATTTTATGCGGATGAAAATTAATGAATGGTTAGATGTCGTTTTAGTTAAACCATAATTTACCAAAATAAAACCAATAACAGTAGAAAAATAAACTTAGGTACTCCGCTCGAGACTCCTTGTTTTAATTTCAATCTCAGTTCAAACGTCAAATTGTCAAATGAACCCATCCAAAGCAAAATGAATGAGATTGCTGCTCAATTAATGCGCATCGCTGAAGTTTTGGGATATGCGTTAATAAACTTATGAATTTGTCACCATTTCTCTTTTGACTTTCGGAACGTTTTGGAACTCAACCATTTTGTTTGTTTGCCGAACTTGAATTTTTCTGAAGTAAAAATCCATTTAGGCTCTAGATCGATGGACAGTAGATGTACAGATGCACAGACAAACAGAGATATACGGATGGTATTACAAAAACTACATTTTTTACATCGTTGCGATCTGATCAAAACCTCAATTTTTAATCACCAGGCAAATGACCAAACGCTGATTTTTGTTTAATAGGTACAAGACCCTCAACAAAAATTTAATAACATTAATTAAAAAAAATGTATTCTAATATAAAACCTATGTATATTATAAACAATACATATTGCATGTGTGTGTATGTATACATAGCCTATAGAAAAAAGTGTAAAAATCTATATAAAGGTAAAAGTTTGTACCAAGGCTGAAATTGTTTCAAATCGTTTTGGTTCATAGGTATAAGTATAATAAAAAAAAAATGCGGTTTTATCCAAGTACGAATACAATTTGCACGGTTCGATTGTTCCATTTAATCACTAGAGATAGGCCTTTATATTTTAAGGTTCATATACCTACCTATGAGTGGGTACTTACAAAACTATACATTTTTACTACATTCGACCCCTTTTCTTTGACTTCTCTAAGTAATTCCAACGATTGCCACACAAAAAAAAAAAATAAAATAAAAAAAAACTCAATGGAATACATTTAATATTCACTTCAAATGCACCGTCCTCGGCAGAAATAAACAATTTCACTCCCACACTATCTACTCCAAATCACAAGCAGTTGTTTCCATTTAATGCGATTCACATAAATCCCTGTTGAACGATTTTATACGAAAACCATATGAGACCTTCAGCTCCGAGCTTGGCTATATACAGTATACGTATCTATAGCTCCCTCTGCGCATTTCGTGACTAAAGCTAAAGCACCGGGGTTGAATTGCCCGCAACTACACCGCAAGGCATAGCATTATCCCTTCATATATATCGTATAAGAAAATATACGATCCAAGTCGGGCTATATATGGAGTTGGAGACATGAAGTGGCGAGGCAAAGGAAGAGACATTGGTTCGGTTGCACTTTATGTTGAGGGGGCAATTGAGCAGGATTAGTCCTTCACAGCTAAAGGAAATAAATTAAATTCACGCAGTTGAGTGTGTCGGTTTTCCAACATAACACCATCACACACTGTATACACTTTATAGCGCACAAAATGCAATATAAGGGTAGCAAAAAAAAAAAACCTATATACTCGTACGTACTTCGTACTCGTTGTATTTATATCTAAGTATCAACTACAACAATGCTGTACTTTGATAAATTATTCTGATATTTTATTTTGGGTGCATGTAAACACTTCTATTATTGGCGAAGTTTCTAAAACTCTTCTTACGCTCGCTTGCTCTATACAACAACTCGTATACTCGATGCACGCTATCGTGTTTTGTATTGAACACGGAAATTATTAATCAGCTGATTCCCCCAAAAATGAAATAAAAATATCTACGAATGAGTATGAGCACAACACCACAAAAAAAAACACTTCTTCCAAAAAGGGTAGTTTGGGGGAGGCAAAAAAACTTATCATCGCCGTTTTTAGAACATCTAGCTAGACTAGATATATTATGGTGTAGCTTGAAATTGCGTGGTTAGCGGAAGCCCCTTCGTGACCATACACCAAAAATATGGCCGCTGATAAAATTATATTTTTCTCACGATAAATAGAAATTAGTCCAATCATGGAACAATAAATTAGTCATAAATATCTTAGGAAGGGAACATCCAAGGAAGCACTCATAAAACAAGATTGGATAAAACGTTATAACATCGCACATTAAGGGCCAAACAAATTGAATGCCCTACTATATTTGTCTTGTTTGGTCTTCACGCCACCACTTAACTACTGGTTGCAGTTTTTATCTGGTATAGAAAATCCCCCTTGACAATAAAAACCAGCCATTTGCTTTTGTCCGAAATTAGAATCAATTTCTGCTATGGCTAAAGAGCTAAAACTTTGCACACAAATAGTAATAGCTGGCGCCCAAGAAGTGTCCACATTTTGATTATATTAAAGAAAATAGGCATTATAGTCGAGGAATTCAGATGGGCAAAATGGAAGTTTTTTTGTGAATGCCATTTCGAATATTATCCATCGAAACAATAAAACCAATCAAGTAGTGTTTTAGTTAAGAGTGAGCTTTTATCCTCCCCCTTAAAAAAAAAGTAATGTTTTCCCTTACTGCCAATGAAAAGAATCGTTTCGAAATTTTTTTTGAATAATTTTAAATTACATAATTGACTTTAAGAAATAGGGAGGACCTACATATTTTCTTATAGAATTCAATAAACAGTTCTAGGAATTTAAAGGAATCGTATGTGTAATTTCTTGAACTATAAGGGTAGAGTCCCTTGGATCATGTGGACTTCAGCTTAGAATTTCACATGATTTTGGTGGTGTCTACAACTAATTTAACGGTTCATGACAAAATTACTATATTTGTAGGATATTCCCTTATGTCTTTAATGAGTCAATCGATTTTTTTTTTATTCCCCATAATTATTTTTAAATCTCAATTTTTTTTTTGTCAAAATGTGAATTTGAAAATGATTTTGTTCAAAAACTTAAATTTTTAACTTAATTTAAAATAACAATAAAAATAATAATAAAATAAAATAATATAAAATAAAATAAAATAATATAAAATAAAATAAAATAAAATAAAACAAAATAATATAAAATAAAATAAAATAAAATAAAATAAAATAAAATAAAATAAAATAAAATAAAATAAAATAAAATAAAATAAAATAAAATAAAATAAAATGAAATGAAATGAAATGAAATGAAATGAAATGAAATGAAATGAAATGAAATGAAATGAAATGAAATAAAATAAAATAAATAAAATATGCAATTAAAATTAAATCAAATTGATTAAATCTTTCAGTTCAAACTTTTCAGATAAAAGAATCCAAACAAAATTGGATTCGTTTGATGCTCAATCAAGGAAAACCGTTAACTTTTGGGATGCGTTTTAAAACCCATGACTTTGTCATTATTTTCTCTTTTGACTTTCTGAATGCCTGACTTTGCATCAAATAAGCATCTGATGCGTTTTCACTGTTCTGTGTGGACTAGCTGCATCATCTATATGTGTATAATACTTCTTCTTCAACATGAATAGAGAGCGCTACTGATCGTCATATAACTAATAATTATTTTGGCCCAAGTTGGATGACATAAATGAGATAGATTTGCGGAATTTCAAAAGAACGGGGCCATATATGCCACATAGCCACGCGTAATCGAGGTGAACTAGCCACTTAAGGTTATTTATTCACATGAAAGCGACAAACGACCGACGAAAAAAAAGAATAAATGGGATTTAAAACATTATTATTAAACCTAAATTCTTCACAAAAACTAGAAAAATGGTAGAAAACTTATTTAATTTAATGTTAAGATACTAAAATGTGCGTTTTATTACTAAAATAGTAGAAATTTGAGAGCATAAATTGGTCGTTACGAATTTCAATCTGATTGTTATGACTGCCAAACTTTATTCCCGATCCACGTACATACCATCCACACTACAACGAATGAAATAATGAAAATAAAACAAAATAAATACGTGTAGCTATATGTAATCAGTTTTAAATTTGTTATTTAATAACCTCAAAACCATTCTTGTTTTTGTTTGATTGGTGTTTGTTAAAAAATCCTAAACCGAGAAAAAACACTTTAAACTCATAAACAAACCAGTTTAAAATTAAAAGTTAACATGTATGAAAGAACCCTATTGAAACGTATTCAATTTTAACGTTACAGTTTAAGTTTTGGAAACTTCAACGCGAATCACTTTGAATTTAATAGTGAAACTGTTGAAATTTTAAGTTTCTCACTTTTAATCTGGAAAGAAAACTTTTACTTTCAAATTCAAAGTAAACAATTTAAATTAAAAAAAAAAAAAACATATTAAAAATGTTTCTATTAAAACTAAAAGGGAACACTTTTGAATTGAAAATGACATTTTTAAAAGTCATTTGAGAGCATTCAATGTAAAAACTTTTGAAAGATGTTTTAAATTACTAACTAAATTACTAAATATGATACACTTTTAAAATCCATTTGAAAATGTTCACTATAAAATTTAAAGTGTATTTAAAACTATATTTTCAAATTTCTGATTTTTCATTTCTACTTTTGATACATGTCTATACATATTTATCTCCATAAGCTGAAAGGCAAAATTTCACTTAATGCCCACAAAAATTTTGCTTTCGTCCTGGCGATCTCACTTGTTGACTCATCATCAATCAATTAGTGAGGACCTTGTCGAAACGCAGTTTTTTTCAAGTTCAGTTCATATTACTACATAGATTTCATGACGAATATCTACAGTGTGAACTATATCCAACAAGATTAGATTTCCTAATAATTAAAGCTGGAAGTTTTTAATTTTGATTTTTGCCCGTGGCCTGGTTGTGTATAAACAATGTTCGGAAATTCAAAATGTTTCTCACCCGAATAAAAGCATTCTTTTTTAAATCATGGCGTTAATTTTTCTTTTCAAAGTTTGTGCATCGAAAGACTATTGAATTGAAACTATTAATAATTAATAATTAAAAATAAACACTTTTAAATTGACTGTTAGAATTTTCTATTCAATGGCTTTTATATTTGAATGCCAAATTTAAATGAACGCTTTTAAATTAAAAGTAATGAAGTTAAATGATATCCTCTTAATTTGAAATCCTCAAATTATAAAATTAAATTTTTCGTATTGTATTCGAAATTGTTGTGTTTTAATACATATAAAAAGCAATTTCTCTTAATTTCAAAACTAAACGTCTTAAAACGAAAAATTTCCTTTTAACTTTGGAAATTTGTTCTCTTAGGAATCACTTCATTTTGTACAAATTAAATTTAAAAATGGGAATGATTGATTTTAAAGTGTAATTTTTCCCTCAGTTTATGTGAACGAAATGTCAAAATGGAGGTTCATTCGTCGGTCGCTCTCATGTGAATAGTCCTTTAGATCGTGCAATTCGACCACGTTATAGACTTTTTCTTATGGGATCTATGCCAATATTCCAGAAAAAATCGGTGCCCTCAAAGACAACATAAACCTTGCAGTCCTCAAAGTCTTCCTGATTTATGCGCAAGAGTTATTGAAAATTGGACCTCTAGGATTCCCGCCACCCAACGAAGCCACCCGTGGCCTTTTAAACGATGCCACATTCCACACTTAAAGACACTGATAGGCCTTATGAATAAAATAAACAAAAATAAAAATCAACCCGTCCCTGTTGGAAAACCCTTTACAAAGAAGATCTAACCGCAAGAACTAACCTGAGATCCCAGACTTTAATATATAAGAAAAAAGAATTAGGTCAAATACTACCAGAGGTAAAATAGAATTAAAAGCCGAGTGCGGATGGTCTATTACTAAATTAGGGAAGCTATATAGGTTATAGGATTTTATAAACCATTTTTCTATCACGCCATTGACACATTTTTTTTTCTTCAGAAGCAGTTATATAAAGGGTGATTTTTTAGCTGGGTTGGTTTTGGCAACACTGGTTTTGACAGCTGACGTGTGTTTAGTACCTTGTGTCACTGTCAAACAGCTTCAGTTTGGTTTGCAATTTAACCATGGATCGTCTTACAAATGAACAACGCTTGCAAATTATTGAATTTTACTATCAAAATTCGTGCTCGGTTCGAAATGTTCATCGCGCGCTGCTTCCATTTTATGGTCGGCATTCTCGACCTTCTGAGCTTTCTATTCGGAAGATTGTGACCAAATTTCGCACCAAATTTACTTTATTGGACATTAAACCACCAACGCGTTTACGTACTGTGCGTAGTGAAGAAAATATTGCGGCCGTATCAGCTAGTGTGGCAGAAGACCGCGAAATGTCGATTCGGCGCCGTTCCCAGCAGTTAGGCCTTTGTTACAGCACTTTTTTTTGCCCGAAATGGAAGTTCTTGACTTGCATGATATGTGGTTTCAACAAGACGGTGCCACATGCCACACAGCACGCGAAACAATGGCGCAATTGCGAGGCGAGTTTGGTGAACAGTTAATTTCACGTTTCGGGCCGGTCAATTGGCCGCCTAGATCGTGCGATTTGACACCATTAGACTATTTTTTGTAGGGGTTTGTCAAGGCTAATGTCTATAGGGACAAGCCCGCTTCGATTGACGCACTGGAAGCCAACATCCATGCATTCATTCGTGAGATACCGGCCGATATGTGTGAAAGAGTATGCAAAAATTGGACTCAGCGGATGGGCTACCTGAGACGCAGCCGCGGTCAACATTTGCATGAAATTATCTTTAAACATTAAATTGCAAGGTTCAAACTATCGATTCAAATAAATATTTCATTCATTTTTTTGAATTTTTTGTGTTTTTTTTTTTAAAAAAGCTCTAAACCTCTTAAAAAATCACCCGTTACAATAGAATATTGACAAAGAATGTCAATAAATGGCAGAGTTCCAAGCCAAAATAAATTAGCCATTTGTTTTATAAGATCATAATTTAATTAGGTATTTGATAAAATGCTTTTTTATCTATATCAGTTATTTTGTTACAAACTTTTACATAATTAAAATATTGATGGTAAAAAATCAATTTATTTAATTGATTTATTGCTTCATTCTGATGGGACAAAATCTATACCTTTTTGAACCGAATATTCTTTATATTTTCAAATTGTATCGATACATTAACTTCATCGATAAATAACTGAATTCAATTGTTGAAACCCTGCCAAATTCTAACACCGATAGCGATATGATAAAAAATATAAAAATAGAACAACAACAAAAAATAACATTATGTTTTACTGCACTCACGGACTCACGCAATCAAGCTGAAGTAATTGGGGTCAGGCCAGTGGAATAATTGATATGAAGAGAAGAACCATATATTTCTCTAGACGGTAGGTCGATGCCTTTAATTTTGTAAATGCTCTAGACTCGCCCCTATTGTCGCATGCACTGCCAAAGTAGCAGTGTATAGGTATACATTTGAGTACGGTGTATACCCATCATATACCTCTATTTCAATAAATGGCCAGGGAACCGGAAATATTAGTAGTTTCTTTTTTCCATTCAATTTGTTCAAATTACTCACTTAGAGACTTCTGAATATAACCACGATATAAAAGGACAACCAAATTGACATAAATAAAATAAAAATGGAAATGGAAATGGAAATACATGTACAAAAAACGAACATGAAATAAAAAGCGGGACATCTCTCCTTGTATCGGTATATTTTAAGTAATGTTGCTTTGCTTGATTATTATTGACAAAAGACACTAATGCGATGCAGTGCGCACAGAGTGCATATTGTGAACTCACAACAATCCCTTAAGTGATCAAACTATATACATATACATAGATATTCTATCTATAGATGGTACATATGCCAGCAGATCAGAGAAAGGTTTAATGTTTAATGCAATTAATTTTTAGCGAACGAACGAACTATACAAAACGACATGGCATAGAGATATTATGTTACTTCTTCAATTGCGAATCCAATCAACTATAAGCATCTGAGAAGGAATGAAAGGGTCGTCGCGTCGCGTCGGTCGGTTGTCCCAAACGAACCATGTTGATCGCAATAAATTCATGAACATAAAATTACACACCATTAAATGTAATTAGTTTCGTAGAAAACCCTTTTCTTTGTTGGGATGGAAATAACCTCAAAGTAATAATTATAACAAAAAGCAACAACAAAAAAAAACACATTACCATTGACTCAATCAATTTGATGATGGTGGCGTTCTGCGCAAAGGGAAAATTATTTTACGTGGTTAACATTTTACAATTTTGTACCTCTGTACCTCTGCATACACGACAAATTTGAATTTGACAGACAAGAGTAATAGTTTTTTTTTTTTAAATAAATACCTACAACACCTCAATAATTACATTTAACTCTTTTTTTTTAATACCTACAACCATCACCTGTCATTTTTTTTTTAGTAAGACAATCATGAGAAATTTTTTTAAAATTATTGACTGAGTCATTTATGGAGAACCACATGAGTAATTTTTTTTTTTTTTATTTACTCTTTTGTGGGATGTTTTTCCTCAAGGCTTTACCTCTGTTTACATTGCCACTTGCTTCATGACATTATTTTTTTTTCGTGGATTGGTAAGAAGCACATTTCTTCTTCATCCCTATTGGATGGCCTAGTGAAAAGTCATAATCTATACTGAATCAATTCAGTATTACATTGCCCAGATACCTGTGACAGCACCCACTTTGCACTGAGGGGCTCATTGCTCATGGTGAAATATGGCAATGTAAATTTTAACCGCGATCGGAAAATGAAAGCAGAAACTAGACCGAATTCAATTTGAATTTTTTATAAATAAGTGTAAATTTTTTTGAGTTAATAAACTAGCTGGTCCGCCCGGCTTCGCACAGAATTTTTGATCAAATTCTAAATCACTTCAATAAGTGAAAATAAAATTTATATGGGCTTCAAAAACCCCCTTCCTATATGAATTTTTGGTTCAATCCGATAATTTGTATACACAAATTAGTCCAGTCAATGAAGCCAAAAAAACAGCCAAATTCGGAATTAATCGACATAATTTTAAGATATCTATCTCTATTTGTCCAAACCTTTAGGTAGGAGGAGCAAATAAAAAAAAATTCTAAAATAGAAAATGAATATAAAAACACAACGGCAACACTTACAATATTATGTTATATCTTATTTTAAAGCTAGAAACTCACTCTTTATGTATGTTTTTGATTGAAGTTATATTTTAGTGCTTAGTTTTTGAATAAATGATTTTTAAACTCAAAATTTTAAAAATATAATAAAACAAAAAATAATAATATTTTTTTTCCAAAATTTTTCGTTACTAAGTACTAATTTGGGTTATAATTTTCGATACTCTTATTATTTTTCTGTCGAACGCTAAAAACCAGATGGCTGTAGGTCTTTTAGTTTTTGAGAAAATTAAAAATTACCAAAATTATTATAATTTTTTTTTTTTTCAAATTTTATTTTTAAAATTAAAATTTTGTACAACAATTACCATTTGGGAAATTTTGGTGGGCCTACAACCCCCCGTAAAATTGATAGCGGCGCTCATATCGATGGGGACTTTTGACAGTTTCTTAAGAACACCTTGAGGAAGCTATATACCAAAATCCAGCTTTCCGGCGGTTTTTTCCGAGCCAAATGCTTTATTGCTGGACTAAATGTAGCAGTCTGAGAGCGTAACGCCATCTGTTGGCGTTCCCAAAATTAGCCAATATATTGAATAAATATTAATTTGACCAATTGTTTGAATTATAAAATTTTTTTTTTTTATTTTTATGTAAAATTGGGTTTTCTTGGAATTTAGCCAATATACTTGTCAATTCCATCATATGTTTCATTTCTAAGTATAAATATTTTCTCCTTCCCATACAAAATGGAATCCACTTGGTTCAATATACAAATCCAACAAAAAATCCCAATGCAAATAATATGAAGTTCAGACGATTTATGCGAGCGTTTGAACAAAAACCAATTTATTTTCATACTATATTTAGATTTTTTATATAGCCCAGAAAAATAGATTTTCTGCCCTTAGAAGAAAATTAGGAAAAGACGAATTTTGATAAAGAACTTTATTTTTAAGTGTTAAGTACCCTAAATTTGGAGCCGGGCTTTTGGTTTTGTTTATAGATAAAGGCGAAAAGTTTTATATTTTTTTTTTTTCGAAACTATCAATTTTTTCGAAGAGCATTGCATTAGATTTTGAAGCAAATTAAGCAAATAACAGGTATCGGGATATTTCCGCACGTTTTCGAAAAATCTATTGCTCTTACGAAAAATAGTGATAAATATTTTTTGTGAAGAATTGTATAATACCTACAAATTTTAACTTTACTTTTTCTTAAAAAATTGGGTATGGGTTTTGAGATATTTACAAAAAGCTAAATTGCACCTCCTTTCCCACCCCTAAAAACTTAAAACCTGGTCGAAATTTAAGGTATTTTTAGAGAAATATTTAAAATATAAAAATAAACTAATCCGCTTTAAATAAAATTATTATAGTTTTGTTTGAGCCTTTTTCGCTAATTTTTATGGACACAATTTTCATACAACTTTGTAAAATTTTATTTTCACAAAACAAAATGTAATTCTTTCAATTTACGGTTTTCTGTTAAGTGTTTTTAATTGATCTTTTTTTTACTTACGTTACAATACATTGTATACCAACCAAAATTTTCCAAAAAATGGTTTGGATTTTTTTCCGAAAGTTGGCACCTAGCAATTTTTCCTATGGAATCAAAAACACTGTACCAGCCATATACATCTTTTGAAAAACTACACTTTAAATTGTATTTAAATTGATAATGAATGCTAAAATTAGTATGGTCTAAATTTTTTAGGAAAAATTAATGTACAATTATTTCCTATTAACAATTAGAGCGTATATACTTTAACACACAGAAATTTTGTATCCAAAGCAGTTATTAAATATTTTTGAATACTAATAAGCCGCAAAACGAGATAGCCCCAAGAAAAAAAAAATAAAATTTTAAAAGTTTAGAAAGGTATAGCGAATGATCCTTGATGTAAAAATACGATCAATTCTTTTAAACAGAAAAAAAGCACAATTATTAATAATACGATTAAAATACAATTTAAGTATAATAATAATGAAGATGAAGAAAATTACTTCTGTAATGAAATATAATTCACTTGAACTTTTCAATCAATGTACCTATATCTAGCTACTAGAAGGAAACCAGCAATTGTCTGTAAAATGTCAAGGATTTATAATTAACACGATTTTATCAAAATTTTTTGCAGGTACCTTCTGAAGTAGCCTATAAAAAAGTTAACTTTAACAACCGCCCGGGCGCCACTCTGCCTTGAGTGCTCTCAATTTCGTACAGTTTAATTTTAAGTTAATGTAGGCACTATAATTTATCTGAAGTAGGTAAGTACTCAAACAAATTAACCTAAGTAAGTTTGACTGTGGTGTAGATATATATACCTATGTATCAATATTAAGAAAAAAAAAAAACCGTCCTAATATCACCATTTATATTTTAATACTAGGTATATTGATTTATTTCAATGTTCAGAATAAATCTGAACAATGTTTTTCCTAATCACTTTTTTATTTGTTACATATATCGTCGTTAAAATGTTAGTTAGACGAAAATGTATTATTCGAATTTAGCCTCAAAAATATTAAACTCAGGAATAAGTATTATAAATTTAACAAAGAAAATGATTAATATCTTTAATTTTGCATTGAAGTTCTCATATACAAGTGACCAATATACTTTTTTTAAGAAATTAAAACATTTGTTTGTATAATTCCGACTTTAATTCTACTTCATTATCATCAATACTATAGTTATATTTTATATTGCAAAAAAAGGCAAATCAAGCAAATTATAAGGTTAAAGTTAAATTCATTCATTATTCGATTTTTGAACAATTCTTCCAACACGCAAGTCTCTTAATTGCTCATATTAATTAATTATTATTATTTTTTTTCTTTTTTTATTTTGCAACTTAAATTGACACAGATGTGAGAACGACAAACAATTTATCAGCTAAACTCACGACAATCTAACTTGATAAATAAAACAGAAATTAATTTTCCCACTCTGAATACCATTTTATATAAATAAACTAATATTATTTGAGAACAACAAAACATTCAAACAAAATTACGAAGTGGATGGATAGTATGATTTGTCTTGAATGATTTTCAAACAAGCTACATATTCAATTATGGTAATTCTTCCTATACCTACCGACTATAGGTACCTCCATCTCCATTCCATACGAGAGAATAATAAAGATACTTTCTGGGTAATTTTAACTTACACATGGACGCGCGCTGACTTTATTGCTGACTCTTGTGTTTATTTTATTTGGCACACCATGATGATCACAGAGAACGGGACCCGAGACCAAACCATGATGTTGTTGTTGTTGTTGAATGTTGATGCTGCTGCTAATGGAAACCAAAAAGCATCTGATGATGATAATAATGATGATGATGAACTCTCTGGGAACGTCCGCGTTCCAATTGGTACTTACCTACCCATATAATTTTCTATTTCTGATCCATTAATATATTATCAATAGATTGTTATTTAATGGCTTTTCTAAAAGCTATTGATATCTACAAGTTGTTTAGTAGGTAGGTATCTATAGTAATTAAAAAGGCTTTTTTTATTATTTACGTCCCATTAGCTGGGTATAGAAAGATTTTTATAAAAATATCAATTCAGTTCAAATAGAAAAAAAATAACGAATTAATTCGAAACTAATAAAATACATATACTTATGGATTTGATATCTATATGGGCGCTAAGATTTAAAATTAGAATTTATGAGTAAACAATTAAATTAAATGATGTATCAGTATTGATATTTTTAGCAAACACATGATAGGATTTTGTTATCATTACCAGCCTTCTCCTTCTTCATCCTATCATTTGGAACCTATATGATTTATTTATTATCTACATCTATACCTACCAGACTGAAAATCATTTATACCTATACCAAGATACTTTCATTAAAGAAAAAGATAGCTACAATAACATATAATTACTGACAATTTGACCTTATCGCTATTTAATTAAAAGGTCACAGTGGAGCTCCAACTAAACAACATTACAATTACAATATAACATTTAAATACATACACAGTAAATGCCTAATCAAAGATGGCCATCTTTGTTGTTTTCCTTTTTTTTTTATTTCTCAAATTCAATTCAACCGCAATTATGTTTTATTTCAAATCCATTCCTATGAAACATAATACAAATTTCTCTTAGCAAAGATAACCTCTCTCTCTCTTAAATTACAAAATTCCAAGAGATTAACTAACTGTGTTGTGTACGAATGTAAATGTGAACACTGTCAAATTTGAACTGTCATTTTTTATTTATTTTTTGTTTTTTTTTACACTCTCTTCTCAATTTTGATTTTCCATTTTCTTTGTTTGTTATTTTTTGTTCGGTTTTTCTTTTCGATGTAAGTTTCATTCCATTTTCCTATTTTCCGTTAGTTCTAACTTACCGTTGTGTTCCTCTCTTATGTGTAACTGTTCTGTAATAATAGCAACAACAAAATGCTTAACCAAAACCGAAACTGCATTCAAGGTAGGGAAAAAAACTCTCTTGCAATTTTTTTAATAATAAAACAAACCGTAGAGAAATTTACTGTTACAGAAAATGTTATCTTTACAGTAGCATAACGTTAGTTATGGGATAATTTTATTGATTGTTCCTTTTACCTTAAAAAAATGAAATGCATTTTACTAAGTGAACTGAATTGGATGGAATACTAAAAGAATACAGGGTGTGCTAAGCTAATATTAAAAATGTCAATTTGGACAATTGTTTTGTAGGTATTTATGAGCATAGGTATAAAAAATTATATCATTTTAAACATTTTTTGAATTTCTGGCGACAACAATCATTTCGCCAATTCTTGTTGAAAATTAATAAAATTGATCTAAAAATATTTTTGAAGCTAAAATATAAACCCAATGGGAATAAAATAATATGTTTTTATTTTTTAAAAACATTTCCCAAAATGGATTTAATTTTGTAAATTTGGTACAAATCTGCTTTGGAATAAAATCTGTTAAAAATTGGGACTCTTAAATTTAGATCAAAATATGGTAGGTATGAAATAAAAAAAACCATGTGTTTTCTAGCAGGAATTCAGTCAAACTTTTGTCTGAAATGTCTTAAAATATGTGCTACTTTCATCAGATAGTGATTTCAATGTACCAAATTTGGAAAATAAGTCCAAAATATTTCAAGTGTTCCCAATGGCTTATGATAATTAATTTTTGTGCTATTATGTACTTTGATATTTATTTGTTAAAAATTATATTTTCAGATTAAATATGACAAAAATACGGCAGATTGTAAACCAATTCTTTTTTAAGCCAACGAATACTAATTAAATTATCAAAAATTAATAGTTTCAAAAATTTTGTTTTGTTTTTTTGATTGCTTTTTTTGGTTTTTAAATCTGACGTCAGATTAAGAACTTTGATATTTGACAGTTATAGAACAAGTGTTTAATTTCCATTACCTACATATTTACTTTAAGTAAATAATTTTTTGGTCACTGAATTTAGCTAATTGAAATTTGTAAATATTGCTTAAATTGAGAAAGTCAAATTTGGTCTAAAAATATTTTTTAAAACAAA
Source organism: Epistrophe grossulariae (assembly GCA_929447395.1). Taxonomy (NCBI): domain Eukaryota; kingdom Metazoa; phylum Arthropoda; class Insecta; order Diptera; family Syrphidae; genus Epistrophe; species Epistrophe grossulariae. The sequence goes on along the minus strand of OV839569.1, from coordinate 20,258,327 downwards.
AACATCGACGCGAAAGCAAATAAATACAAAATATTTTCTTATCTTTTGGGAACAATTCTAAACATTTTGGACCTAATTTTTTAATTTTGCTTTATAGAGTCGCATTGGAATTACTTTATATGGAATTATATAGGGATTCAAGCACATATTCAAAGGAATTTTATAAAAGAATATATGGGATTTTATTCCAATTTTTTTATTTAAAATTAAAATGAATTTAAAAATATGCTTTAATTTTCCATAAAAATAAACACTAATTTTGTTTTTTAAATGTCTTCAAATGAACAAATAAAATTTTCAGTGATAAAACTAGCATCCAAATTGCTATAAAAAAAAACTAAGAACTTTAAAAGTACGATGGAGCGTTCTGAAGAAAAAAAATAAATTTTTTTGAAAATGGCGCCCAACAATAAGTAGAACTCCTACAACCGACAATTTATTGGATACCAATTAACAATCATTTATTTGTATCCATATATTTTTGCATTATTGAAAACCTCCTTACTTATTAAATCTATACATAATTCAACAACTTTGAATAGCTGAACTGATGGTGGCAAGAATTACAAATTATAGAAAAAGGTTTGTATATATCAATATTAAGTAGCTGAATTTTTTTTTTTTTATTTTTTTTGTCGTGCTTATTTTAACTGGCTGCAGTTCTGTTGAGATTTCCTATGAATTATATATAAGAAACTTTAATTATTTATTTATAACTAGGGTGGGTGCTAAAGGCAAATAAAATCAAGAAGGTGTAGACAAAAAGTTTTTTTTTTCGAATTTATTAAATTTTAACTCACTTTTGTAGACAGAATATTTGAATTATTTAAAAGAAACCACTTCGTTTAAAATTAAAATATTCTATATAAGTAAAATAGGATACTCAAAAATAAATAGTGCAGAAACTGTGTTATTTTTAATAATTTAAAACCATTTGCTAGCTAAAAAATTTAGGAAAATATTTAATTTCAACATAAGCCGTAATGTGACAGTTTCTTAAAAGAAAAAAGTATAGCACATAAGCTTTTAAGTAAAAATTGTATCAACCGGGCAAAAATTCTACCTTGTTAATTTGTATGCCAAAAAAAAAAAACTTTTTTTTGTTAAGAGTTATACTTGTCAACACCCTCCCTCATTAAGAACTTAAACCATGGTTCAAATATACATATATTATTAAGGGACTGCTTAAGCTCTACTTCAGATAAGATAAGCTCTAATTCAGATTTGTCAGAAATTTTTTTTTTTTAAGTTTGGCAGGTTTTTGTGCAATGTTCAAATGCTAGACGGACGACATTTTGACTGTTATTTTAAACTGAGAAAAATTTCATATATCTGCACTTTTATTCTAAAACCGATTTTCAAAGTAGAATTTGCCTGAATTATTGGTTTACTTATTTGTCATTTAAGTTACATTTATACTCAGACTGTGAAACTGAGCTTTAGGATCTCTAGGATCCTTTAACAGATTTAACGTTTAAAAACATTGAACAATAATTTTGATCAGCATTTTGGGCTGGATGTATAAATTTTGTGGCATATTCGTATTAGCCAGATCCTAAAATACAACAGTCAAATGCACTAGTCTTATTTTCATGTTACATTTATCGACCAAGCTGCTTCGTCCTCATCTATTACACATACCTACAAAATTTAACTTTTTAAAATTTTCCCGAATTTTTTTTCATTTTTCTCTTATATTCAAAAACGGTAAATTTAAATCTACCATCCGTTTTAATCCATCAGCTTAAGTTTGGCCTACAAAGCTTTATTATATTTTAAGTAGAGTAGTCGCACATTTTGCAGTTTGGTACGGTGTTAATATCCACTTATGAAGAAATTGTAACAATATCTACATCACGGACAAGTTGCTTTAATATCCCACACATTTGCGGTGTGGCTTAAATTGTTTAAAAAATTGGTGACAGAATTCGTGAAAACAGCTTATTTTGATTACTTCAAAATGCAAATGTGTAATTTATACAAGCTCTGGGGGCCTAAAACTGTTTGTCGAAACTGTGTTGTTAGTTTGCGACTATGGTCAAGTAGAACAAGATGTTCTTTGAAGCTCAAAACCCCAATGAACTGGCGAAAATCAAACAAATCCCCATGATGATTGTTATTTTTGCCTCGTTAATTTAAATGGTATTAACTCATAAACCTGCAATAAATGGATTTATTCTAATGTACCATCTGCTAAACGACCAACTTTCAAGGAAAAGATCACTTTTGGTTGCTTCTGAAAAAAAATTTAATTTTTGTTCGCCGCATGGTAGGTTTTTTTCTATAGGAGAATCCGTATGTCATATCTCAAAAACTAAAGCTGATGAATGAAAATGTGTTTCATTTTCAGATTCGGGATGCCGAATATAACAAACATAATATATGTAGTTATTTTCGCGCAAAAAAATCTTTGTTGTTATGTGTTATTAGGTATATTATTCTAAGTTAAGAGTTTTTTAGTTTGTCATAGCATAAAATTAGGAGGAATCACTACGTTTTCCCGCGATCGTTTTCCCGTGTAACGTTTGCCCGCCGATTTGAAAAGTAGTTTTTTTGCTACAATCCCGCAGCACGATATCCCGCGGAACGATTGCCTATGAAATTTTCCACGGGATTGGCAGCGGGATAGGCAATACTAATTAGTACTTTTTGACAATACTATTTTGCATTTAGGCAATAAATATTTTATGTTTGTTAAAATATCTAATTTTTTTTTTTCATTTAAGCGTTTTTTTATTTTTTTTTTATTTTCATTAAAAAAAACTACCAAATGATAAAAAAAACTTTTCATACACAACCTCGCACCTACCCCAAATCCTATAGTGTCGGGGGTTGCAGGGGGGTAGCATGCCCCCCCATACATACCTCACCTTAACACAAGAAAAGACTTTTGTACAAGAAAACTACTATTGAAATGAATTTTGTTCATGTGCTGTCGATTTGTATTAAAAAAAGTAGGAATCGGCGGGCAAACGTTACACGGGAAACTGTGATTCGGGATATCGTTCTGCGGGAAAACGTTTTGCGGGAAAATGTACGCGGAAAAACGTGACGCGGGAAAACGTGCCGCGGGAAAACGTAGCCAACCCAATTAGGAACATCTTTTTCAAAACGTTATTTCTAAATTTTCTAATTTTCGATATGGAAATGAATTTATTTCTATAAACTCAAAGATGACTTTTTGTGTACCTATAGCTTGAAATTTTTTTTTGTTTAGCTATACAGCATTTAACTCTTTGTCTTTCTTTACAAAATAGCACCCTCTTCTAAACCAGGTGATTGTGACACTTAGCACAAAAGCTTAATGTAATATTACAAAAAAAAAGTACAACCTTCCCTTTGCTATATACAACTTTTCAAACCGGACTTCCCCTTATATTTACTTGAAAATTTTTCATAAGATACCATCATTACATTATGCTTTTACATCACAGTACAGTTCTTATATAAAATGTGAATACCCTGGGGGTTCATTTTCTTCCTTTGGAATCAAGTCTGCTTAGTCTTTTATTAACCATGTAAGGTATTCATAAATTTGTCATAAAAAAAAAAAGTAGAAAAAAAATTATCCCTTTTACTCAAAATTTTCATTTCATACCTGTTTTTCTTTTTTGTAGATTTCTACACTTATGGTGTTTTGAACGAAAAATTGAGATTGTATAAAAAAAGGGGTTTGCAATTAAAAGAAAGAGATATGTATGTAGGTCTATACAACTAGAAATGGCCTGAGATGAGCTCTTATAATTTGTATAGGTCAACAAGATAAGTATATACCTACCTACATTTTTTCTTGATTTTATTAAGAACCATAGAACATTAATGCATTTTTTTTTGTATTCAATCGAGAAGGAATATCTTATGAATTCTTCAAACTGAACATAATATTTCTTTTGACAACATTTGATGTTACCAGCTACAAGGCTTGTTATTTGGTTTCAGTTATAATATTTTATAGGCTTATGAAAAGATAACTCTTGTTGAATTCTTTGACTATATAACTTTACAATTTTTAAAAGAGCTTTGAAATGCATAATTCATTATGTAGTTCCCGCACATGAATTTCCATCTTTGATCGTTATGACTATGAGGTAGAAGTATTGATTTCGCAAATATTTTCTTTTTCTTTTAAATACGTAGTTACTAAAAAATATACCTATCCCATAAACGAAGGTTCTATAATGTCATGTGATACGGGGTGAAATTCAAAATACGTTGTTGCTACCATGAAAATTGGACATAACTCCCGGCAAGTCTAAGGTCACATCAAAAAAAACAAGAGTTGGACAGAATCTCGAAAAAAAAAACTCAAAAACCAGAACATAAAATCCCTATAATCCATAATCCCAAAATTAAGAAAACCCAAAATCACGAATTCGAAAAATCTTATATAAAACAAAATAAACATATAAAAAAAATTAATAAAAGACAACAAAAAATAACAAATTTAGGCAACTGTGACAAAACTTTCGGGATTTTAGGTATTCTGGATTGTGGGTTTTCTTGATTTTGGATTTTGGATTTTTTGGGTTTTTGTTTTCGGGATTTTGGGTTTTTGGGATATTGGGTTTTCGGAATTTTGGTTTTCGGGATTCTGACCAACAACAATCAACAAAAAAAAAGGCAAAATCCCCATGATAAAATCCAAAAAAGAAGATGTGCAAGTAGTGAATCAAGCAATAAAATCGCTCGATTTTATTGCTTGGGCAAATATAAAAAGGTTTGTTATTTATATGCATTGTTGGACATTAGGCGTGTTTTTTTGCAAGCCCGGGGGAAATTGGATGAAAAAAACGACGTCAATGCTAAACAATTTACATGTTTACAAAAAAAACTGTTTTACCGGCGTGAATTACATATACATGTTATCGATAGTTTGTATGAAAAATCAATTTTGTTTCTGTGATGGTATCGCTAATCTCCGTTGTCGTTTTTTTCAACCAATTCCCCACGAGCTTGTAAAAACAAACACGCCTATTCTAGATTTCTAGTGAAATAAAGACAAAATCTTTTGCAATGTCCTTTTAACTTCATTGTAATTTGTATTTGTAGAGATAAATGCAAATAAGACAAATCAACGTAAGGTCAAACAAAAAAATTAAACAATAATGTAAAATATTTCATCAGAAACATAAAAAGTGACCATTAAAAAATTACATTTAAGTTTAAATATTTTTTATTTACTTGAGTTTAAGTTTGGAGACTTTGGGTTTGGGAATTATCTTTTTGGGCCTATAGCATTTTGGCGAGCACCCCTTACCCCATTTTTTTTTTTTCATTTGCAAAGCTTACCAAAAACCTGAAAAGGTTAGTGTTTTGTGGAACTCAACTATTTTTTTTCAGACATCTGTTAATTTTTTTTTAAATTGAGTTTTTGAAAATCCTGCTTGTAAAAATCTGAAAATAATTTAAAAAAACCAAATTTTTATTATTTGAGAAATTTTCAAAAACTCAATTTTGAACAAAGTTGACAAAGCTGAATTTTGTGTGTTATCCTTTTTTCATTTGTCTAATATGCAATCAAAAAACACCAAAAATCTAAATTTTTGAAAAAACGTATTAAAAAAAAAGAAGAATTTTGTAAAACAGAATCATTTACTTTCTAAAAACAGTTTTTTGTTGCAAATTCTGTTACCAAAGATAACCAAATCGAGTGTTTTTTTGTAAAGCATTCTAAGCAGAATTACAAAAATTAAATTTTTTAAAAAAATATTTTCCAAAAAACAAAATTCTTCTTGACAAAAGTGAATGGAACACAAAGAGAAAATAAATAATGTTGCAAATGTTTGCATTTAGCAGAAATAATAGCGTTTAAGGTTCTGTTTTTCTAAAGTTTTTGAATAAAATGTTTGTTATTTTTTAAATTGTAAAATTCATTTTGAGGAATAAGAGCAACAAGTTTCATTCAAATAAGTCTTGCATTTTATTCGTAATTTTTTGTATATTTAATAAAAAAAAATATTTTTGAGTTTATTAGTCTAAAACATACCGTGTATATCTATCATGATTGGGACAAAAACATATTTTGTATATTTCTTAACTTCATAGGCCTACCGAAATTTAATAACAAAAAAGTAGACAGTAGACATAACTCAGTATTCTGCCTTAATTGCATCGCTTCCCTAAGTGTTTTTTTTTTTCTTGGTATGAAAAAAAAAAAAAAAAAACAAACAAAAAGTCAACAGAAATTTTTGAAAAACAAAAGAAGTCTGCTAAAAACAAAAATAAAGATATTTTTTCCATATTGGTGTTAGAAAATAAATTTTAAAACAAACACAAAATACCACAGTTTATGATCAATATGAAAAATTTTGTTTATCTACCTATACCTATAGGTACCTACTTTTTGTGGGGAGAAAACAAATCGACAGAAATACTTTACAAAGATGCCATTAATTTCCACCTTCTTCTGTGGTATTAGTAGTAGATATATAGTAAAAGAAGAAGAATACACCCCCAAAAATATTACTTTTTGCCACAAACTTTGGAGAACAACAAAAACAAAAAAAAAAAACAAAGAAATTGTTAGGTTTGTTTACTCTTCCATTTTTCGCCACCGAACGCAAAATTTTTAAAAGTGCTGGTTTTGTTGGTCCTTCTTCTGCTTAAATTTATCCGATGATATGTATGTATGTATGTACAAGCAAGAGGTTGAGGACGAGGACAACACAACTACGTGGCTTTTTTGTTTTGCTCATTTAATGGGTTCCGTATATTTGCCCTTTTGTTTTTTCGAGCATAAACCACCTACTTCATATACCCGGTTGTTTGGTTAGTAAGAAGCTTTTTAAGAGAATTTTACACAAAATAATTAAAAGTTTTTGCTTTTGGTTGTCGAGAACGACGACGACGACGACGGCAACGACAATGACTGCTAGATATAGGTATACGAATTGAGGATGTCGACGACGACGTCGGGTAAAGACAGCTCAACACCGAGATTGATAAGCACGAGTTCAAAGTAGAAAGTCAAACTTTAGATATTTTTTAAAAGGAGAAACTTTGACTGTGCTTTGGCTATTGAACAAAGTTCGTCATATACAATTTAAAAAAAATGAAAAACAAAGTATTTTTTATTAAATACCCTTTGTTCAAGCTTAGACATCAGAGAGAGAGAAACAAACCAGCTTTGGGTGCATTTTGTTGATAGAAAAACATTTGTGTTCGAAGAAAAGCTTTCAAATTCAAATTCATGCACACTTTGAGGAACCCCCTTTTTTTGAACTAAAATAAAACTAATTTCATTACCAGAAAAACCACTAAGCTAATTAGTTGGATTTTTGTTAATCTGGTCTAAGGGTAAATAATGTAAATGGAAAAGTTAAATGACTTTTGAAAAATACGTACCTTTGGGTTGAACAAAAAAAAAACCTAAAATTTGTTCAGACTTATAATAATTAGACTTATAAAATTGTTTTATGTCTGACAAACCCAAAAAGATCAAAAATGAAGACCTATAAACTCTTTTTTCAGCGTCTGTTTAATAAATTTTAGAATTTTTTATGAAGCGAAATTTGTTTTTTGAATAATTACAGTATAGGCAGAAATTTCATAAATAGAACTTCCAGAAAAATTCATTTCAAATAATCATGTCAGGGGTAAGAAAAAAAAAAAACAAAAATGTTTCCAATTAAAACTGACCCACTCACAAAAAACACATTAAGACCAAACAAAAACCAGAATTATATTCAATGGACTTAATGTGACTGTGAAAGCCCTGTCGCTGTCCCAGTAGCGCTTTTATCTTTATTATTTTTTTTTTTTTTTATTTTTATTTTTCTTAAAGCCCTTAACAATGAGTTTACTTAATACAAATATCATAAAGTGTGATGTATATAAGTGCTTTATACACTTTTTATTACAATGAAGCAAAGAAACCTATTACGAGGAAGAGAAACAGAATTAGAAGAAGAAGAAAATCTCACGAAAGAAGAGACCCATAAAAATAAAACGAAAGCTGAAGACAAGCAATTAAGGTCCATTCCATAGATAGAAAAACTACCGCTTTACTTCTTAAAGACAAATTACATCTGATGCCGTTGGCCAACCATTCCTGCTGTTGTTAGAGAGGTATCTTCATGTCTTTATGTATATTGTATATGATTGTATATATGGTAGCTGGGAAGATTTTTTTTTTTTTTTTTTTTGAAAGAGTTAATAATAAAATAGACAAATGACGAAAAAGATGACAAAAGCTTTCAACCCAAAATGTATTCTCAACAACAATAAAAAAAATATAAAAGGGGGAAGAGAAAATTAAGATAAGATTTATAATTATTTTCTAATTGGGATATGTCAGGTTTTCTTCTTTTCTTTTTTTTTTTTAAGTGGAGGTAAGATCTTTAAAGTGACGAATTAAAAATTAATCTATGATTGTTATGTGACCTTAATGACTGCAGAAATTTATTCTTAAATTATTTTTTACTATTTTTAATTATTATAACAAACAAAAAGGTGGGAGATCAGCTGTCAAAAAATCCACAATAATGTAGTCTCAAAAATAAAAATATTTAATAATAAAAGTGTTAAAATTCAAATTAAGCAGAAAGGCAGATATGAAGAACAATTTTTTTTTTTAAATTGAAAGAATGAAACTTAGGTCTGTTTAATGAAATGAGCTGCACAGAAAATAAGTAAAAAAAGTACATTCTGTCACTTTGTGTGCCATGGACGATGTACCGACTTATTTTGATATTACTTTGATTTCTATTGTTCAGATACAAACTAATGTGAACTCAACTGAATCATTTTTCAGTGATGCCACATGAAAACAAAAGAAGTATATACAGGACAGACACAAAAAATTCCTGCATTTTTCCTATAAACCCACAAAATGCGTATAATAAATAAAACAAATTAAGATATTTTTTTTGTTTATTTTTCTTCTTTTTTGAGTTACGTATTTAGATTTACATGTAAAATTCAATAGGTAATAATAAAATTACAAAAAAATTAATATGTAGGTACTGATAAAATATGTACATTAAATGTAGATCATTAAACAAAAAAAAATAATAATAAAACCCTTAGAGCACCTATGCTTTCATAGAAATTCTAATAATTCAAAAATCCATCCTTTTTTATAAGGTGTAGTTTTCAAACCGAAAATCTCTACATGTAAAGAGCTTTTCCTACGTGTGGCATCACTGACAGTTTGTCATTAAACATTTATTAAAACAAAACCCAAATCTATGCTCGTTGAAGGATTAATTAAATACCTAGTAAAATAAATATTTTATTAAATAAATAAGTTCACAAATGTAAAAAAATTAATTTTGTAGTTTTTAAGAGTGCAACACATTAAAAAAAAAATTAAAAACCAGCATGGCTTGGCCGACTCTTTTTCACCATTGGAGTGAGATAAAGTACAGAAAAGTCAAAAAAAGGATGAGTGAGTTCAGTTTTAAATCGTACAGCTTAGGTTAGCTGCTTATCAAACCATTTCGATGACTTAAATTTAAGGTAGAACAATTGTATGGGAAATATAAAACTATGCATTGCGTTAGCCATTAATAACGTAACTGTAAGTAACGTTTTTAGAAAACAATAAAATACCTCTAATAGTTGAGAAAACCAGTTTTAAAAAATACTTTTTTTTAAACCGAAGTTTTTTATTCTGATCGAATTTTTTTATTTAAAAGATAAGAACTAAAAAAATGAAATGCACGACTTGGTCGCACGAACTTTCAAAGTCTAATTTAGATCTATTACTCTGTTTTGAAAAGAAATAAATTAGATACGGGAGCCTTTTTTGTAAATTAGTTAAAGGTAGTGTTATATGAGTACCTTAAAAAAAAATTAATCGTGTTGTATATTTTTAAGAAAAAAAAAATGGTACGCAATTTTTTAGCTTTTATTAAATGCGGAGTTTAAAAAAATATATTTTAAGAAATAATCATCTACCGATTTTTGAAATATCGAATGTTCAAAAAAAAATTCCTAAATTTGGTTTTTTTTTTTTGTTTTTTGAAAATTTTGGTATGCAATATTATTCAAATTTTTTAAAAGCTGTTGTATAAAATTAATTAATTATATTAAATTTCATGAAAATAGTCGAAAACCAAGAAAATGGTTCTAGGAATGATACCGTTTTTAATTTATAGATACAATTTGTTTCCAATAATATGTGAGACTGTACTGATATTAGCTCCCATAAAAATTTGAATAAAAATTATAGGAGCCATTTTTGAGCAAAATGAGATTTTCCTTACCGCGGTGATTAAACACTTGTTTTGTAGGGATATGGTTATTTTTTGGTTACAGTAATAATTTCAATTTAAAATCTGCCAGATAATGTTAAAAAAAACAACTTTGTGTTTAGTTTAATAAAAATTGATCAAGTCGTTTTTGAATACGTTTTTGAAAGTACTACTCAAAAACAAAATTTATTAAAAAAAATAGTTTTGAAAATTTTGGTATACAATTATTATTTTAAAATTTTTTGAAACATTCTCTATGCAAAAATTGATCAGAATCAGTTGAACCGTTTTTGAGAAAATGGAAAATTAAAAAAATGGTTCTACGGGTGGTAAAATTTATAACCATTTTTCAGAAATTTTTTTATTAAATGGTAGCCTTTTTGTAAAAAAATAACTGATTTTTTTTAAGTTGTTAGGACGTTTTTGAGAAAAATAAGATTTTCATTATTTGCTAAAAAAAAAACTGTACGGCAGTTACCGTTATTTGTGGTCCTAAAAAAAAATAATAAAATATGTCAGGGGAAAGCCCAAGAAACGTACCAACTTCAAAGAAAATCGGCCCAACCGTTTATAGGCTGCAGCCGAAAGCACAGGACAGACAGACCGAATTGCGAGACCCATTTTTTCGACTTCGCTATCATCTTAATGCCAAGCTTGATCAAAATCTCGAGTCAGATTTTTTTTACGAATCCATAACTAGCCATAATATGTAGTAGGTGATAGGTACCTAACTGAAATAAACGTATCAGAGAACTATGAAATTGAAAATTGTTAATTTAAATTTTATTGTTAAAAATAGAACAAACTATCAAAAAAAATTTTTTGACGCAAGGGCCGACTATTAACCAACTATTTTGGAATCAGTAAATGTTTTTCAAATTAAAATAGTCAATTCAACTATTGAAATTGTCAGTTTAAAAAATAAAATTCTTCAAACCAAAAATTGAAAATTACTGGAGAATGGAGATGTTCGCATTGCCAATTTGTCTTAACCAATTGTTTTAGAATTTATTCTTTTCAATTTTTAAGTTCAAGTGACCTCAACTCCGAAAATTGCGTTTCGCCCAAGTACAACAGTTTTGGTCCATGCTGTTGTACCCTTCTAAGACGGGAATTATGATCGATGCTTACTTACTCTTATAAAACTCACAGCATGAATATACTGTGAATTTTATATTTTTAAGGGAATTTGATTAAATTTAGACACTTAGAAAATTACTAGTAGCCCGTGATCTGGCTGTTACAAATAATAACGTAGATAAAGATAATTAAAAAACTACTTCTGATTAAGTGGAGCGATTAAGTATATTTCAATTTTTAAGTTCAAGTGACCTCAAGTGAAGCAAATTTTTCTCTATACAAATTTGGCAAACATTTTTAGATTGGGTTGGAATTCCTAGTTTAGTTTCAAAATAAATAAAAAAATAAATAAAACTGATATAAATGTGTTTTTATTGTTTTTTAATATATACATACAGGGTATTTTGCAAAAGATTTAAATACAAATCGTATGGGTGGTGGTCCTATCCCCCTGTCATCCATTGCTTGATTATCTTTTTAATTGAAGTTGTTTTAGGGAAAGCTTTCTGAAAAACTAATTTTCAAACTCAACATTTTGAAAATAATTAATATGAAAAAATAGCTATAGTATGAAATTTTATCCTAAGTGTTGGCTTTTTATATTTTTACTGTCAATTTTTTAGAAAATTGTTGCTCCCTCTCAAATGCTGGGAAATAGACCACCTACCATAGAATTTAGTTCTTATTTTGTTTTTGTCGCATCTAATGCAAAACACCCTGTATACTATAGAGGGCAAGTTTTGGTTTCGCACAAACAAATCCATTCACTCTAAGCATCGAAGCGCCAAAACTGATTCCTGATCCTGATTTGTAATGATATATTTTTTTTTTCCAAAACCCGTAACGTTGAAAACCTTACAGTAAATGTATTTCACCAAAAAACTATTGAATAAGAACAGAAATCAGATACTATTTTGCATGATATTATATTATTTTGCATCATTGAACATCTCAGGTATATACAGAGAGGTATAGACTTGTTGTCCATCTTTATTGATTAATGATAAGTCTTGTTCAGACAAGAAAAACAAAAATTGGCGCTGCACACGAAGGTAACTTAAAAAAAAAAACAACCCTGAGACCTTCAGTCCACCAGACTTTACATTGCACTCAAAAATCACAACAAGCGAATTTAATCCTCACCACTTCAGCAATCATCCGTCAACACGCCAGCCGTAAAATAATAAATAAAAAAAAAATATTCTTAGCTATATAGTTGGGATTCTTACATACCTCATACCTGTTTTATTTATTATTTGCCTGTACCAAAATGTTTTCAGTATCAAATTTCAAAAAAGGACATCTCTATACCTACATATTATATATACCTCCATACAGTTCAATGAATAAATTGCGATCACGAAAGTTAGACTCAGACGCAGTCTCAGAGACCCCCGACGGATGGACGACAACCAACGTGTCGATACTTCATTCCTTCATTGACAAAAGAAACATTTAATGTACCTCTATACCTATACCTATACTTTCTATAGTAGCTATATATAATTTCGAGCTATATACAATCAAGTTGGTGTTGTGAAATTCTGTAAATAGGTCTCCCAGCGGCTCACTTGCGTTGCGGCTCAGTTGGATGTGGATTGTTGATAAATTCAAGAACAATTAGGGTCGAGAGTATAGACGAGTCACTTGTTATATTGTGTTTTGATATAGAAATTTGAGATCTTAAAAGGGTTTCCCTCTGCGTTGAACAAAAAAAAAAAAAAAAACTAAAATATTGGTATTATGTTTCTTTGGGTTTCTTCTTTTTTTTTGTATATTGTATCTGTACCTGTTGATAAATGGATTGCTATCAGTTGAAAATGAAAAACTATTTTTTAAGTGCGTGCGTATATAAATATTGAGGGAAAGAAGAAATACCGTAAACACAGTTTCATGTTTCAATTTTGAATTTTTAAATATGTGTAAGATAGATTGATGTTGACGTACAATTGTTAGGGTTTTATGATAAGGAAATATTCTATGCTGCTTAACTGTTAAATTTTGGAAAAATTGTTTATCAAAATGATTTCTTTTCTTAATATACAAACAAATTTCAAGTGGATGGCGCACTGTTTTGTGGGAGTTTCGATAATATATATATCAATACTCAAGGGCTAAGGTGTGGATAAGCGCATATACAAATAGAAATCAGGGAAGCTATAGACTCTAAGTAGGTATCTAGATATTTTGAATATTTTTCTTTTTGTAAATAAAATATATTTCAAGAAGTCAGGAGATAGCCCCCAGGCCAGAATTTAATCACTTGCAAGTGATAAATGGAAAAATTATAGTTTTTGGAAGGTAAACTAAAACTAAAATCAACAATAGTAACAGCTTCAGGAAAACCAGCGCCTATTGTGATTAACAACATGCAGAAAAATTCTAAATACTAACCGAGAGCGTTTTTCGGTGGGTTGAAAAAAATGTGTTAAATATTACTTAATATTATTAAGGGTAAAAATTACATAGTATACTATTTTAATTGTAACGTAGTCGATTCGATTAAAATAAATTGTTTAAAATAAAAACCTAAAAAGGTTATATTAATGGAGAAACTTGGTTATAGGAATCTTAATTTGTAGATCGTTTATTTTAAACGTGTAGCTTGCATCAAATAATTATGTTTAGTTAATTTCAAACATCTTTAAGTAGGTTCGTTACTATGAGACATTTAATATGTTTCATTTACTAACTTAATTGTTTATTGAATCCGAACACACTTACTCAGAAGAAGTTTAATAAAATATAGTAGGTATACTTTAACCGAATCAGTGTGTAGATTTAAATAATTTTGTTTTATCGAGTTGACTCGTATAATTTAACCTGGTGAGTTTGCAGGTGATATATTAACAAATTTTGTTTTTTAAATTTATAACTGAGTTTTACAATATTTTCAACCGATCATTTTTCATAAGCAAGAATGGAGGGGAACTACAATTTTCTACCGAACTCGAACTGCTAAAGTAAGTGGCATTTTATCATAACAAAAAGGATACTCACTCTTGGAAGATTTGTCAAAAAATATTAAATAAAGTTTTAACTCGAAGGTTTTTTTAATAATACAAATCAACGTCAGCCAAGTAGAAGACTTAGCACTATTTTATTCGGACTTGTTGAATTATTGATTCAAAATAGCTTTTAACTGCCTTTAGTCCTTCAAACATTTTTTTTTTTGGCGTTTCTTCCCGGCGATCTCACTTTAAATTCCTTGACAATATGTGAGTATTTTAAAAAAAACATAATGCAAAGGTTTCGTACTAAAATTTTTTTTTTTGTTCATACATAGGTACTTCTACTTTAATTTAAATAATTTTTCTTATAGTTTTTTTTTTCTCCGAAAGGTATAATAATACCATTAAGAACATTCATCTTGTGGAATTTCAAACTGAGAATTATCTTTGATTAAAAGTCTCCGTCAAAGGATTAAATGCATTAAGGATATCTTCTTGCGACCTTCTCCAACTTTAATTAATACCATCCATATACCTGGCTGTTAACTTAAAAAAAAAAAAAAAAAAACAGAAAAAAAGTACCTAAGAAGAAGTAAAAGAGCAATGCATTACTTAGCCAATTTATAAGGTTTAAAGATATAAATGCCAAGAAAACAAAAAAAAAAAATAAACACCCAGCATAAGTTTAAGACTGTTTTTTTTTTTTTTGTTAAACAAAATATCTGATATGGACTTTAAAAACGGTAATACCATAGCAAATGCAACTGACTCCTCAACATTATAATACCCACCTATAGCTCTTTCTCCACACTAAAACTTGCTTGTTGTATAATAAAACGTAAAATTTTTAATCTTCTTAAGTTGTCACATTTGACTTATCGACTACATCTATCTCTTCGTCTCTTTACTCTGTCTCTCTTAGTCAGTTCCACACAAATATATACTGAAGAAGAAGAATGCTGCTTCTGAGGCAGCATCCAGAAGCATCATCAGCAGAAGCAGGAGCAATTCTTATATTCGGTTTGCTTTATACTCAACAGATTAAAGTATTTCCCACACAACTGAAACAAGTCGCTCTTTATCCCGAATAACAATAATTACAAATCTTCTTTTCTTTGATTTGTATATATACATATATATTCTTTGAAGATAGAGAGACAAGTATTTGCCATATATAATGGGGATTTAAGGATTCATTTACGAGCGATACGAATGGTTTATGTTTTTTTTTTTTTGTCAATAAGTTTTCAAGAAATAAATTTTTTAATTGTTTCAGCAGCTTTTGAAGAAGATGAAATTAATAATAAAAAAAATCCACAAGTTTGTCGTATGAACTTGCTGACAATGGTGATCAAATCCATAAGATAAAAGAAAGATGATGAAAAAACATAAAATTAATTATATCTATCAATACTGTGGTAAAAAGGTAATTTAAACAAAAAAACGATCAAAAAGAAACATTTATTCATATTTATTCAATTAATTACTATTTTTACTAAAATTGAGTTTAATAATAAATGGAGGCTTCAAAATTTTGTTTATTTAAATAAATATAAGTTTATTGATTTAAAAAACGGTAAGAATTAAAAATAATCTCAGAAAATTCAATTAATTTTACTTACCCACTATAAACTTAGTAATAGTTAAAAATAACCTCAACGAAAATTTAATAAGATCCCTAAAATCAAAATTTATCGATAGATTTACTTGATAAATTTCGAAATTCTGTAAACTTAAAACGAAAATTCTTTACCGTCTACATTATTCATTCGATACATTCAGATTAAAACTAAAATCTTGATGTACTTACATTGAATTAAGTTTTAATCTCGATGTATCGAGTGAATAATGTGGCAGTAAGTATTCTATTTTCAAAAAAAAAAAAAGGTTAACATTTTAAACAATTCAAATAAAGTGAGCATAACTCGACAAAAATAATTGAATTAACCTTTTCACCTAAAAGAATTCTATTTCAACTGAACTTAATACTGTGAAAGCTCCTATAAGCGGACAACCCCTGGAGTGTACAAATTCTCATGACCGTGGATCTTAAATTCCATACATTTTTTTTCCCTTGAACGGACAACTCCCTCAGACGGACAAAAGATCTGCGACCGTCGCTGTCCGCCCAAGGGAGCTTATACTGTATTACTATAAATGATCTATCTGCATATTAACGATAATGGTTTGTGATTTCTGAATTGAATTTCTTGAAATTACTCATCAAATTTAAAAAATGTTCTATTTCTATCTTGGGTTTCTATGTTTAACAGATCCGATTATTTTCAGTTTGAAATTTTTCACTACCCAACATTTGTCTAAAAACAAATGATCGCTAGCTAAATTTATTGAATTTTATTCCCTATATACAAAATCGATATTTTGGGATATATGTATGTGGCCTGTGGGCTGGGAGGGAGATATGTGTATCACTTTTTGTGAAAATGTCCTATTGTAGCGGAAATGCGAAGAGACATTTTTGGAAAAAGTGTCCTGTCAACACTAAATAACTTGAGAACTGATGACTTTTGACTTTTGTATGGAAGCTTCAGTCTGCTTATAACTAATTCATAGTTTTATAAATATCTAGCGAGTCTAGTGCATTGTAAAATTTCGATGGACCATGGACCGAAGAATCGCTAGACATTTAAAATTATGAAATAGTTACAAGCAGGCTTCCATATAAAAGCCATCAGTTCCGAAGTTATTTTGTGTACTTATTTATTTATTTGTTATAATTTCTTGGTTTAACAAAAATAAAATTAATGTATATCGTAAATTAATAAAAAAGAAAATCGACTACGTTTAGATTTAGAATTAGTATTATCCCGGTATATTACGGCCTTTCTTTTAAACCTATCATTTTTCATTTCCTAGTAAGGGTATAAAGTTTTGCTGTAAATTTTTCAGTTATCATCTTACAAAATTTTAAAAGATACAAGAAAAAAAATAAAAACATCACATCTGTAGTTTTACCCGTTCTTCTCATAACATATTTTATTATGTTCATACAACAATTTTTGTGGCTCGTTTTCTCTTCTAAACAAAAAAAAATTTAATTTAGCCTTTTTGATGAAAAAAATAGTAATAAAATAAAAAAAAAAACTCTAGCAAAATACACGCACTACAAAATGCTTTTTAAAGTTTTGAAAAATCATTTCAATATTTCTACAGATTCTCTGCTAAACAATTTTTTTTTTCTTTCGATACAGCGATCTTCAGCTTCATGAATCATGATATTTCATGTCAAAGACCATTTAAGGCTCAGTTTCATTTCATAGTCAGAGTTAGCAACACACAAAAGTAGAAATATCTTTTTTATACTACCCTTTTCATCAAAGATCTATTTATGGACTATATCAAAGCTTCTCAAAAGTTAGCAAGCATAACAACTTAAACAAAAAAAACTTTTCGACTTACCCAGGAACAGCCGTGTAGATAAAAAAATGTTTTTTAGAAACTTACTGAATGTGGGGTGGGGTGGCGTATGTGGAACGTTTTTTCTTTTTTAATTAGGAAGTCTTTTTTGACTCAAGTTCTGAAACTTTTATGGAACAAGTTTCAAACTCTAAAAATTTAAAAAAGTATGTGATCAAAAGATATTTCACGATTTCAGAATTCCATTCAAAAATTACACAAGGAAATCATAAACAAAAAATTTCGCTATGCTTTTCGTTTTGCAGTAAGCTGTTCGTTGAGCGAAATTGATAATTGTAGCAAATTATCTCCACTCCACTCTCTATTTTCACACAGAATGAATTGCCTGATTCACGAATCGTGTGCGGAAAAGTAAAATTTGAGTTTAATTCATGTTTGCTTTTGTTGTTTTTTTCATTAGAGCATGGCTTTGGGTTTTATTTTTTACAAATTTTTAAACTCTCACACATTTTTAAATTAAAATTCCTTAATTATCTTTCAATTCACAAATCAACCAATACATTTAAAAAGGACTCTTTTATCGCCTTCTACACTTCACGAAATGTGAATTTTTAGTTTGTAAATAACGTATGTGCCACTAAATTTAGTTTTTTTTTTTATTTCTACAGATTAGCAAAAATATTTAAGACATTTTTAACCCAATTACTTATTAATCCACCTACTCAGATGAGTTTTCTAATTAGCAAGAATTAATTTCAATTTTGTTTTATTGATAAGATTTTGCACTTACCTCACTAATTGAAAATAATTGTTAATTGTTTTGAGTTTATTAATAGAGGCCGCATTTCGCTGTTTTATTGGAGACGACCGAAAAATTTTGTTTCGCATTAGCAGCGCACAAGGCTTACTAAAAATATAAATTATAAACTGATAATACAAGTAACTATTAACGAAAATCTACTGCAATCGACAAGAATTCTGTTGTTACCAGAGTAATCGTATTAGTTAGTTTTAATAAGCACTTCCTCACGAAATGTTATTGACATATTCCATCATTTGAGCTTGTTAATAGCATTTGTTCTACTATATAGTGGATATGGGTGATTCTCTGACAACTGTGATTTTTTAAACAAGAATTTTGCTAAAATTAAAAGTCATTGAAAATTAATTTTTTTTTATTTTATTTGTCTTTAAATAGACATGGTATTAAATCTGTTAGAGCATTTTACTACAACTTTAAAGGAACAAAAAATATGGTAAAAAGTATTAAATCTCGAAGACATGGTGCTGACACTGATTTTTTATTTTTGAATTTTTATACGTTCTAACTCTTTTTGACAATATTTTTGTTGAGTTCCTAAATTCTTTCTTACGTTCTGAAGTTTTCAACTTTAAAAGCCAATGTTTTATTCAAAATTGTATGTTTTTTAGTTTTTCAAATCTGTTCTTTGAGGTTGGAGTATTTATTTTTACGCTAGGTTATAACTCAACATTTATTGTACAAATTTGTTTTAATATGTTTTGTCCGAAGCACTGGTACCATTCTTAATAAAAAAATAACAAGATTTTTAGCAAATTGCTTGAAATCATTTAATTTAAGTTCATTATAAATATAAATATACCACGGTATACTGACACCCACGGTACTGAAATTTAGGCTTTAATGTAACCTCATATCTCAAAGCTTCTGAGAAAAATAAAATCCGTTATAATTTTAACTTATATGACTTAAAAAGAAATACAATATTTTAAAAATCACCCCAACAAATTTCATAACACGCTTGGATAATACTACCACGGTACTGACAGGTAATTTTGTGACACAGGATTTTAAAATAAAAACACTTCACTCTTACAGCAAAATTACGTAAGTAAAATAAATTGACTTTTGTTAACAATAAATAAATAGTGCCTCTTTCAAATGGCACCACACAAATGCCATAAGACTAAAAACAAAATGGTGGTTCAGGGGTAAATTTTTTGAATTCAAAAAGAAAATGAAATCCGTGGACAACATTCAATTATTATTATTTAATTAGAGAGCAAATATTTTGACTTAATATTCTCAAAATATAATCAAGCAACTATTGTACTCAAACTTTTCTGAGGACAACATTTTTATTCAATGATGTATATTAATAGAAAATAGTAGATTTAATTGGAAAAACAAGGATGGGACATGCCACGTTACTGACATTTTGCGTATACTTTTTCAAGTCAAGGAGAAAGGGTAGAAAATTTTTAAACAATCTGTAATGTAAATTGTAGTAGCAAGTTATTTCCACAATTCAAACCAGAAATTCATAAGAAATTTTTGCATTAAGCTACAAATTAAGTCCTGGACACAAAATATCACCGTTTGGTACGAGATACTTTTAGTCGACGAAAAGTAAACTCAGTAACAATTATGAGCTTCACAAACTTAATTTCAATTTATATTCAAGCACAGTGAATTAAATTCTTCTTTCACAGTTGCCGTTATATTGAATTAAATATAGTTAGCAAGTTTTCCACGAAGAAAACCGTAACTTTGATTTTTGCCAAGGAAATTTGGTTTTTCGTAATGGTTAGTGCCTAGAACTATTACGCCAAAGGTCGTGGGATACAATTCCAGCCGCTGCCAAAATAAAAACATTTTTTAGCACTATAGCAAAAATTCTAGCTGGTTCTTATTACTCGTTAAAATACCCAAACCAGACTTACCTCCATATTCAAATCAATACATTAATTTTTGTAAGTTTTTGAGTTCACTTTTAATCCTCCATTTTTGTTTTAAAGAGCAAAATTTCAGTTATTATAAAGATCTCAGAAAATTGGCCTCAATAGCAGATATCTATAATTCATTCTTTTTTTGTTGATGAAACCAATACTTTCCCTGTAAAATTTTCATTTAATTGAGAAAAATTAGCAAACGTGCAGATTTAATTGCGGCATTCAAGTCAAAATCTTCATACTTTATAACCTCATTCCCATCACTACCACCATACTGGTATAGGTACCTATCGAGATACATACCTACTTCACTATATATATTCGATCCCCTTTGAAAGATTGTGTCCTATGAAAATGGAATATATGTATTCGGATCGGATGGTTGACAAAACCCAAGTTTCTCTATTGCATTGCTGCTGATGTTTGCTGTGGCACTAGATGGGGCTGTGATGCTTTCAAAAATCATTAAACTGTGAGAGTTGACGTTTTGACAAGCATTTGATTATGATTATGTGTCTGTTCCAAAAGGGCACTTATAAAATATTGTTCGGGGATGATCGAAGAATGCCGGACTGACAGAATCAATGGATTTTCGATATTGCGGGATAACTTCAATTTTGGTATGCGGCATTCATGCCACTTATCGTTTGTTCTTTACTCTTTGCAGTGTATGTGTAAATGTTGAGTTAAAATTGCTTTCTAACAGTATATGTATGTATGTGGAGTTTATATGAATAGAAGAACGTTATAACCGTGACACTCACAGACGGACATTGAAATTATTATATTATTTTGATTGACATTATTTGATGGAAATTAAAGGAAAGCATGAGTTTATATATTTAGGGTGATATTATTATTATTATATACATGCATATATATGGATGTAGGTATATATAAGATGAATGGTATCTATTGTGGTATAAATGGGTGTACATATAGATACAAATATATTATGTGTGCATTTGCAATAAAATGATTTGTATAGTATCTACCATTTATGTCATTTCATGTAAGCTACATAATGTATATTTTGTATGACATGTTCATGAAGTTTATTATACAATTATACATAGATATGTAGGTACCTGCATAAATAGCAGAATATATCATTTTTGCTATTGTATCCAATATAATAGTGCTATATTACTTGACACTTTTACCCTAAAGCTATCTTAAATATAATTCTCAGGATTGGAAGAAGAAACCAATGGCTAGGTTACTACTTCAGAAGAAAGTTATTTAAATTAACATAATTCATTTCTGAGAGTTCATTACTCAGATTTCAGATATTAATTAAACATGAATTTAAACAAACATAAACTTAAACATAATTAATTTTTATTTTCTTATTAATTTTTATTTATATTGAGACTATAATGGTGTTGAAGATTTGCAAGATGTTAGAATTGGAAAGATTTTCGTTACCTAGAAGGAATAATTAAAAACCAAAATGGGTAGGTAGAGTTAGGCACTTATTCATGGTTACTAACCATGATAATCCGGGAATTTGCACTTATCTTCGGGCTCGGGGTTTAGCCGGAATTTTGTCTGGTTTTTATTTTGAATCTGTTATAAATTAATTATTATACAATATATTTTAAGATGTTTCCTGGTATTTTTTTAATGTACCTACCTACATATATTTGATATTGATATAAAATAGAATAATTAGTTCTAATTCAATCAAACGCTTGAGGGTTGGAATTATTTTAATACATTTGCTCTTTTTATAACTTATAGGTACCTATTGCTGCTTTTTCTGATGATAACGAAATTGTTTATCTGAAACTATTGGATAGAAATTGATTTAAAAGGTCATCTGCAAGGCCTTGTAGATAACGATCAATCAAAATTCACACTTTTGCATTGTTATAAATAATAAAAAAAAAAAAAACTTAAATAAAAATCTTTGGATGAAGTAGTTTTTAAGTGGGAAAAAGATGAAAAAAAAACACCAAGAGCACTTTAAGAAATAAAAGTTAAATAAAATAAAAGAAAATAAAATAAATTATTTATTAAAATGTTATTTATTAATAACTTTAACTAACACAACTTTAAATAATTTCTTTTCTTTTATTTTATTTATCTTTTATTTAAAATACACACTTGGAGACGAAAAACCAACAATATGTACTTTAAGAAAACTTAAATTTTTGATTTTCCTAGACGAATTTACACATTTCTTAGCAAAATGCACCCAGTCAGTTTCTATTAAATGGCGATTATCAAGGTGATACCTGCACAAAACTGCAAAATATATTTGCATATCCGAGACACAAGTCAACAAAATCTTTTCAGAATTATGGTTCAAAAAACTATACATTAAATAAAAGTTTTATCTGGTAAACCGCAGATTTTCTCTGGTAAATCACAGATTTTCCTGATAAACTACAGACTTTTGTGGTAAATCACGGATCATTCCATTAAATCATAACGTTTTCTGTTAACTCACAGTTTTCTCTAAAAAACTCTAAAAAAAAACACTGATCTTTCCAATTATTCACAGGTTTTGCTGGTTGATCAGAGATTTCTCTGGTTAATCACGGGTTTTCTTTGGTAAATCACACATTTCTGTGATTATTGATTGAACTTTTTCTTAAATCATAGGTTTTCCGCAGTTTTCCTTGGAAATCATAGATTTTTCTGTTAAACCACGGATATTTGTGATAAATTAGAAATTTCATTTGTAAATCACATATTTATGTGATTAAATTATGGGTTTTTCTTCCAAATCATAGTTTTCTATGTTAAATCAGAGATTCTTCTTGTAAATCACAGGTTATCCTGATAAGTCAGACATTTCTCTGGTAAATCACGGATCTCTAAAGTAAATTATTTGTTTCACAGATGTCATGTGTTTCCGACAAATTATAAGTTTCCCTGGAAAATCACAGATTTGTATGCCAAACTATGAATCTTTTTGATTATTCATAGGTTTTCTTAGTTGATCAGAGATTTCTCCGGCAAATCAGAGGTTTACTTTGTAAATCATAGATTTATATATGGAAGAATCATCGATCTTCTATATACAGGGTGGCGCACGAATCGTGCTACAAAAATAAAACGTAATAACTTTTTTTCTGTGTGAGTAATCGGCTTATTTTTTTTATTATTTTGTAGGTTACTATTTAGATTTATAAAAATGGATGCTTGGGATACGGAGAAAAGAATTTGGATAGTGCAACGGTACCATGCTTTGCAGTCCGTCATTTCCGTCCAAAGGGAATTTAGGCGGGAGTTTGGCGGTAATCCCCCGAGTAGATGGACCATTATGAGGTTTGTAAACATGTTTGCCGAATCTGGAAGCATCGCACGAAGGCCGTACCATCGAGATGCCAATGTTCGGGTTCAGGATACAATCGCAGCAGTAGCATCTGCAATACAGGCCAATCCGAACGTTTCGACCCGAAACTTATCGGGGCAAATTGGAATTAGTAGACGGTCATTACAACGGATACTTCATGACGATTTAAACTTGTTTCCGTACAAAGTCCAAATTACTAGCAAGTTAAACCCTCAGGATTTGCCTGTTCGCCTGGAATTTTGCCAAAAAATGATATCAATGGCCGAAGAAGACAACACATTGATCAATTGTTTGTTCATGTCTGATGAGGCCCATTTTGATCTTAACGGCAATGTAAACAAGCAAAATTGCCGTATATGGAATGAGTCTAATCCAGAAATGCTCCATGAGATGGAACTGCACCCAGAACGAGTCACTGTGTGGTGCGCAGTTTCATCAAGGTGTATTGTCGGGCCGTACTTCTTTGAAGAAAACGGTGTAACCGTTACTGTCAATGGGGACCGTTATTTAAAGATGTTGAAGGAGTTTTTTTACCCAGAACTGCGCCGAAGACGTATACCATTCAACAGCGTTTGGTTTCAGCAAGATGGAGCAACTGCACATATAGCCAGACCAGTTATGGCGGAGCTAAACAAAAAATTCGCAAACAAATTAATTTCTAGGAACTGCCCCCAAGGTCACCTGACCTGACTGCACCAGACTTCTTTTTATGGGGTTATGTCAAGCAAGAGGTGTATAAAACGAAGCCCAGGAATTTAACTGAAGTAAAGCAGTCCATAACGACAATAATTGAGGCGATCCCAACTTCAACTCTTCAGGCCACAATGAATAATTTTTTGACCAGGTGCCGCATATGCGTGGGACAGCGTGGAGGTCATTTGCGGTCTATAATCTTTAAAAACAACTAACTATTTAAAATAAAATTTAATTTTCTAACCAATAAAAAAAAAATAAATGAAATACATCGATTAAAAAAAAAGGTATTTGAATTTCTTATTGTACCACAATTGGTGCGCCACCCTGTACATAATAAATTCAAAGTTTCCGTGGTAAATCACAGATTTCTGTGATTATTTATGGATCTTTTTATTAAACAACATGTTTCTCTGGTTAATCATTGATTTCTCTTGTAAATCATAGGTTTCCCTGCTAAATCATAGATTTATCTGGTAAATAATGGATCTCTTTGTTAAATAACAACTACAGACATTTCTCTGGTTAATCCGAAAATTTTCTGGTAAATAACAAGTTTCCTTGATATAAATCACAGATTTCTATAGAATTTCACGTATCTTCTGGTAAATCCCTAGTAAATCACAAATTTCTGTAATGATTGATATTTCCAGTAAATAATAGTTTTTCCTGCTAAATCGTAGATTTATCTGTTAAATCATAGGTACCTAGTTTTGTTGATGTTATTTAATCGAAACAACTTAAAATAGCAACAAGCCTTAAATCAAATTTCATAATGAGATAGGACATGAGAAAATAAATAAATAAAATAAAAATACGTACACAAGCAAAATAATTCAATGACGAATCGATTACACAAAATTATTGGCACATTAATGTTCTTAGTGAATTATATAACGAAGTTGCATGTCTTCTTCGTTCCGTTCGGTCCATAAAAATACTTCCAGATTATTAATATTCGTTATCCTGATCAAAAAATTCAACAAGGAAATTTTTTCTCTTAATTGTTTGGAATGACTAACGCTATAACCAGGCTATCTGACATTACCAAAAAGGAATAGCCATTTCATTTCATATATAAATAATGTATTCAGCAAAAAAAAAAAATCCTGATTTATAGCTAGGTATCCATTTTATTAACAGTTGAAAATACCCGGAATAAAGAAATAATTAATTTTACTAAAGCACGCGAAAAAAAGAAAAACTGCACCATCATCATCATCAACATCAAATTAAACTCAAGGTTCCAAGAAGAAAAACACAAAACTTGCATTCTTCACTTTATCAATATTTTTGCAAAATAACTGATGCTTTTTTTTATTATTTCTTTTTTAAAAACAAATAAAAAAAAAAGGGTTTTTATTGCGGCCATAAAACTGACTTATCATTTTTGTTTTTTTTTTTTGCCTTCTCACTTCTTGAACGTTTTCAGACAAAATGTTAACATGTGTATGTGTAAATGGAATTCAAACAGGTACTTATAATTTGGCTTCCAATCTGGCGGAGATGTCAACATACTATTAAGTCGATGTAAGGCTAAAAAACTGGTTTCCAAATCCATTAGCCGAAGACAAGTCCAACGAGTCAGAGTCAGAGTCAGCGTCAGAGTCACCAGCAATTTCACTCTGTATAGAGCATGCTGCTGCTGCTGTTGAAGCTGAGGCTGAGGCTGAGGCTGCCTATCTTCGCTACCGGCATCACCTGAAATTAACAAAGTGCGGTTTGCATCCGTGTACTCTGGTCGACCTACAGTGAGGTAAAAAATGTAGCTTGCTTGGAAGTCTTGATTTGAAAAAAAAATTAATACAACAAATAAAATAAAATAAGTAAAATAAATTTAAATAAAATAAAATAAAATAAAATAAAATAAAATAAAATAAAATCAAATAAAATAAAATAAAATAAAATAAAATAAAATAAAATAAAATAAAATCAAATCAAATCAAATCAAATCAAATAAAATAAAATTATATAAAATAAAATAAAATAAAATAAAATAA
Organism: Epistrophe grossulariae; assembly: GCA_929447395.1. Classification (NCBI taxonomy): domain Eukaryota; kingdom Metazoa; phylum Arthropoda; class Insecta; order Diptera; family Syrphidae; genus Epistrophe; species Epistrophe grossulariae. The sequence continues at coordinate 20,232,010 of OV839569.1, read as the reverse complement.
AATCAAATCAAATCAAATCAAATCAAATCAAATCAAATCAAATCAAATCAATTAAGTATATATCACACAACATGGAGACTACACCACATACAAATCAAATCAAATCAAATCAAATCAAATCAAATCAAATCAAATCAAATCAAATCAAATCAAATCAAATCAAATCAAATCAAATCAAATCAAATCAAATCAAATCAAATCAAATCAAATCAAATCAAATCAAATCAAATCAAATCAAATCAAATCAAATCAAATCAAATCAAATCAAATCAAATCAAATCAAATCAAATCAAATCAAATCAAATCAAATCAAATCAAATCAAATCAAATCAAATCAAATCAAATCAAATCAAATCAAATCAAATCAAATCAAATAAAATAAAATAAAATAAAATAAAATAAAATAAAATAAAATAAAATAAAATAAAATAAAATAAAATAAAATAAAATAAAATAAAATAAAATAAAATAAAATAAAATAAAATAAAATAAAATTTAATAAAATAAAATAAAATAAAATAAAATAAAATAAAATAAAATAAAATAAAGTAAAGTAAAGTAAAGTAAAGTAAAGTAAAGTAAAGTAAAGTAAAGTAAAGTAAAGTAAAGTAAAGTAAAGTAAAGTAAAGTAAAGTAAAGTAAAGTAAAGTAAAGTAAAGTAAAGTAAAGTAAAGTAAAGTAAAGTAAAGTAAAGTAAAGTAAAGTAAAGTAAAGTAAAGTAAAGTAAAGTAAAGTAAAGTAAAGTAAAGTAAAGTAAAGTAAAGTAAAGTAAAGTAAAGTAAAGTAAAGTAAAGTAAAGTAAAGTAAAGTAAAATAAAATAAATAAAATAAAATGAAATTAAAATAAATAAAATAAAATAAAGTAAAATAATAAAAAATAAAATAAAATAAAATAAAATGAAATAAAAACAAATCAAATCAAATAAAATAACATAAAATAAAACAAAACTGGCTAACTCTGAAGCTCTGGGCTCTGGCTAGAATGAAAACTGATTCGGATTTTGTACATCTTCTAATGCAGCGAAGGTCAAATTACTTGACTAACTGTACTAACAATCTCCCTTCCTTTACCACCACTGACCGTTGACCATGTCATTGTGCCGTCGTCGTCGTCGTTGTCGGTCGTTGTGGTCATGTGAGTCGAGGATATAAAGAACGTCTGTTGATTCGACCCGTCAATATCATTCACGATGCAGATGCAATTAGTCACTATTAGCGTTCTTTACTATCATTTTGGCGGATGGAGCCACAAGAGGACCACGGCACAAGGGAGCGCAGGCGATTGAAAGAAGTAACTTTAAACAAAGAGGTATAATAACTTTTATTTCACGGCAGAATGCAGATCCAGTTTGACATCCGCACGCTCTGGACACTTTGATGCCGTCCGACTTGATACTAAAATAGGTACAAGTATTTTTATTTTTTTTTATTATTTGATATGGCTCTTCATTGGCCTAAAGATTTGCTATGAGCTGCGAATTCCACTGAAGCAGCTAATGTTCTGAGAATTTTAAATGTTGAATAGAAAAAAGTGTATAGATACAATATATCTACATAGTACAACAACCCTGATGTAATTGTCGGAATGAAGTGTGTGCACATCAACATCTTCTCTCGTAGGTAAAAACGAATGATGGCCAACAAGAAAAGTTAACCGAAGACATATTTTCAGTTTACCGACATAAAAATAATTTTACAGCTGCTTGTCTTTGATGAAATTTTCAGAAAATGAGTCTCTCTTCTTTTATGGACATTTTTTTTTAATGGAACACTCTTTATAAGTTGCTTAAGATTGGAGTCATTATATTTGTAGAGGTATATATTTTACCTATAGGGCTGCTGAATTTTATAGATACATATTAATGAGCTCTTCTTTTAGTTGATAACAAAAATTACCTTTTAAACGTGATGAGCTGTTTTATAAAAATGCGTATTCTACTTTTGTAAATTAACTGCAAGTAGTTTTTATTTTTTTTTTTAGTTACAAAGATAAGTCCAGAATTAATTTTTTATTATACAAAAACTTGAAATATAATCATAAAATTATTAATATTGCAAGAAACGATTATTATTTTTTTTAAAGAGAGGGGGCTTTTTTATTTGCTATCTAATTGCCTACCATTATTATTTTTTTCTTTATAAAAATGAATTCAGTAGAGGATATAATTGAATCTCGCGTTAAAAACAGGTATAATAAGCAATTCTGACGAAACTTTTTGTATATTACAAAAAAATGTATAATTTCTTTATTTCACCTACATTATATCAGATGTATGATGATGGATGAAATAATTTTGTTTGTTTCGATTTTGTTATAACGATTCAAAAAGCTTAAATTCTTTTTAGGAATAACAGAGCTTGCGTGACTTTTCTTGAAAAATTTATGTTTGAGAAATTCATAGATAACTTCGACTCTAAGGCATGTACCTGTGCTATAGTAAAGATCAAAGTTTAAGGTTTTTAGTATACAATCAACAAAAACTTTTTCACACTAATCGCACTCTATAATCATATTCCATAACGTTATTTACATTTATATCCAATAGTAAATAATTTTTAATTCAATAAACATATGTATTGAAAAATTGTTGATGGATTTGTAAAATTTTTAAAAGTAAAAAATTGACTTCAATCTTGACGAAGTGCAATTTCCACCTTTTATACTTCCAGGTTCGAAGTACAATTTCGAACCCGTTTTTGAAATAATATTGCGAAAAAAGTACACATTGTAGTTTGAAATTTGCTACTTGTGAACTTGGAGTGTTTGATTTTTAAGTGCAAATGACCTCAACTCCAAAAATTGCGTTTCGCCCAGATACGACAATTGGGCTCATTAGTTACATAGATGCTGTCCTACACTTCTATGACGCAAATTATGGTTGATGCCTACTGATTCTTATAAAACACACTCGCTTAACCGCGACTCGGAAGAAATGTTATGCTCTATTTTATAAAAAGACCAGGGTTCGTAAAATAGAGCTCGCCAATCATAAAAATATTGATTTTTATCATTCCTTATCGATTTTCTCACGAACTATATAAAAAATAAAGTTCGGAACAGTAAGATTTTCGATCTATAAAATTTACGAACAAACTAAATCCATTTTTTTTCTGTTCGTGAGAGTTCGGAAAAGGAATGGAAAAGAATAAAGTTCTCTCGCGATAAGGAAGAGGATCCTTGAAAAAAGTCAAAAATTAAAACAAATTTTAAAACAGCCAAAAATTTTGAAAAAGTCAAAAAAATTAAAAAGTTAAAAATTCTCAAAACCTCAAAAATTTTAAAAAATTAAAAAAAATTTTAAAAAGTCAAACAATTTGAAAAAACTCATATTGACATATTTTTTATTATAACGGTTCGTGAGTGGAACTTCAATAGTTCCCACGTGATAAATTCGGAAACGAACCATATTTTACAGATCCCTACAGATTTGATTCGTTTCTAAAAATTAATTTTATTTAAAAAATAAGATTCGATATTGAAACAAAAATTAAATTACCTTTTGAATTTTTCACGAAAGAGCGAATCATATTTATCGCTTTTCGAACCTTGGAAAAGACCTAGGCAACTTACATTTAGTACAAGAGCTACGCAACGTCGATAAATAAGCATTTCAACATACATCATGATTTTTAATATGTTGTACTCCTCACAAAGTCTAGTAAAATTTTGAAAGTCTCGATGGTGGGATACGTTGCGTTTTTCTATACATGGCACTTTTTTCATGTGGAAAAATTGATTAAAAAATTTCAATAGTCTTGGCTTCTTTTTCATTCTATAAACTGTATCCAGTAAGAATATACAGGTGTGGCAGGTGTCAGACGTTGAAAAATGCGTCTGACAAGGGATATTAAGATTTTAATTTGGAAAAAATTATTAAAAAAACAATGGTAACACTTACAATATTATATTATAACTTTTTGAAAACTTTAGGATCTTTTCTTTTATTTAATTAAATTATTATATTTTAATGCACGGTTTTTTTTAACACTAATTTTCAAACTCGAAATTGAAAACAATAAAGAAAATATTATACTTAGGTACTGTTATTTTTTTAAAAAGTACCTGTTAATCTTTTAGTATTCAATCTTCTTATCAATTTTTAACCGATTTCTTATGTAAAACTAGATGGTTCTATGTCTTTTAGTTTTTGAAAAAAATTGAAAATTAGAAAAATTGTACTTTATGCATGACAAATTTGTTCCTTCCCGTAGGACCAAATCAAAATATGTCCTTATAACAGTCTTATTTTTTGTCTCATTGGATTCTACAAGCATCTTTCAATATTTATCAACACGTCTGTCAGCTATCTAACGTTGCCAAAATTGTACAAGACACCTTTTTGTAACTTAAAGGATAGTATATTTTGCATAAGAAGTTACAAAATAATAGGGCATATAGGTTTGGCCAGGAGATGAAAACAAATATGGAAGGGAGGAGTCTATTTCCCCCTATTCAGGCGGGAGGGGAAATATTCTGAAAAATCGACTTCAAATAGGAAAAAAATCATTAAAAATCAACGGCAACACTATACAGCGTCATATTTGGTCTGTTTGGTAACGTGAAATTTCTTGCGAATTTGCACAAATGTTCACAAAATTTCACAATTTGCTGTCAAAACCCATAGAAAAAAAACAATGCTCCTATCAAGTTTTAGTCAAACACTAAAATCCATATGCTTAAAATGTCTTGTAATTTTTGAAAAATTGAAAATCATAAAATCTACTTAAAAAAGGGATTGATAATTTAAAACTGAAAGAGAAGTGAGGAGTGCGACAATATGGCAAATTGAAAGTTTGAAAAATTTTAAATTTTAGCGTCGTATAATACTCGAAATCAGTAAAAACCTAATTCAATACGTCAAGTTTGTTTTAGAAAATAAATTAAATAAAAAAAATAATAACAAAAATATAAATTGTACCATGGCTTTTAAGCTGAAAAAACATTTTTTAAAATTTTGTCAACTCCAATAAACTCTTTTTGCGAAGCAGCAGTAGAAATTTCTCGTAAGATTCCATTGTTTATTGAAGTTGATCTTCAAAAACAAAATCTCTTTCGCTGTCACTATCGGCATCAGTATCGTTTTCATAAGGCATTATATCGAACAAAAGGTTATTTCAAAAAAAAAAAAATAAATAAAAATTTTATTTAGAAAGGTACATATATAAAATAAACTTTATGTTGTATCAAAACTCTTTGAGGATCAGGATCAGGATCAAACTTGTCAACCCTGATAAATAGAAAAATGAACAAACAAAGTCCTTTAACTCGCACATCAGTTTATATTTGACACAATTGACAATGTTCCAGATTCATTCAATTTATATTTTCATACATAACAATGCATTCTACTTATCCACTTGTTTATTAGAAGCAGCTGCTGTAATCCTTTACATTTGTTGACGAAAAAGGATCCCTTCATATATAATGCTATACGCATGCATTATAATCCCTGTGCCGTTCACATATGTATTATAAAACCTAAAAGTGATCTGAAGGTTCGTTCAGGCTTTATGTGAAAATCTCATGGAATAGATACATAAAATTATAATCACTGAATTGGAAAAATTATGGTAACAAAAAAAACACATGATAGGCCTGACAATGTATTAATTTATCCCTCTGACAGCTACTACTGAGAACATATAGCCTACCTGCAACATCAGTTTTATTCTTATTCCAATTGATCGGGTCCTTTTTTTTGTTGTTAAAATCTTGATGTCATTAAAGGGTCCAACCTATACGAACATAGGCAGACCTTCAACACGATAATATACGTAAGTTCTGCCACTGCTTTATACAGAAAAAAATGGAATTGTTTCCTTTTATTCTGATCTTAAATCATATAGTTTTGGGATGTTACTCGGTAGAAAAATTTTAGGTCATTATATATACATACATTCCCTCTCCCAATTTAAGTTGTCATAGTTCGCCAAATGTCGTCTTCTATAGGCTCCCTAAGGACCTTTTCTTTTTTTTTAATTTTTATACAAAGAATGATTTAAAACCTTAGACTCAAAAGAAAGATACCAAATTCTTTTCTAAGTTTTCATCTCACTCACTTTTTTTTTCTCTTCTCGTCTTTTGAATGACTTAGGTTTACAAAGGAAATGTGTAGGTATATTATAATAGAGACGCAATGCCTTACAAGGACATGGTGTGATTTTGAACACCTTTTCCTGCCATTTCGTCAAGGATATTCCCTGTGTCTATTGTTTCGATGATTCTAAAGGTGTTCTCATTGAAGTATGCGAAACTGTGAAATGAAAATACCTAAAATCATCAGAGCAGCTGTTAGAGCATATTTCTCGTTTCCAATTCGAAAATTTAATTGAATTGCCTCCTCTTTATACATAAAAGGAGCATACATACATACCTACATAATAAATTTACAGCTTCATTTCTATAATGGAATAATTCGAATTATTAAAAATTTTTATTTTAGGGGTACCCTAGAACTACCTGCCTTTTAAGTGTTTTTTTTTTTTTTTTCTTCTTCATATTTCCTATTTTAAGGAGTACCTTTAACATGAAGGTAAATTTAAAAAGCAAAGGTTTTTTTTTTGTTGAATGATGCTTCAATAATGGATGATTGTTAAATTGCGGTCAGGCTTCATAGCTTCTACTTAATTTAAATATAATTTATGATTAAATTAAAAATATGTTATGGTAAAGAATACAAAAGAATAAATTTTCAAAGAAACATATTTGCCTAAAAATCATATACACACTTAAATTTGAAAAGTAAAAAAGAGCTATACACGGTAGAGTGCATACATAAGTTATATCGACCCTTTGGTCAACATACAGTAACTTAATACTCTTTTCGTTTGTGTTTTGTTTGTAGCTAAACAAACTTTCTAGGGTGGTTCGGTTTCTAGCTTCAATTTTTGAAAAATACAATACAAGGGAGAATTTACTTCCGAAATATGAAGATAAGGGTTTCAAAGGATGCTTGTTTCTGGGAAAACATTTTTTTTAGTTTATTATATCTAATGATTTAATTCTATATGAGAAATGAATGCTTATACTTGATTAAGGTGGCGCATGAAATTTATTTATGTTTTCTTAAGGCCTGGGGTGAATATGGCCCAAGAAGTTTCTCCATCATGGCAGATCGGTCTTTACCTAGCTAGCTCGAGTTTTGCACCCCACATTTGGTTGGTATCTTCCCCTTCCTATGCTGCTGGGTGGACATGTCTCTCTAAAATATTTTCCGTTTCGGAGCATTGGGTTCCATATCTGCTTTACATGACCAGCTACCTATTCCACGTCCCTGTACAGTGTACAGTTGAAACAATTCGTTGTTATCTTTATTTCAATTTTGTTTCTCAAATCAACCTTAGGTGTCCTCATCCACCTTTGACATAAGTCTATGTCTCTGGACCATAAAAAGTGAGACCGAAACTGATATAGTGTCTTATAAAGGCGCATTTTAGTTGCTCGAGATAGATTTTTGCTACTTAATTACCTTCTTATCTAAGAAGAAGCAGGCATGAGTTATTCTTTTTTGTCGGACTCTATAGGCAAAGCCTGTAGGTCCCTTATACGTCCACAATGTTATACATATACCTTTCTATCTTTATGGTGACGTTTTGTCGAAGCCGTCGCGGTCGGCATTGGTGACGACAGTGTTATAGGTGGTCCTTTCTAAATGATAGCATGCATCTAGTCTTAAACATTCATTAATCTTTGTACCGATCTTTAACGCTTCCGACTTAAAACTCACATATAAAATCATCTTTTGATAACGTCAGAATATGCTAATAATTGCAAGCATCTTTGAAAGATCGTGTTTCTAGTATTGGCGCGAATGTACTATTTATTATGTTATGCTGGATACCTGAAACATATTTTCAGTTAAATTTTATATTTTGCATTCAAAAAAAAAAAAAAAAAAAGATAAATTCAATTTTGTCCGCTTAAGTGAAATTTTTGTTCACTTAAGCGGGGTCCGTGTATTTGAAAAACCCACTCAGGTGAAAGAAAGCCTGTATAACATTTTGCCGTTTCTCTTGAGTGGATTTTGCTGTATTTAATAATCTTTTTTGGTGGCCCGTATTTCATAATGAAATAAAGCCCCAATGGCCGCTATATTAATTTTGGGGTTTAATTCCAATTTTATTTTTAAAAACATTTTGGGGAATTATTTGCTTATTTTGTTAAAAACATGATTGTCTTCCTAAAAAAGTTTTAGCTTATTGGGTACCTAACTATCAATTTTTTTAATGTAAAGATCGTGTTGAAAACCATCGCTGATGCGGGATATTATTTAATTTTTGAAAAAAAATTTAAATATGAACAAAACAAATTGGGGTCTCATTTCATTTAAATTTGGGGCTTTTTTCTTTTTGTTGGGCATAATTTCATTATAAAAAATGGCCCAAAATTTTGGGGGTTAGTTCATTTCAGCCAGCTTTCGAGGCCTTCAAAGGTAAAATTATATCGTTTTTTGCATGGGGATCAGAATATTGAGAAATTTAATAACGGTAAAAATGTGTGACTTTCAAACTAAAAATGCCCACATGTTTATTTAAGAAAAACAAATGCTCATCTTGAATAAAAAAGGACTGGCTTATGGCTATCCACGAGACGCGGCTTGACCAGACTTGTAAATCTCGTCTTGCTCTCGTCGAAATCAAAAAGTTTCAGTATAATTGAGTCTCATCTTGGTTCGTTCCGGTTACGTCTCGGCATCGTCTCGTTATATTCTCGGTCTAATAGCGTTTTTTTGATTTTTATCTAGAATCTAGAAGCTGCTTAATATTTACATTAAAACATCAATTTTTTAATATGAAAATAAAATAGTTTTATTTTCACTTTTTTTAGCTGACATCGCCAAGACCGCCAAGCAAATTTCAATTTCAAAAACATGGTCTCTCGATTTCGTCTTGGATGCTATTGATTTAGTCTTATCTCGGTTACTAAAGACGAGACCGAGATATTTCTGAGACTAGAAAATTTCAATTTCAAGCTAACGAAAAAACCACAGCTTTCAAGCTTCATCTACAAAGCTTGTAACAACAAAATTTCACAAATTTTGAAGCAGTGGATTTGTACCAGTTTACTACTCAACTGCGCTGTCGACTTTACAGAGCTAGGAATTTGTTCAGAAATATCCCGTCATTTTTAACAATATATCTTAATGCAATATATTATATCTTAATATATAATTACGCGAATTTTGTACTTTGAAATTTGTATGTTGGAAACAATTTAAGAAACTTCTTAGATAACAAGTTAAATGTGTAAAGCTAAAAAAAAATACAATGACATTAGCCGTGTTTTTTTGCAAGCCTGGGGGGAATTGCATGAAAAAACGACGTCGGTGCTAAACAATTAACATGTTAAATGTAACAACAACTAATCCCAGAGAATTCTCGGGGTTTAACTTAAGCGCACAGAAAAACTGTGTTACCGGCATGAATTACATACATGTTATCGATAGTTTGTATGAAAACTCCATGTTTCTTACTGTCATGGCGTCACTAATCCCCACTGTCGTATTTTTCAACCAATTCCCACCGGGCTTGCAAAAAAACACGCCTATAATCTCAAAAATATTGCCCCATAGAAAAAAATGTATAGGTACATAGGTATATGAAAATAAATTGCGATTTTATTTTACCTTAAATACAATTTTGACTGGAGACTTCCCTGCTAAAAAACATTTTTTGACATATCTGAGATATAAATCAATTCACGTCTTCCAAAATTTCGTATTTCATCAACTTCCTTGCGTCCGGAAAAACTGATCTTAAGTTTTTCTGAAAGCCCTAAAAGTCTCAAAAAATTAGTCTTTGAGAAAAGCTCTATTCTACCTAAAGGTACTAAATTTTTTAAACAAAATTAAAGAGCGTGCTTAAATTTTAAGAAATTTTATTTATCAATTTGAACACATATTTTCCAAAAAAAATTTTAAAAACTATGGACAATTAATATATTTGTTTACATTTTTATAACAAAATCAAAATTCGATTTCACAAATTTTTATACAGGCAGACCTTCTCACTTTTTTTATTCGGCGGAACAATACCTCGTTTAATTCCAAAATGCACTATTTCTATCAACTTTAGTCCAGTTCTATCAAAGATCATATACAAAAATCAAACTGGACTATAAATAAATGAAGCGATTGACATGTTTTTAAAAGTAAACGAACAGAATATATTATATTTACTTACATATATATATACATATGTACATAACTTATTACAATAATTTTAAACCTTAAAAAGACTTAGATTTTGCTGAGTTAATTCGGAGAATTATATTTCCATAGTGGTATTATGCAAAGTCTATAGCTATCCTCTAGACCTTTAATGGCTTAATAACACTTAGAACCATTCTTCAAAATGGTGAAATAATTAAAAATTAACTGACCAATGCTCGTACTTCATCGTTGGTATCTTTTTTTTTATAGGTATGAAAAAAATAAACGAAGTAGGTATGTATATTCTTTTTTACATTGACCCTTCTCGTGTTCTTTAGTGGAGCCTTCATCATGATTTTATTCAACAAATCCCAATAACGTGCGCAGTTATGTAGTTGTATAGAGCGATGGCGACTAGGGTCTGAGCTAAGAGAGTATATACCTAAACCTATATAGTTAGTACACTGTGCAAATTCTCTCGTTAGATAAAATCATGTCACGCTTTGTAATTTTTCATGCGATATGAAATTTTTTTTTTTTTTTTTTTTTTTTTTTGTTTCTTTCTTCATTACGAATTTAAAATTCAAATGTCCTTACATACACCTTATAGCCGACCCAAATGAAGTTATGGAAACAGAAACTAACAAAACTATAACCATAGGAAGAGGTTTGCTTGCTTTAACGTGTGATAGCCATTAGGGTGACCATTCTGCAGCCAACACTGACGAACTTAAATTCAAATTTATAAAAAAAATAACACTACAAACTGCACAGAAACTAAATTCATCACAAAATTAATTTTAATTTTTAAATTCTAACTTTCGTTTGAATTTATATTTAAATTTTAATGTTGAGCCGCACCATCTATCAAACATCTCGAAATCATACTTAAATTGTATTGTGTATATCGGTTGTTTATTTTTTGATTTTCAGGCCGTGTCCGAATTGCGTTAAAATGTTGGTTAAAACTTGACGTTTGGTTAAATTTTGACAATAGCGTGGTGAATAAAATGGGTTAAAAATTATCCAGCTCCAGATCAGGTTAAAATTTGACACTAGTGGTTAAATTTTGACGTTTCTCAAAAAAGAGAGAAAATTGAATTTGAAATTATTTTTACAAGTGCAACAATGGACAGTAGCTAATATTCTGCAGAAATAATCAATGTTATGAATTTTCATGTGCATGTACATTGTACACATACCTCGCGTAGTCGTTGCTGTGTTATTACAGTCCTCGTAATAATATGCTAACATTTTAAAAAATATAAAAGAATTAATATAAAATACTTCCTCAAATTGTTATTCATCTTGCAAAATTAATGCCAATTGGTTGTTTTGTTTTATTTTGTTTTTTGTTTTCAGTTTGTTAACAGCTGTGAACTAGTGTTCGCAAATTGCATAATCAAGCAATACGCACAATAGGATTTTTTCCGAAAGATTTTGGGGATATAATCGATGCAAAACCTTTAAAAGTAAATCAAATTAAGAAATTTGTACTTTATTCGCGCCGAATTTTTATTTTGATACATTTCAAGCTGGATTTTGTATAAAATATTTATTTTCTTCAATAATAAAACACATTTGTGGTTAGGGAAATTTCTTTAATCTTGCGGGAATTTTAACTAAAAATCCCATTTAACCCATCCCATTTTAATCCAGTTCGGATAGCAAAAATAAAAAAATTATACTATTTTAACCAAACGTCAAAATTTAACCAGTGGAAGAAAATTTTAACGCAATTCGGACACGGCCTTAAGCAATTTTTTAAAGTTTGGTTTTCAGCGCCATCTATCAGAAAAAATTTAAAGATTTAAAATTTTTGTTTATAAGAACTTTTTAATTCATAAGGAATATAATGTCTAAATACCTATCATATCAATCGAATGGTAAGTTTTTGAGTTGCAGCTTATTTTGATATTTGGGAAGTATAGATGGCGCTCTACCCAAAAACCTTAAAACTTTTATCTTCACTTCACAATTTCATAAAACAAATTATATTGTGAAAGTTTCGTTTCTATTAACTCTAAAAAAAAATCTCGAGCAAAAATCCTACCCCATAATTTCCTTAAAGAAAATCCAATTTTTTTTAACGGTTTTTCATTTTTAAGGTCTTATACTCACGAAACTGGAGGTAGCTAGGTAGGGAAATTATTAATCTATCTACAACACCATCAAAATTAAAAGAAGTATCTAAAAAACACAACATCTGGTCACCTCGTTAATGATGCATACAACAGCATATACCTTATAACTAAGACCTGTGGCTTTTCACTCAAAGAAGTTCGTTACTAATGCTGCAACTTGCCGGTATACTCTTTGAACATAAATGTTTAAAAAAAAAAAAAATATTCTCGTATACCTACACCAACCAAAGATGATTACGTACGAGATACTAAAACTTTATTTCTATTTGCAACGCCTCGCGCGTCGCCATCGTTTTAGGATTTTTCGCTAACAGGAATTTTAATGTTATGGCAGACCACCGCACCAAACGGTAGCAAGGATATTTCAATTGAATTTCAACTGCATCTCCGAGTAGGTATAGCACGAAAAAACCAAAACCTATAGGTAATGGTACATACCTACCATAACTACAGACTCTTATAGTCGACGTGTGAAATGTACCTACAAATTGATTTCATATCCTGGATAAAGTACTCGTAGGTATAATATATAGATACCTACTATGAACAAGAAATTTTTGCACGCGAGTATTGATGTTTGAAAAATCTGTGACACTAATTTATGTTTTTTTTTTTTTTTTTTTTGGCTTTAAGTGCCGGATTAAAGAGGTGAGTTTTTAAGGTGATAGATGTACCCATTAAAAAAACAAGCAGAGTAGAAAAATAACAGCGCTTAAACAAATCTTTTAAAAGATTAATGCATCACGGTTACAATATTTTTTTAACTGTTCCGTTAAAAGCAGCTGAATGAGTATTATCCATCGACCAGCACTATATATGAAATGTTTTGTTTCCGATTACTGGAAAGACTCTGATCCTGCAGTAAAACTTTCAACGAAAAAAATAAATCAACTATGTTGACCTTGAATTTGTATAAAAGTATAAAATATTTTAACAACAGCTCCATTAGGCATGTTTTTTTTTCCAAAAAGGTCCTACTATAGGCAATTTGCAAATAATGGCACACTCTTCCCATTATATACCCTTACATAAACTATTTTATAAACTGGTCTAATGCATACAACGAATTTGTTGGATTAGAATTTAAAAAATATGTTTTTGAAGTTTGATGTAAAAAATAAAATGTACAACTGAATCGAATGAACTTTTTATCGTAGTCCAATAAAGTTACTAAAAATTTTTAAGTTTTTTACATATAAAAAAATGGATTTAACTAGACGTACTTTAATGTACAAAAAAAGTGAAATTCCTTTTTTAAATTGATTTAAGAACTCATTCAATGATTTTGAGACTTTAATTAAATATTAGTTAATTTTATGTTCTAGATTTTTAAATATTAGTTAATTTTATTAAGTTCTAGAACATTTTTTAAAAAATTAGTATTATCAGTTTTAAATATTTTAGCCCAGATCTCGCTTAATTTTAACTCTCATTTTTCTCCTTGTTTATGTTTAACTGAGATAAATCGTTTGTTCCCAAACATTCTTCCATAAAACCATTTCAATAAAATACTTATAGGTATATCTGTTTAATAAACTAGTGCTAAGTCTTCTACTTGGCTGATAAATTTCAGTAGATAGTTTATAGAATTTGTATTATAATAAAAAATAATAAAAAATAAAAAAATAATGTTTTCGAAATATTGAAGGATTTTTAACCAAACCGCATAAAATGAAATATTCAATTTTGAAGCTAAATCTGACTCTGAATTTTTGATTCTATTCTGTTCTGAAAGGAATGGAATTTATGTGTTACATTTAATTTTTTTTTTAAATATTTATTTTTGTTTTTGAACATTTAAGTTTTTCTTTAGTTTTCAAATCTACTCCGGAAATTTTCAATTTACGCCATATTTTTTAAAAATTTGGAAATGTTACCACTATGGTTTTAACCCTGGTTCGTAATCGGTTGCAAAGTCAACTTACACACGTATCAGCGGGTTTTTGAAGGAAGTTTAATATTTTTTTTAAATATGTACATGTGTTGTTTTTTGTCTATAAATAAAAATAAAATTTTGAGTCTATACTTTTAAAGTACGAATTTAAAAAGCCGCTAATACTTTTCAGCTTTTTTATTTTATAAGAAAAATACAAAATAAAGCTAAAATTATAAAGGTTACTAGTAGACCGGTTCTTGCGTTGCTTCGCTCTATTTTTATTTATTAACATTCAATTGGAAATAATTGTAATTGGTCCAAATTGCAAAATCGAAAATTTCGAAATATATATCTCCTTCGAAATATCGACTTCAAATAAATTCTATTTTCCAGATAATAATGTCATAAAGTGCAGAAAGGGTTTTCAAAAAAATTCAATTAGCGAATTTCTTATACTTAAAATTAAAAAATCTCATTCGTCTGGAATATTTTGAGAACAAGAAATGCTATTGACTTCGACTTAATTTTATTCTACACATAATGATTTAATGTTATTATTAAAAGGAATTAAAAAAAATCAACATACAGTTTTTTTTATCAAAAAAGGTGGTCAAAAATTTTTGAAAAACTTATTTTGGGCTCGAATATCTTAACATTACCTTAGGAAACTGGTTGAAAAAAACGATATCGGGGATTAACGACGCCATTACAGACAAAAAATGGAGTTTCCATACAAACTATCGATAACAAGTATACATATAATTCCCGCCGCGCCGGTAATACAGTTTTTCTCCGTGCTTAAGTTAAGCTTCGAAAATTATGTAGGTTTAGCTAAGCCCATTGGGGATTAGTTGTTGTTGCATTTAACATGTAAATTATTTAACGCCGAATCGCTTATTTTATCCAATAATTCCTTCGGCCTAAAATTGCAAAATAAAACTAATAAAAATTGTTCAAAATTGTTTTTCGGTTTGACTTCGGAACAATTCTTTTTTACACACAATGCTATAACTAAGAATTAAGAATTGATAGGGTTTGTAAAAAAATACAATTGGAAGTTTTTTTTTACCCGGAACTACAAAAACTTGTTGAAAAAGGATTTCCTTTCGAATATCTCGACAATGAAAACTGATGGAAACTGATTTCAACGCCGCCGCTGGGATAATTTTATACTAAACACAATAAAATAGTCAACAACCGCACAATGTTTTTCGTCTCGAATATCTTGAGAACAAACGGCCCATTTTTGAACTATACTCTACTGCAAATTGAATACCCTGATAAGGTCTTCTTGAATTGGGAAGTTTTTTATTACGAAATAACTTTGGGTCTCTAGTTTCCAATGGGAAGTTATACCAGTGTGGGTCACACCCAGCCTCTTTATTATTTATTTTTTAGACTTGTACAGTAAGACACAATGGCGCAAAATTTTAGACGATTTGGTACGATACCAAAGCATTTTTAGTATGATGCTTGGTTAAAAACAGGATTTTACAAATTTTAAACGAGTTAGCGTGCTATTTTTTTTTAACATTCTTTTTAAGTTAAAATCACAAAATGACTATTTTAACTTTTTAGTATGATAACGTTTGTATTTGAAATGTCACTTTTTTGGCGTGTTCAGCTGAAGTTTATTAAGAAAATGGTGATATTAGGTTAAAAAAATTAAACCAAAGTGTTTTAAATTTAGTGAATTGTTAAGTATTATCATGCTAATACCTTAACATCAGACTGTTTAAAATTTTGCGCCAATATATTTAAAGTAATACAAGCTTTAGGCCCACATTATTCACTCGATATATCCAGATTGAAACTTATGTAAATACCTATGTATTTACATTGAGTTTTGTGTACTTTACATCTGGATTAAAGTTTTAATCTGGATGTATTGAGTGAATAATATGGGCATTGGTGTCTCTCTCTATATTTTATAAGTAGCTATTTAAGAGCCTTTCTAGAGTCACATTCTTATATTTTAAGATACCTCTTAGATCTCTTAGCCCGTGGTACAATGGTTATAGTGCGTAAGAACGTTATACCGAAATACTTGGGTTCAGTTCCCACCCTATATGCCACCTAAAAAAGCAGACATTTTTTGTCACGAGTACTGCCTCTTGCGAGAAATTGACAAATTTTTGAAGAGTAACTCTTGTCATGAAAAAGTGCTTGTCAACTTAGCCATTCGGATTCGACAGAAAATTGTCGGTAATCTCCGTTCATGCCAATAATCCACGCACATACCTAGGAATGCTTGGGATCTGTATAAGAGTATTATAGGACATAAATTGTATATATTCTTTTATAGATCTTGCTAAATTTTAATTACTAAGTGTAGCTTAGTATTTATTTAATGTAGGTATTGTAGTATCAATGTTGATATTTTTCAAAAGTTGCTTTATTTCATAAAGCCCTATTCACAACAAACATATCTTCTCCCCAGAACTATGAATTGCAGAATGAAGAAAAAAAACCTTAGAAAAAAAGAAAAAGTTTTGATAACGACTTCCATTGAATTAAATTTCTATAGCCACCAGATTAAAATGTTCTTTTAATTGCAATAGAGTAAGTATTTAATCAGATTTGATATAATACTTAACACTCTTATAAAGAATTTGCTACACAGCATCATAGGTACCTACATAATATACTATAGGTATACAATGCAAAAAAAAACCTACAGTCCTTTACAGAATATAAAAATTAAAACCCTCAAACATTTTTTAACAACACAATACCTTCCTGCAAGCAAGGTACAACCATTTCTAGGTAATCAACTGCACAAAAATTGTTTCATTTTGCTCCTTAACGAGTATAATATCTACGTAGTATGTACTGTACAATGTACATCTATACAACAATGAGGACTGCTCCTTTTTTTTCATATACATCTTTTCACAAAAGTTCTTTGAAAAGAAGAGTGTTATTTCTTTTTTTTTTTCTTCTTCTTCTTATATCGTCCCTAGACAGATTTGTGATATACACAATGTTCATTATACTATTGTAGGTAACTTCATGTATCTAACATGTGCACACCTTCTGAAGGTATAGGTACTGGGTACGTAGTACGTAGTACATACATCATAGGTACAAACATTTTTTTACTGAATGAAATAAAGATAGGGTAGAAAAAGAAAAAGAAGTTAATAAAAGTAGAAACATTACCCGCATCACGATGGTTGGTTTGTATAAGCTAGCATACACTTTTTACTGTCACAAATATTACATAGTGTGACATGTAACATTTTTGTTATACGAGTATAATATGTTTCCCCTTCACCCCCTCACGCTCTAAAAATCTTACGTGTGTAAGCACTTTTCAGCTGATGTAAG
The DNA here is from genome assembly GCA_929447395.1 of Epistrophe grossulariae. Lineage (NCBI taxonomy): Eukaryota > Metazoa > Arthropoda > Insecta > Diptera > Syrphidae > Epistrophe > Epistrophe grossulariae. Next base: position 20,214,509 of record OV839569.1, on the reverse strand, counting down.
CGCCTTTATTCAAAAAATAAATGCATGGACAATTTAATGTGAAACAACATGCGTCACAAGGGAACTCAAAGAAAATTTATCAAAATTAAACGAAAGTCGCGATTGAAATGATCTTTGACTTTATCAATTTTTTCTTTTGTTTTGTTGCATTTTTATTTTAAATTATAAAAACATCTTTTATTTAATGTCCTTGTTGTAAGTCCTTTTAAGATAAAAACTTAGAAATACCAGTGAAAAAAAAACAGAACAGAACAAAGCTAGAAGAGAGGTTTATGGGGGACCGCCATCCACCCTATGTGACAGAATGGCTGAGGTGTGTCAAAACAAATCTGGTTGTCCATTGATATTAAAGAGAAAGAAGAATCATAACTTTATTTCATTAGAAATAATAAATGCAATTTTTTATTGCACTTTCTAAAATTGGATCATTCTTTAAAAAGAATCTACTATAAGGCGAGAGTATAGTCGATGTTTCCATTGTAACGGGTGTAACAATCATACTCATAATCTTATAAAAAAGAGTCTGGGTGTAGTGTAAAACCCACACTGGTAATTTCTCATTGGTGCCCTTGAAAACTTGAAACCCGATGTTATTTTGTTCTAAGCAAATTCCTGTTCAATATGCGATCAAGTGAAAAAAAATATTTGAGCCGTATTATACTTTTCAACTATTTTAGTAGTATCTATGTTTGGCAGATTTTGTTTTCTTAAAAAAATGTAAATTGAATTTCTTATAAACTCTATCAATTCTTAGTTACAGCAGTGTGTTAAATAAAATTATTCAGGAGTTCATGGCATTATTTGTTTTCGAGATATTCGAGCCTAAATGCAATTTTGAAAAATTTTTAGTTAGTTTTATTTTACAATTTAGTTGCTTAAAAAAAAACTGTCAGTTGAATGTTACTACAAACTTTATCAGTAATTGACTACGTCATTGTGTGTAGAATAAAATCAGTCTGAAATTAGTGTTTGACGTTTGTTCTAAAGTTATCTCAAACGTATGTACACACAAACATACAGAAATCTCTCTAAAAACTATGTTTTAGGTTTATTGGGACCTCGAAACGTGGAGATATTAGGTGCGTTCCTTTAATTTGAAACTCTGTGATTTTCTGTCCAAAACTGCACATTTTTTTTTTTTTTTTTTCATATGATCTTTGACAAATTTTTGTGTAGAAATTCACACAAATGTACAGAGTTTCAAAGTAAAGGAACACAACTAATATGTCGAAATTTCAAATCGGACCAATAACAATACCTTCCAATCCAAAATTAATAATTCACAGAAATTAGTTAAATTAAACTTGAATAGTATTTTTAACGCATATAAACTTTTTTTTTAGTTATAGTTGCGTTATGGGTGGAAATTAAAAAAAAAAAAACGGTGATTTGCGAATGGGACATTTAATGCTCATATGTAGTGCAAAATATTACATGAAGAATATGTCTCAATATTTTTAAGTTATTCACCCGAAAGTTGATCTTCCATAACATTTAAGAAATGAGTTACAAAATTTTGAAAAATTGTAAATTTTAGATTGAAATTGCTACGGGAGTCAATAGTGAAGTCTTTCTCTCTTGCAAGTGAAATAGTGTATCACATCAATTAGAATTAAAATGTCCATTTATTAATCGATTAAATTCCTATATGGATCAGATTTTCGAGTTATCATTGGCCCTCATTGGAAATTCCAATATTTTTAAATGCAATCGTGTTTGTTACGTTTGTGACATAACTTTTAAACTTAAGGTTTAAGCTGAGTGTAAATTTCAAATGTCTAGTGGTAGATTACCTTATTCTATTTCCTTAATTATATCAGCTTAATATAAATTTTTCTTTTGTTGTTATAAAATTGTACATATATTTCGTGTTTGTTACGTGTGTTGTGTGACATTCACACTTATTATTGAACTGGGTAGTGAAGAGTTAGGGGCTAGTTATAGCTTTCATTGAAAACGATTATTGAAAATTTTAATTGGCAATTTTGAGGCCTAGAGAAAGGAAAATCAGTGTTTATTTACATATATGCCAAAATGAAGGTGATGACTCAATTATTATATTTAGCCCAAAAAAATTTTCATTTTGGTGCCAGATCCCGCATAAAATAACTTTTATTTTTTCAATAATTGAACTACCTTACCATTGATCATTGAAAACTTTAAAGCTATTGTATGTGAAAGGTTGGCCCGAAATGGAAATTTGTTTTGGATAGAAATAATAATTGACCCATAAGCTTTATATTGGCATCAAAATATTAACTTATTTTTCTTTCTAGATGCCTCAAAATTAACAATTATTTTCTACTCTATTCATTATGAAATGGCCAACCAAACTGAGCATAAATCAAGTGACAACTGTCAAAAAGACCAACTCCGAAAAAAGTATTGCCAGATTGAAAACCACACGTCTAAAAAAAATACACTTTATATGCGAAATTCCTGTCCGTGTCCGTCCATGGGAATATCCACCCAAGAGAAATTGATAACATCCAACTTATATAGAGTGGTTTCCGTACCAGAAGGCTAATGAAAACTAAACTCAATAATCAGTCCACAAACGAATACCTATACTTGCTTGATTCCATTCGATTCTTATTAAGTAGAAAACATTCAAAATCATTAATTACTATCCGTTTAAATAAACATTTCAATAACTTTGACATTTAAAATAATAATGGTCCAAGTCAATTTAAGTTTTAAGTGTTTATTGGGCTTGTTTAAACTGAAAAAAATGTACCTATAGGATGTACTTAATTTTTAAAAGGAAAAGCAAATTAAAGTTGAAGGCTTATATGAGGTATACATATCTACCAATAATTGGAATATTTATAGGCATATTCAATTAATATTTCTCTTGAATTTTTAAATAATTAGTTCCATTAACTTCAAGTATACTTAGGTTTGAATATTTCTCGAAAAATATAGTAATGGACTACAACCATTATTCTAAATCCAAAATCGTTAAGAAGTTCAGAGTTTGCAGTCAGACTAACACAATCGGAAACAGTGCACCCTGTATAAGTAACGTTATTTAAGAAACTCAACTAGGCATACCTAGGTACACCGTGTACCGTACACCCTACTGTGGGTGTATGCGTATAGAGTTAACACATGCGTAAGGATTTACCAGGTGGTTTGGGGTTAAAGTTATCTATAGGTATGGTAAGAATGTGTAACCCTTCGTTGACACTTACTCACCTATAACTCCCCTCGCGTCAATCAATCTTTATTTGCACTTTTGCTAAATGTCAAGAGGAGTCTCTATCTCTACCGAAAATGGCTTTTTCACACCAAAATTCCCAAGAGTCATAGATACAGTGTCCTATAAAATAGCAGAATAGTGGGTAATAAATTCTAGTTGCAGAAGTTGTCCTTTTCCAATATAGACAGGTAGTCAAAATGCTGTCAACAAGGAGCATCATCATAATTCCCATTTTTAATGTATGCAAAATGCGAAATGAATTTCTCAGATGCAAGAGATTCAGAATTTTAAATCGAAAGGAGAATAAAAAAAAAAAAACTTACTCTCTCTGAAGGGACCAAGTGAATTATGAAATGTTTGCAAAGTAAGTAACTTTGTACGTTTATAAATGAAAAATGAACAATGGCATAGATTTCCATATTTTACCTATAAAAACAAAAGAAATTGCACTTCAAGTTCTAAAATTACCGGAAATGATGTATACGTAGGTTTATATTTATGTAAAAGTTTGCAATGTAATTTTGAATATATTTAAGAACCTTTAAGCAATTGAAGCTCTAACTTAACTTTATTTTTTGTTGATTTCGTGGTTAACTGTTTCTGTTTGTTTTGTTGAACATCATTAACATTGTAACAGTACAAATACCCACAAAAATTATTCATAAAGAGAAACATATTCATACATATTATACCCAATGCGCAGCCATTTGAAAATTAACATACATTTTCAATCTCTTAAGCTGGCAACACATTACACAACACAATAAGAAGAAAATCTGTTTCTCTTTTCTATTTTCTCAGCCCCCTCTATAAGGAACGATATGAAAAATGAACGAGGTAGTTTTGTAAGTGAAATAAAGTTGTTTTTGTGAAACAAATAAAAACAAACAAATTCTCTTTTACAACAAAAATAATGAAAACAACAATTCTCTTTTAAAAGTGTACCAAAAACCAAACCAACTGAACTACCACCACAAGAGACCAAACAACAACCATGCGCCAGATCGTTTCCTTTATAATAATCTCTCAGTAAAGCAAAACTCAATTCACATTCACACAATGCAATTTAATGCTTTCCTCCACTCCATCCACCATATTTTATTATATTATAACGACGACGACGACGGCTACGAAACGAATATGAAAACGAATGAAAGTTGAAGAATAAAGAAGTAAAAGATGACTTAGAGGAACGGAGCAACCGGAGGTGACCTAATCCAGGTATTCCAGAAAATAAATTCAGTTACTCCGTGAATATGATGCTGACGGGTCGGTGTGGGGGTGCTTCACGTTTATTTTTTTTTGCGAAAGTTCCATACCCTTAAATGTATAAAAATATTTTAAAACATATACAATACAGCAAATGAAAAATCGCACAGAGTGCTTATAAAGAAAAATTCACTCGCCGTGAACACGAACGAAAACAGTGATTAACTTATTAAAACAAAAAAAAATATTTGCGCATTTTTCTTCTCTCATATAAATAATATAATTAAATTGTTATCAAAATATAAAAATATTATCGATGTATACATACATATATACAAAAAGTTTAATAATAAATATTTAGAAAAAGAATAAAAATTGCGGTGCACAATGATAAGGTTTCCTCTCTACCATAATATTTTTTAAGTGAATAATGAAAGTGAAAATATACCTATGTATAAAAAGCAATCTGTGTTTACTGTGTGTGCAAAGTAAAATTTCAAGTGTTTTTTTGATTTAAATTTGTATAATTTTTTTTTTTCGTCTGAAAATTCAATATATCTTCCAAGAAGTATTTTTCTCAATGAGGATTATTTTAGCTCCAAAAAGGATTACGCTCAATTTTATATAGAAAAAAAGGAAAAACCCCCAAAAAAAAAAAATAAAGGGGAAAAAAATCGAGTCAACGATTTCGAGAAACGGGCGAGAAAAGGAATAATAATAATAATAATATTCAAGGTGAGTTCTTGATGGTTTTGGATATTTGATATGAAGAAGAAAATTCTAATATTAAAAACCATAAATGAAAATATTTTCCCATTGTATATAATTCACGTGGAAAAAGAAGATTATAATATTTTTTTGTGTGTTAAGGTGAAGACGATTAGATAAAATTTATGATGAAAGAACAAACCATCATCAAGAAGAGGAGACGGGGGAATCTAGTTTTTATCTGGGAGTCTTTGTGTCGTTGTCGTTGTTGCTGTCGTTTTGGCTTCGTCCCTCGTCATTGTCGTCGTCGTCCACCAGGTGCACACACAGCACGTTCACACGTTACATTTCCACAATCCACAAATCAAAAAGCAATTAAAAGATTGGTTTCACAATCATGAAAATGAAACTTGTAGTGATGTATAACGACGACACGACTAGCGAGTGTAGGTATGCGGCAAGCAAAGAGTGCGAGCGCATTTTTTCACATCTGATGTGATCGGAAAGGTGGTGGTTAATTTAACGAATTATGCACCACCATCATTACGTTACGTATTACTGAAAGGATTGATGATAATTTGCTTTTGAATAATTAAAAATGTAATGTAACTTTTTGTCCCCTATGCAATTAAAAATGTAATAGATGATGATGATGTTGATGATGAAGATGATGATGATGATGATGAAGATGATGATGATGATGATGACGACGATGGGTACACTACCTACCTAGTCATCGTCACAACATACACACAAACCTACATTATAAAGTTACTACCGACATACCTCGTACTCTGTAACCACAAGTTCTTTTTTTAAATAATAAATAAAGTTCAACGAAGAAAATTTTGAAAAGGAGAATTTTCATGGCGGCCACACATAACGGGGATTTCTTTTTCTTTGTGCGGAAAATGTCAAATGATGATGGCGACCACGACGCCGGAAAGAAGGGATTTTGAAAAAGAAAAAAAAATATACTTTTCATGAATTTCAATGGATTATCTTTCATATCAAAATTTTTTTTTAAAAGGATTGGCGGCATTTGGTATAATGAATCAAAGAAGAAGATTGTGTGTTGAAAATAGTGTAAAAAGGAACAGCAACAAAAACTATAGAAGATAGAAATGCATAGAAAAAAAAAAGAAACTAAATAAAGAATCAATGATACTGATGTGACTATAACTACTGGCCATTTGGAAGAAAATTCTGCCTCGTCTAATATTTTTTTTTTTGTGTTGTTGTTGTTTGTGATGAAAAATTAAAGCATTATGCGTGAATGGTGCTAACGAGCGATTTAACGGTTTGATAATAATAATAATATAATGAATGATGTTTTGATGGCTTTGATGCATGTGAAATATAATATGTATGCAATTGACAAATTGTTTGTGCATTTAGTATAAAAAGTGATGATGCATTTTAGAGAAAGAATCAATTTAAAAATAAAATGCACTGTTGGTTAAATTAAAAGAACTTTGTTGATTGGAAAATATGTAGGTACCAACATATTTTCGTTTCGTGTATTCGTTTAATAGATACTATTTTATTTTGTTGCGCTTTTGATAAACTTTGATTTGCAAAAACGTGGCAAATCAAGAGTGGAAAATATTTAATGAAACATTTATCTTTATGATGTTAATGAAAAATACCGGTTGAACTAATGAAAATATGTCAAAAAGTGATCCAAAATCTGTCTTGAACAATGGCAAATATTATGCCGACTTTATTTACACATTTCCTTCATTTCTAACAATCAATAAAACAGTTTAAAAATAAAAACCGTTTTCTAAAATCCAGTCAGTGCAATTCAGAACTTAAAAATGCTAAAACCTTAAAAAAATTTAATACCAGCTTCGTCCGTTGTTTGTAATTTGTTTTCTTTAATTTTGGATATTGAAGGTGGACATTTTAAACAGTTTATTTTGTGTCATATAAATGGTCATATTGTCATAATATGAAGGTTCTCAAGCTTAATCTTCGAAACGTAGGATGTACTACAGTTAAATTAAGAACCTGAGTATAATCTTATAAAGAACGATGAGAACTTTCTTTATGATGTATGAACTTCATACTTCATGAGGACATAGAGCCTCAAGGGATACGAGAAAGAAATGGGACAAACTATCGATCGTAAGGCCACACTTGGACCCCCAAAAGTGCAATAAAGTACCTTGGAATCTAGTTGAATCAGAATTAAGATTTCGACTGACATACATATATACCTATGTAAATCTTGGTAAGACCAGGGTTTGGAAATGCATTTGCCCTGAAGAAACGGTTGTTTCATAATAATCGGATTGACAGCAGGGTAAAGGTGATGTGATACTTGGCTACTGAAACAGACCAATTATTGCCTGTGGAAGCTCGGAGTGGTTCAAAATTACAAAATTCAAAATAGATAGTCAACAGTCTGATACGGGATAAAAATAATTTTACCTTGTAATTGAGGCATTCAAAAAAAATGAGATCTCGGAAAATTTAGCTCACTAAAAAAGTGAGCAAGCGAATGCAAGATTTTTTTTCCTCTGAATTTTGACAGCAAAGCTGAGAAATTTTGCTGAAGAATCCTGTTCATGTATACTGAGATTGCTGATATCTCCGAGATTTCTTTTTCCTGAACACCCCTAAAAATACAAAAATACGAAACCGAAAACTGAGTCTTAAGTTAATATACTATAAAAAGTACCTATTCAATAGTTTTAAATAATTTTAAGTAGTTTTATTGATCATTGGCCTTGATGTTAATATGTAGTTTGTGTACAAATTAAAAGCGATACCGAGTCGTTTTTAATTCTTCTTAATTTTTAAATATGTAAATTTTATTTTTAGATTTAAGACCGAAAAGTATAAGCACTAAAATTGTAGGTCCAACTTATAAAATATACAAGGGTCCTGTATTTAAGTTGTATTTGACAAATTTGTTATAATAACATGATAATACATGTACCTACCTATACAATATACAAAGCAAGGTGGATAAATAATCTAATTCGTATTAAATGTGTCTATAGCTTTATTTAAGTCCTAAGAGAAATGAAAAGTAATAAAGAATTACAAAGAAAAGACCCTTAGAAGCTGGTGAATTGTATAGTTCACTGACAACCGGGAATGAACACCCTGAGGACATCTATTTTATTTTTTATATCTAAAAATTTAGCTTAGGACCCTCTGTGCCAACAAAATATGTAAATTCATCACTGTATAACTTATTAGTTGTAAGCCAAATTGTAAATAATATGTTCAGTAAAACTAAATTGAATTGAATTGTGATTTGTATAGTGATTGTACTTGGGATGCTGTATGCAGATGAAAATACAAAAAATAGAAGACATATTGTGACAATAGTATATTTTTAATGTCTTAATAGGTTCACAAGATTTTCTATTTAATTAATTTGGTTTTTAAGTGTTTTACTTTAATTTATATATATTATTTTGAATTCTATTAAACAATACAAACACAATACAACCTGGTAGATTTTTGTCCACCTCATCTACGATTACAACTGTTCCTTTGAATTGTTCATTTATAAATTTTTATATTCCTTATATACATAAATTAAATGTTTTATAAAATTTTAAATAATGAAACAAATGTATGCACAAAACACTTTTTGTACTATTAATTATTAGGTGTATTTAAATTTATTGATAAAATTGAGTTGAAATAAGAATATTCTTCTTTAATATTTTGTCAATTTGTACAAGATTAAAACCTCACTTTGTGTATTTATTTATAAAAATAGTTTTTGTTACAAAAAGATAAAATTACACAAAATATCCAACACTACAATTCCATAAAAATTTAAATTTTCCTAATTCTGCTTCAGTCTTAGCACCATTTTTCAATAACAAAAGAAAGGATAAAAAAGAAATACTAGTACCTATCTATAAAATACAAAATCTTATGAAACAAATAAGTTTGATCTAAAACGAAAATATCAAAAAAAAATAAATTATAAATTATTTGTCCTATTCTTATCCTTATACGCTCTATTCAATATGACTCTATTCATCTGACAAGGACTAATAATGTAACAGGAACGAACAAAAGAATAAAATTAATGAAGACAATCAATAGATGCTCAGAAATATTTTCCAGGTGAAGTGGATAAGATATATTGATTAAAACCTATCTTTGGCACCTGGACAATGTATTTTGAAAATGAGTAAGGAAAACAATGATGACGACGTGTTTATTGTTAATGTTATATAATTAATCAAACTTGTTGATCAAGATTCATTTCTCTAAAAAATCAATCAACTATGCATCTATTATTCTTTCAAGCAAAAAAATCGAAGTGATGAATTTCACACTCGGTAAAGAAATGAAGACTGAGTTGAATTGCTAAGTGTCATTTTGGCCTAAGATCGAAATAAACGATTAGCAAAATCGGAGTTTACCTAAAGAGGTCTAATGGGTTTTTTTTACTAGTCATTAAGAAGCCCTCAAAATTATAGTTTTTCGATTCTGAAAAGATGGAAAATGCTTCTGGATTTGATAACAATTGATAACATCAACATTAAAAAGCAGAATACGTTAGTTTCTTCTTAGGAATTCGGAAAAACCGTTTCGTCCAAAATTGTTTGTTGTACTGGAAAAAACCGATAATGCAAGATCGCTATGTGACTAAGGCTATGTTTGTACTTTAGAACTAGCAAAATTCAAGGTGCTTGTACAAGCAGTTACTATACACCCGTTTTATTTGTCAGAAGCCACACAGAACAATCGTTTAAATAAATTTGATTTTTTCAATAGTTCATCCGAATAAGGGTTAAAATGACAGATGAGTTGATCAATGTATCAAAAGAAAAAAGCTTTTTTTGGAATTCCTATACGCATTAACTCTGTAACCACCCATTTCTGACGAACAATTCTGAAAAAAATTAATTTAATTTCTTTTGCAGATCATGCATCCGCCCTATATCGAGAGATTGAGGCATTGGTTTGAAAACCATTTTATTCGACGTATCGTTAAAAAGAAACATCTGAAGTCTAACATGCAGATAAACTTTATCCTCCTCAAAATTTATATTAGCTAAATTTCATCAAGAATTCAACCTGATATAATCAATATGAAGTATTAGCTTAATATCCAATCTTTTATATTGAATTTTACATCGTGTATTAGTCATGAATAAATAGATCAGTTTCAGATATGTGAAAACAGAACTCCTAAGCTACATTTCTCAGTTCTGCTGCCAAATACTGGGAAAAAAATTGGATTCTCTTACTCACTTTTGGACGAAGTAAAATTTGGGCGATTTTATTTTTCTCAATTGCAATCGCTCGGCAGATTTTCAGAAACAAATTTGTGAATGTCCATTGATCATCGACAAGATCAATTAACTTTTAACAAATTAACAAATTATGCATTCCCTAGAAATGGAATTACCAGTTCATCAAAGTTAACTCTCGATCCCAATAATTTTTTTTTATAAATAATCGTTTAAGATTGCAGCGCGTCGCTTTATGTAAACAAAAAAAATATAAATGTGAATAAATGTAATAATTAAATAAATTTAAAAATTAAATAAATTTAAATTATTTAAAAAAAAATCAAATTTTTTTTTAATTAAAATTTGTCTCATTTAATATTTTGAAAACTTAAGCCTGATCAACAATTTGCAACGAGAAAACGAGACGCTTGATGACATCCTTAATTCACAATGTACTGAAAATTTTTCATACTGATTCTCTTCAACAAAATCAATATACCTACATAAATTAAACAAAACAATATTTTAATAAGATATCACTTTATTATTGTTAGTTCTAATTTCTGTTCTGTCGCGTTGTCTATACATTTCTGTCTTCATTTTTTTGATCTCATGACGTATGTAGTATATATGTAGCCCCTATTAAGAATCCTTTTAAAAAAAATTTATCGAAACTTTTTTTAAGTAGAAAATGTATTGTTATTTATTAAAAGTTAAAAAGTAGAAAATAAGATCTTATAACTATTAAACAAATTTTAGCAGACAAATTTAAAACTAAAATTTAAGGATTCTTTTATTTTAAGCTCCTTCTTGGAGGTGGCGCAGTGGAAGTAGTAGCAGTCAAGCAGCTAACTTGGTTGTGTGGGTCCGATCCCCAGTCTAGGCAGCATTTTTTTCTATATTCCCTCAACTGAACGCCACCCCTGGGATTTAATGAGATTATCAAAACCTAATTTCTCATTCCATTGTACCAACAAAAATCTATCCTATCCTTCTAATCCTTCTAACATTGCCTAATTTATAAGACCCTAGGTCTTACTGGCATATATATGTTTATGTTGCAGTTTTTTGATACAGTTCTTTGTTCGTTCTATGCGTTAAACCTCGTTTTATATAATGAATGCATCCAGCGAAGAATATTTCTTTCCATTCCTTTTACGAGCTTTTGACACAAATGTGAGTTGCCTCTTAAATTCTTATTATTTTTGTATTCCGTTTAAAATCTACGAGGATTAATAACCTGACGAGGATATAACTGCAAGCATTTTCCAATTTATGGAAAACCACAAGAAAAAAACTAACTCACCCATTATTTCAGGCATATTGTCAGAACACTGACACAAAGTGTCACTTTTACTTTATATTACTGAGTGTCATTAATAAATTGATTTATTTATTTTGACAGTTTTGTGGTAGAAACTATATGGCATGAATTAAATTACCAATTAATGGAAGATTAAACATAATGTGTGACATTTTTTCAGACCTTAAAATCATGCTCTGATATACCAACTGTAACTGTCATTTGTGACAATCCACAACCATATATCTAGAGATTCAGACGTTAAAAGAATTGATAAAACGATAAAAAAAAAAGATAATTTGACGATTCAGGCCAATCCATAGGTATACTAAAACTGATACAGTATAATGCCATAACCAGACATAATATGTATATAACACCGCCCAATAAAATTTACAACGTCATAACTTTAAATCTCATAAAAGTATACATAATTCGAATTTTGAATTCCATTGGAATATCTCTATATACATATACATATATGTATAAGTAGAATTGACATTTTTTGTGTTCCAGTTTTAAGTTAATTATCTTACTTCATATGAATGTTAATATTTTATGGAAGAATTATAGCTTATGGCAGAGGTTAAAAATCAACAGAAAAAACATATAGCCACTGTTTTAATTAGTATAAATGTACAGTTATTTAAAGTAAAAAGGGGATTTACAGTTTGATTAATCGTTAAAGAGACTTAACGGTTGGATCAACAGTACTGTTATTAATATGTAAATATAGTAACATTAATAACCTGAGTTAAGTATTTTTATTGTATAATTGGATTTATTTCAATTAATTATTTTAATTAAAAAGAAAGAAAAATACAAGAAAAACTGCGAATTCAAAAATGAACGTTATTTCAAAAACCTTCACGTCATGTTTTCACTAAGTCATGAATTTAAGTTAATGATTTGATCGTTTGAATGTAATTTTCATTTCGTTCCTTGTTTTTTCCTCTTTGCCAATTTTCTACTACATAAGATTTTTGTTTCCTATAAAAAGGCACAAATTCTAAACCTTCCTATATACACAAAACTTAACGACATCAAAAACAATACAAATTCCATTATTATTTCCAATATAAAATCCTGACAGGGAATTTACTTTAGGATATTCGTATGTATATATTTATTTACTTTAAGTTAATGCGTGTTCCTTTTTCAATCAACTTTAAGTATATTAAGTCAATTTGAAATCAATGTTAAGGCATTCAAATCTCCGTTTTACTATGTTGTTTTCGATTCTGCGAATTTTATCCAACAAAACTACATATATAACAGCATGGGATAGACCTAGTTTAATAAAATCTATACTTTCATTCCATCCGATTACAACAAATTCAAACAATGCAAATTCCAGAATAAGGCCAATACTGGCATTGGAATACCTTGCCTTTATTTTTTTTTTTTTTTTTTTTTTTTTGCGCATATCTTTCAATTTGCCGTTTAAATGATTCGAATCTAGGTCTCTTGCCACAACAAAACAAAGCAAAAAAACAAAAAATCGATTTTGTGGTTTGTAATCATGCATTAAGGGAGGGTGGGGTGTCAATTTCTCTACTATATAAAAAACAAAGCTATTAATGATGGAAAAAGTCTTTAATCGGTAATGTCAATATACACAACAATAAATGCAGTGAATTAATTCACGCAAAATTAAAAACAAGTACACATTATAGAATATTCTGTTTTATTTTTGTATTGACAAATTTATAAATTAAAACAAATAAAAATATTTATTATTTAATGCTTAATGTTAAATAATGCTTAAACAAAAAAATATTTATTATTTAATGTTAAATAAACAAAGATAGAAAATTAGTTATTTGCCAAGTTTGAGTGTAAATAATGATTAAATTTAGATAATTTAATGTAAGCGGGAAATATTTTGCTTTTTTTATACAAACACTTTAAATTAACTATATTCTTAATAACTGTACTTAATTGATGATTTTTACTGAAGCCACGTTATCTTAAAATTCGCCCTAGTAACATAGTAACAAGTTTTCACTTCTTATGCATATTTATTTGATCTAGGTTAACGTTTCAAGTTTTCACTTCTTATGCATATTTATTTGATCTAGGTTAACGTTTCAAGTATAAACTCAATGGGATCCCTACTTATTTAGTAACTAGCTAATTCGGCTCAAACAAAAAGAAAACTTAAATTGAGGCATCTTGGGGACTTTATTATCATTTTTTTGAGTTGATCCATTTGCTTTTCTCTGCATGAGATCTCTACTCGGGCCCCATTTAGTAACTAGTTGGCTTATACAAAAAAATCTTAAATACATCTTGGGGACTTTATTAACATTTGTTTGAGTTATTCCTGTTGATCCATTTACTCTTCTCTGCAATGAGATCCCTTCTCGGGCGCCATTTAGTAACTAGATAATTTGGCTTAAACAAAAAAACATAAATTCAGTCATCTTGTTGACTTTATTAGCATTTGTTTGAGTTATTTGAGTTGATCAATTTACTCTTCTCTGCATGAGGTCCCTGCTCGGGCGCCATTTAGTAACTAATTAATTTGGCTAAAACAAAAAAAAACTTAAATTCAGTCATCTTAGGGACTTTATTCGCATTTGTTTGATTTATTTGAGTTGATCAATTTATTCTTCTCTCCAATGAGATCCCTACTCGGGCGCCATTTAGTAACTAGTTAATTTGGCTTAAACAAAAAAAACTTAAATTCAGTCATCTTGGAGACTTTATTAGCATTTGTTTCAGTTATTTGAGTTGATGCATTTACTCTTTACTGCAATGAGATCCCTACTCGGGCGCCATTTAGTAACTAGTTATCTACTTTGGCTTATAGAAAAACTTAAATTCAGTCGATTTGGAGACTAAATGAGCATTGGTTTGAGTTAAAACTCTACTTTTTCACGGCAAAGAAAACATTCATTAGAAACCGATCGAGTGTGATTAAAAGACAAACATCCCAAAAACTTTTTTTTAATTTATAATACAGATGATGAAAAATGAATGCCATAATGTGAATGTGCCATAAATTTTGTAAATGTCATCAAATGTTTACAGACAGATGTTAAACAAGTTATTTTTCCGCAAGCTCAATTTTGTCTCTAGCAGAACAAAGCAACCGCTCATACAACTCAGGCAGTGATGGATAAAACCCCAATTTACGATACTATGACAATACTTTTTAACTCCAATTTATTAGTAAGATAAGTAGAATTTTAGAATGACTAGGAAAAATAGAATAGGAATAGAATTCAATTGTATATAATAAAAGGTTTCGTCAGAGTTGTACATTGTTTGGGTTTAATAAATAAACTTTTCATCGATTTTTTAATTTACCATAACATGAGGAATTATATGAAAATTTCATTAATTTTTATTTCTTTAATTTGTCCAGCCATTCAATTACGGTATTTGTAAAACAAACCGCCATCCAGCTGTCGTTTTTTACGTATATATGTGCTCTGCATACTAATCAGATTATATACATACCTACCTTTTGTATTGATGTTTTTTGACTTAATAAAATTACAATGTCTTCATGGTCAATCCTATTGATGATAATATGTATGTACATTACGTAAAGGATTAAATTTTAATTAATTTCTAAAATGTAATTACATAATTATATTTCCTTAATGGGTTTCTTACTAAAAGAAGACAATTTTGAATTATTTATCTATATGTAGGAGTTTAAATTGTTTTTTTTTTTATGATTTAAAAATAATTGATTAATTTTGGTCATTAAAATTTCCATTATTATTATAGAGTTTAAATAAGACATTTCTTCAAAATGTTTCTATTAATTGCAGTAAAACATGCTTAAAAGCAGGGAAGGAACAGTTAATACTACTACTAGTAAAGGTCAGATTTCTTTGTAGCATTCCATTTAGCTGGGAAAAAAGAAGAACATTATGAAGAGTTAAGAATGACTACATCTCAAAAAACAGATAATAAGCCATAGCTCACACAACCACGCTGGATGAACGGATATTTGATTTTTCACATACACTTTTTCCCATAATACCTTTTTTGAATTGGATTCTTCTAATCTATCTATCATCTTTATATTCAAGAGTGGAAAAACATAACAATCATGTCAGAAATGTCTCCATCTCGTCGCGTGAAACCGATACGACACTATCTCTAAAGCATTGAAGATGGGACCGAATAATTTTGACTTAAAGTTGTGTCTTATTACCACAAATTTATTCAACAATATTTTTTCCCTTTAGATGCAATTAACTTGATTTTATCGACCAGATCGATTTCTGCACTGAGTATAATAATTTAAAATTTAAAATACCTTATTTGAAAAATCTAACGCATCATTGATCACAAAAGTAAAGTTTTCTTTTGGACGACTGATTTGTGCTTGATTTGATAGCAGATAGTGACAGTGAACTTTTTTCAGATCCCATGCAGTTAGACCTCATTCGTAAGATTTAATTTTAACAATTTTAATTCGGAATTGTGTCAGAAGCATTGATGATGTCGCCGTGCTATGCGTCGGGCCGATTGGCGTTGTTAATACCAAATATAATATAAATAATTTAAGAGATTTTATTAAGTACTTTTATGTTGCTTTCCTTACTCTGATGGCTAGTCTATTGAACTTTCATGCAGAAGGTCGAGGATCAAATCACAGCCTATGCCCAGAAAATTTATAAAAGAAAATCGTAAAAGCTGATTTTTGATCTGGGATCTTTATTTGTATGTATTAAGCAGTTCATAAAAAGTAGGTACTCTATACATTTGAATCAGTTGTTTTTATTTTGTTGATTAAGGTGGTAAAAAATTTTTATTTTGTTTAACCCTAAAAAGCTAACGTTCCAAAACTACCATGAAATGCTTATCATTCGACTTTTGACGAACATTAAAAAACTTTTCTTTTTTTTAATAAATTATTAATTTTTATTTAAATTTATAGTTTTAATAAGAAAAACAGTTTATAAATTAAAGATAAATATCATAAAAATTAATATTCCTTTTATTTTTAAATGCTTCAATCACATTTTTAATGGCACATGTTTCTTTGAGATCATTTTAGCACTTTAGCATGCTCGTCATTTTGACGAACGTTAGCTTTCTAGGGTTAAATTGCTGGAAGGTAAGCTACAATTTTTGAAAATAAAATATTATAGCTTCCAAGATATTCATATATACAAAAAACTCGTAGGTATTTTAAAGTGTGAGCAAGTTTTTCTATGGACAAAATTTTTGTATGCAGAATTGCAAAAGCTTTAATTTTTTTCTTCACACATTGATAGTTTTTGAAATTTCTTTACCACTTTACCCGTCCGTAGGCTCCACTTAGGAGAATTCTACTACAATGAACCTAGTGATCTGGCAAGTCATGACATTAATAGTGTCGCTCGCTTCTTAAGAAGCTCTAAATGGTTCAACGAGTAGGAAGAAAGTTTCCTAGATTCCTGTGGTACAATGGGCTAACCAATGGTCTAAGTGTGTCCAGCGTTCTGCTGACAACCACATAAACCTAACCTAACCTACCCCTCCTTATAAAATCCTTATCCTGATCCAAATTTAGAGTACTTTTTAAGAAATGCATAGGACCAAAAAAATCGGTCAAAAATATTCAAAGAAAAAGTGTTATCTAATTTTGCTGTGCTAAAAATAATACAGCTTTCCGGTTTGTCGAAATTTTTTCGAAGTTTGACCTTTTTCACTTATTTTTCTGGTTCACTAAAAGAAATGTCTTTTTCCTTTTTTAAGACATCTTCTTTCTTTCGTGGAAGTGCCAAATTCTCTAAAAGTATTTCTTGTCATGATAAAATGTCTCTCACCATAACCATTTAAATTCAGCAAAAAAATTGTAGGTTCCCTCTATTCCCTGGTAAACTAACAACACGCGCACCGAAAGTTGTAACTCACTAGGCTCTGATTCTCTATCAGCTATTGCGCCCCCAAATTTATTTTTGTTAGTGCTTTGATTTTGTTAGAACTTATATCATGTTCGAATTTGACAGAACAAGAACGGAAATCCTATTTATCAGAAGCCAAGCGTAACGAAATTTAAACAGGTAGCTGCCCCATAAATCTAAATATATCATGAATTAGAAATGAGGAGCTAAAGATAGCCAAATAAGCGCCCACAACTGACCTATGTTAAAGAAAACAATTTTTCGACAAATTTCAAATCAGATTCTCTTAAAGATTGATTATATCTAAGTTGGTAATCAATCTTTATAGGGAACGGAAACATATTAAATGTTATACTGTTAAATACATACCTTCTATTATGTACCTTATTAACTACACATATATCTTAAGTACAAATTTCCAATTTTGATATTAAATCGACAAAGCTCTCATCTTTTGGTTTTTATTTTCACATTATATTATTATCACATAGCTTTGCTACGTGATTGAAAATAAAAATGAAAATATATCATAAATCGTTTTATTTATTGACATTTACTTAGTGTCGGTATTTGTTCAAAGGGTCACAAACCAAATGTCCAAATTATACGTAGATACATTTTATATTTTATATTTTTTTTTCATAAATATTTGAGCAAAAGAAGGTACCATACATTACATGTATATCTTCCGTCATTTGTGGGATTGTGGGTCTATCTATCTATCGATTGATTGTATACTTAACTCTAACCTTACATATACGACCAACACAGTTCACATAGAAAAAGATTGTGACTTTGAATATGTTTAACCACATTAAAGATAGGTATACCAAAGTTGATATTCTTCGAAGAGTTTTATATATCCATATACGTGACTAAAAATCATAAGATTGCATCCATAGATACATTTTTATATTTATTTGTTTTTATTTCTTTCTATCTATCTACAATCTACATACATAAGTATATGTATGTATATCTATAAATTTATAACCACTACATGCCATGCAGGATATCCGTTTGTATTGGAGAATTTACGAGTTAGTATTATTTCAATAAATTTGAGTTATTTTTATGTTGCTTAGTCAATACTGGTATTAATATACTCGTATAGTCGTAGGTATCTGCTTCTTGTACGCAAAACACTTATGTTACCAAGTAATTTAAGCGAATTGAAAATGTTGTTCACTTGGTAAGCAAGAGGGTAAAAAATCAAAATAAATGTTTTTTTTTTGTTTTTTGTTGTTGCTGTCGTTGTTGACGGTTTACAGATTCTCTATAGTATTTAGATTTGTGTTTAAATACGGTTGAAGCAGAGATGCTAATGATCTAGAAAAAGAAGTGTGGATTGGAAGAAAACTCTTTCAAAATATTTTAAGATTTAGTTAAAGTCAAAGATTACAAACAAAGGGCAACACTTTTTTTTAGTCAGAAACCAAACTATGCTATTTCGAAGGTTTTTCTTTTCTTTAATTAAAATTCGGTCTAAAATTTGCTGGATTACCCCGAAAGTCCTAAATGGGCTTTTGTCCCGTTTGAGTGGGACATACATATGTAAGTACCAAATAGACTTTTGTCCCATTTGAGTGGGACATAAGTATTGAATGGAATTGTCCCATGTGGGTTGGACATAAGTCCCAAATCTATTTCAAAACTTTTGTCCAAGTCCTATTTCAAAACTTTTGTCCCAATCAAAAGGGACATAATTTTCGTTTATTTTCCATTGAATATAGGACATAAGTCCCAAATTTTTGGTGGACATTAGTCCCAAATGTTTGGAGGGACATTAGTCCCAACGTTTTTTTAACTTATCTCCTATTTCAAAACTTTTGTCCCAATCAAAAGGGACATGATTCCCGTTTATTTTCCATCGAAGATAGGACAAAGTCATAAATGTTTGGTACGGCAATAGTCCCAATTGTTTGTTGGAACATTAGTCCCAAATGATTATTGCGAAATTATTCCTTAATGTTTTTTCTAACTTATTTGCTGTGCGATGATGGGACAAACATTCCGAAATGGATTTGGGACTTATGTCCCACTAAAATAAGACAAAATTACTTCGGGACACTAGGCCTTGCGACTAACATATGTCCCTATGCCGGATTAGCTTAGGTCTTCAAAAATAATGAAAGTATTGAAAAAAGATTTTTGGGGGGAAATATTAATGATTTCAAGTGCGTGATGACTGGCAAACTTCGAGAAGAAATATTACTTCGTGGTGTAACATAACCTCGAACATTTATTTTAGAAACAGAATTTCTGTAAGTTTTGCAACATACATACATATGAAAAAGTTATTTATTTTAAATTTTGAAGAAAACCTGGATGGAAAACTTTCCTCTTTTCTTGCTTAAAGTTCACATAGGACATTTTTGGTATATGAGACAAATATAGAGTAAATACTCTTTCAATATCACCTTTAAGCCGCTCCCCGATTTATCGATGTGGTTTCATTTCCCTCGATACCTACATAGATGATCTGTAAAACTACCAAAGTTTGTCAAAATTCGTATCTGCCAAGCAAGTCAAGGAGCGGCTTTATACTTTGTGCTTGATAGCAGATTTTAATCTCTACTTATTCGACCAAAAAGAAAAACCCTATAAACTGGCATTAGAACGACTTTATTCACATGTACTAAATTCACATCATTGACTATATTGAAGTCGAAAATGAAAGCATCTATACGACAACGATGACGACTGAATACACGACGAAAGACTACGACGACTTTTCTGTTGCAAGTAACCTTCTCATTCTCATCTCATAAACAGCACAAACCTGCATCTGCATGAAAGATCAGAGAGCAATGTGTTTGGCCTGATTTCTTTTAATAAGAAATAAAAATAAAAAAAAAATCAACAACGAATAACAACACAAAAAACCTACAACAAACGAACAGAAAATGGCCTGAACATCAAGCTTGAACAACTCCGTGGTTGCATAAATAACACTTTTGCCACAAAGAAGACGATGTATAGAGGCTTTGCCGGTGCGCGCCGGTGTGTTATAAAAAAAAAGAAAAAAAGGTATTCTGGTTGACTGTTGTGTTGCCACTCAAGAGATGGTCGTGTGGATTTTTTTTTTGTTATTATTATTTTGAAAACCTCCTCTCTGTCCCGGGTTCCAGGTCTCCTTCTGGGAGGGAACATTTTGCTCCTTATAGTTTTTTTTTTTTTTTTCTATGGAGATATTCTCTGTTGTACCTTTTTACAACGCTTCTAGTGCTGTGATGTTGTTCTTTTTTTGTTATTTTTTTTTTTTTGCTGAATGTTGCACAAAGTTCACTTTGCGAAGAATCTCTTTTCGTACTACTTATGCAGTCTTCACAGCCACCCATGCTGGTTATGGAATGGATGCGCACCAGCACCAGTACCACCACCGACCGGCCGTATACCAATGATGATGATGCGATGGAACGTGTATAGCCGTATGTAGTTATAAGAATACATTTCATTCTGGTTATGATGAAAAATCTCACTCCTCGAGGTGTAGGGTACCTATAAGAGTCACCTTACCTAACCTACCCATCGTCATCCTCGTCGTCGTCATCGCATCGGCATCGCACATCGCATATTTTGGTCGCACACTCAACTCAACTCAGGCATTATTATTACTATTATTTTCTGATTCAAAATTGGCGATAAGGACGTGTCACGTTTTGCAATTTACACATTCAAGAGAAGCCATTGTTTCTTCGCTGCTCATTGTTTGTGAATTTTAAAATGATTTATAAATTCCTGTGGTTAACTGACACAGCGTTATATGGGGTTGGAGTTTGCTAGAGTTGGATGTGTTTTTTTCCAGAGGGCTTTGAAGTTTCATATATACTTACTTCAGTATAGGAGAGTGAAGCTGTGAAGCTGTGCGGGTTATATGGCAAGAATTATCATTGCTTATAAGTCGTGCTTGCATTGTCTTCTGATGTATATTGAGCTCAATGCACGCTATACATACTAATGTTATATTCTTAAAAATAAATAAAAAAAAAACAGAGAAAACATCCACGATGGGCTGACTATCCTCTTTCTAAAAATTCTAAAAACCGAAAATCATAGTTTTGTGAATAAATTTTTGCCTTAAATCCATTGTTCTTCTTCTGTTATACGAGTTCAAGTATACGTGTGAAGATGGATGACATAAAATATATTTTATAAGCAACATTGTTCCTTCTTCGTTAAGCAAAAATAATTCTTTTTTTTTTTGCTTTGTTATTTTTGTTTACTTTTTTCATCTGAAAAGTGGACACTTGTGGATGATTTAATTGCAAATCTTAATTGCATTGGAACACTGTCGTCGTACACTCCAATCCAACCATCCACCATCATCGTTAGCATAAGAAAAAGAATTATTATTAAACCAAAGTCATTGTAGCCGTACAGTCCTTTTAAACTGTAAAAAAAAACCCAGAGAGGAATATGTATATATAAAGTTGATTTATTGAATTTTGTTTTGTATTGTGTTGCATAAATTAAGTTCGCTATATATAAGTATAGATTTTTGTTTTTTTACGAGCTGACCATGTTAGCTTGGGCAATTAATATTAAATGAACGACAACGACGTAGTCTTTGGCACGATGGCGATGGTTACAGGAAGAGAATCACAGATTGAAAACTCAGTGATGTTGATAAAATGTTCACCATACATACATTTTTGAAGTAATAGGATACCAATGAAAGAAAAAGGAACAAAAAAAAGTTAATCAAACCTGTAATAAATATTGATGACAAAATATCATGTGATTTTTAACCCCTCATTTATTATAAAAGATTGTTTTTTTTTTTTTTTTCAGAAATTGGATCCGATGATCAGAAGAAATTTTTCTTCATATGTAGTGATCAATTTCAGCAAAGTCCTTCTAAAATTGAGGGAACAACAAGAAGAGTCTCTATATCATTAAGCACCTTCTATTTATAACACTTGCTAAGCATAGCTTAACTACGCGTATAAAAAGGTTTTTTTTTTGTATATTTTTGTTTGATCTTGTGATTCAACACTATAATGGAGCTTGTTTAACGAAAACAAATTTAAAAAAGTCAAAGATACAGAAAATGGATTTTTTTTTATTTCTTTTTTTTTTAAATCTTTCAATGCAGTATTGTATAAAAAATCAGATCGCGAAATTTTAACAAAATCAATCAGGCCATTTAAAATTTATAGGAGAATAACTCAAAAATAAGACAGTTTTCGGATGAACCGGCAAAACCTTATTTCCATAAAGCTATTTTTTGTAAATACCTGAAACGCAGTTTTTCAAATTTCGTAACCTATATAACAGACTATACACTCTATTCGATGAAATAAACTAAACTTCTCTAAAAACATAAAAATGCTCTAACCAAATTTTAAGCAAATTGCTTTAGACTCCTGCGTTTGGACTCTAGCTCTAAATACAGTGACGCATGGCCAATGCACACCGATGCACGGTGTGAAGAAACCCACTTTTTGAACTTCTCGATGATCGTGGAATTGATTACAACCTCAAAATTTTTTAACTCTATAGAGAAAGTAAAAATGTAAAAAAAAAACTCTTTAAATGAAAGCTTGTCACAGTCAAGCTTGGTGTAGTCCCTGCAGCAAATTTATCCAACTACAAGTAAAACCAGCATTAAACAGAACTATTAACTGCTAAATGTCAAACATTTCGATCTCCTGAAGCTTCATCTTAATTTTTAGGAGTATTTTGTATTTTATCTACATAAATAAAAAATGATTTTTTCTAAGCTGACTTTCCTTTTTTGTGCCTTTGTCTTAACTTTATATAAAGATTTTGATTGTTTTCCTAAATGCAGCACTGCCTTCTTTGTTCTTTTAGGTATAAACATTCCTTAATGCAAACCTAGGCAGCGTTACATTCTGTTAATAAAATTTTAAAGCCATTTATAAGTTAAAAAAAAAGATTTTGGAAATTTTAAACGATTTTAGCAACCTAATATCTCTTAACATTTTAATAAAGTTAAAATCACAAAATGGCTACTTTAACCTTTAGTAACTTGCTAATTCCTCATTTTATTATTGTATTATTTTTCAACTCCATTCTTCTCTGCCTCCAAAACAGCAAACTTTTGGCTATTTGGTGAAAAAGAGATTATTATTTTTAAAAAGGTAATTTGAATTAATATTATAAAAATAAATACAAACCTACAACAAACAGCAACTAGGCAAAATAAAATAACAAAATAAATTGTAGGTTAGGTTGTCACTTTGACTTCTGACATTTAAAATTTTTAGGTCCGTTCCTTAGATTTAGGTTTTTTTTTTTTTTTATTTCACGATCTGTCATTGTTTGGGTGTGTTCAGATCCACCGTTTTAAATAAAAGGTAATTAGTATTTAACTAGTGAGTAAAACGAAAAAAAAGGATTAAAATAAATTTCGAAGAGCTACCAAATTACTAAACGTTTAGAAAATTGTTAACTAGTAATATCATAAGCCCTTAAAAATAGGTTGTTTAAAACTTTGCACCATTGTGAACAGATCTTGCTGCACAAGCAATAGCAAACAGCGCATCGTGAATAAACGCGATACATACGACAGCTTAACTTCGTTTCTCGATTTTTAGTGCGGAAGATGAGTGATTCCCCGACGGAGTAGGTAATTTTATTAAATATTTAAGTTGAATTGTTTTATTTTTTTTTGTAAATCTAGCGGAAAAAAATTTGGAATAGACTTTTAATATTTTGGCAATAATTGTTGTTGTCTATAATTAGAACAATTTTTTCTAGAAATTTCTAAAAATTACAAGAAACGAAAACAATAAAAAAACACACAACTGATCATAACCATTGGAAAATGTCTATCAGCAGGCACAACGCAACTTTAAAAGCAACATAGTGAGAAAGCAACATATATTTTTGTAACAAATGCAATGCGTATTCACAACGCGCATTTATTTGAAATTTAGGAAAACAGCCTTTATTAATTTAAGAAAAAGTATATTAGTCAAGACAGTTTACATTCACATTCGAATAGAATTTCAGACACGCAAAAAAAAGAAGGACTAATGAATAGTTGGCTAGTGTACAATTGCAACATCAAAAATGAATCAAAATGACCATTAAGCGGTTGCTGATAGGTTCCCAAATTTTTTTTTTTTCTTCAAGGTTATTTTCAAATCTGTATTTGCAGACATTTACAAGAGTTTCCATGCTCATTAGGAATGCCAACTTAATTATTGTACTCTCGAAAGGAGAAGATTCGCTTTATATTATATAAAAACCTAAATGAGGTTTGTCATTGTTACAAAAAATCAGATAGTTGAAAACGACCAAATATCTCTTTTGTAGTGCTTCCTTCAGGGTTTTATCTTCACAACAACAATATTTCAATCGAAGAATTATGTCAAGAGGAAATATAAAATCGATATAAATGAAGACTCGAAGAATATTATATAAATGAGTATAAATGAATATCTATGTACATCTTTTTTAGCTTTTGGATGGAATGTTCTTGGATGTCAACCAACATCTTTTCTATTCCTCAGCCAACTAAGCCATTTAAATAAATCAGAAAAATGTTATACCTTATCGTTGATATAGATAGATATCACCTACCTTTAATGATATAAAAACCTCATTTTTAAGTTAAAGTGATGAATCTTTAGCAAATCTTTTCCTTTGATTTTTAATCATCAAATGTACCTGCAGGTATCTACATCTATTTGTCTGCTTTTTAGTTACCTATATTTTTGAATTTTTAATACTGACGAAAAAGTACTAAAATATTTTTTAGAAAATCTACCAACACATACCTACTAATAGGTATACAGAAATCCAACTATTATGAATTCCTGTTATTGAAGGATCTATGTGGTCTAGTTGTGACACAAATTTGCTCTTATATCATTTTCATTTCTGTTGGATTTTTTAATACACCACCATAAATCCCTCAATAAGCACAAAAATATATGGATGAATATATAGAGCAGTACCTATATTAAAATCGATTGAAATCATAAAGACACCAGCAACAAAAAATATAGGTATATATAACTTGGCTATATATGTATGTATGTATATTATAAGGTTGTTCATCCGATTTTTTTGCCTCAAAAACGATAAAAGCTAATTTTTTTTTGCACTTTTTTCTTCTGTGGGAGGAAGAAAAAAAAAACACATCATTCTAGGTAAGTCTTCTTCTTTTCCAAAAAGGAAGGAGCATTTTGATTGTTCAACATGTTTGTAGTCTAGTATTTTCCTTAATGAACATAATGTTTAAGGAAAATATATTATATATATACGCCGAATAGAACAGCCACTTGAGTTTCAATTTTCTATATCTATGTGAAGGTATACCCCCAATATAGTATAGTATACCACGTATATGCATATAGAAACAAACATCGCACCAGAAAATTCTTCCTACTCAGTGAGTTTTTTTTTTTTATTTTGTTGTCGCTATCCAAAATTAAAGGAATAGTTAATTTCCCTTTAGCTGGAGCAGCATGTTCTCATTAATTTTCTTATTCTTAGGATAAGTATTGGTTTGGTATAATAAATGAGATTTTAACCAATCTTAACCAATTTATACGATAATAAAGATTTTGACAGTTAATTTGTGCATTTGAATAGGTATACATTTATTTAAAACAGAAAATTGGCAGAATTGGTCGAATTTTATACGATTTATATTTACACATTTTTTAAGAAAAAGTCTTGTATGAATAATAATTCGTTCATCTAAATACGTATAAATTGATTTAAACAGAAAATTTGCAGTATTCGTCGAAATTTATACGATTTATATTTTAACAATTTTTAAGAAAACTATCTTATGAATAATAGTTTATTATGTACACGTAAATTATTCAAAAGTGTCGAATTTAAATACTTCAGATATACTATCTATTTTGCAGTATCTTATGAAAAATAAATAAATTAATTAATTAATGCGGAATGAAGCAACAGCTCGTGTTTAACCGAGACCTAATAACTCACAACTCTCAACCATTCTTGTGTGGTTGTTATTTTCAGTAATGGAGGGCACTAATTCTTATGAATAATTAGTGGAAAATTACAGATATTTTTGTTTATTCGTCTTCTTATTGGTATAAACTGGTCTAAAGCATATTGCGAATTTATAAAGATCTCACAACTTGGTTATGCATTTTTCCTTATACATAATTACAAAAAATATTTCTTCCAAAATATGATACATTTATATTACAATTTGCTGTTTTGGTAAGATAATTTTTAATACCAATTAAGTGATAAATATATAAAAATATTTATACTAAAAATAAAACTACTACTACTACATTTTTTTATGTTTATGCTGTTTTCTATATATAACATACATAATAAAACATAATATGAAAATGCATTTATTTAAGACAGATTTTTTCTTTTATACCAATTAAACCAGAAAATTAATAAGAGTTTGTAGCTTTTGTTTGAGTTTGGAATCTTTATACCAGTTAAATTAGAATATTTTTTTTTAATTTGTGTAATTTCTTTTTGAGCTTCTCATATTTTCTTTATTACGAAGAAGTTATTTCAAAATTTTTTTGAATAGAAAAAAAGTTACGTATACGCCACAGTGTCTGGATAAATTTTTAGATATTTAGTAAAAATCGTACGATTTTACTTCTTATTAAGAAGAAATCTTACAAAATTAATTGTATTCATATTGTTGTTCTCATTTTAACGCAACACAACTAATAAAGAAATCTAAGTACTCATTTTTCAAAATTATTTAAAATTACAAAATTGTTGGAAATACCTAAAAATATATTTTTTTTTTATTATTGTTTAATACCACAGTTTTTTTTGTCCAAAATTTAATAATAACTTAAATTACTCAATTTTGTGCTTAAATTACAAAAATTTAAACGTTGTTTAACTGTAGACAGCCATCCAAAATATAGATAAACACTTGTATTTGATATTTAAGAAGTAGACAACGGACTTGGTTGTCTAAACCTTGGCTAATATAACATTTTATTTAATCAAATAAAGCATATTTACAACTATATCTAACTAGTAAAAAATCTAATAAATACGACTGTTAAAGACTTCCTTAGAACACAGTTGGCCAGCTATAGCCACTGTCTAAATAGTTGGACATCTCCTTATTTATAAATGCATTCCAAAAATTGTATTAATATGTTGTCATATACTCACTAACATCCCTGTTATCTGTCAATTTCGTGAGCATATTGATACGTTCCCATTTCAAGTTAACTTTTCAATTCTTTGTTCAATGAACGTAGACATTTTAGAATAGATTTAGACAGCCAGTTGCAATGTCTAGGTTAGAAAATTGATGGAACATGTTTATAAATAAGGTTTTGTAGTTGGACAGTTGTTGAAAATTAGACATACTTGGGAATGTGTTTATAAGTAACTTTCCTTCTAATAAAATTCAAAATTCAAAAAAGATCTTTTATTCAAAACAAATTAAAACCAAGAGAAAGGTTATCACCTTTATTTCCTTATACGTTTTTATTTTATTTTTCATTTCCGCAAATTATTTTTATTAGTTAACTTAGTTATAACTTATATGGGTTATCAAAAAAGTTCATAACCCATAATCTATATTGCTCATAAATGCTCCCACACCGATTTTCTCAGAGCTTATATAAAACTCCCATAACCTGGGCAAAAAAAAATATTTTATCTTTTATTTCACTGCACCTGCTTAACTATATGTATATTTACTTTTATTGCTAAATACATAAAATGCTAAGCTATAAGCCAACATAAGCACAAGTAGATTCGTGCGACCTGGTTGTGGATATTATTATACATTTTTTTTTTTTTTTTAACAAAGTCATTTGAAAATTGAAAGAAGAAAAATGAATAACAGGATGAGGATGATGCTAAAAACGAACAGCTTGGATATAATATGTATATGTGTCTCTGCGCTCTGCCTTCGAAGAAGAAGTAATTGGTGATTGCCAAGAGTGTAATCTCTGGAGCACTCCATAATTTAATTCAGCCTCTTTGATGGTATTTCTTTTTTTGCTATTTCTTAGTTAACTTTTTGCAATCAGAGTTCATGTTGCAATAATTAATTTCATGTTTTATTTTTAACTAAGCTATCTTAATAACTTTTATTTTTATATGTATGTATGTATATGCATGAGAAAAATATTATCCGGATAATTGGTTTCTATATAATACGAGTATATATGTATAGAAAAAATACTTTGAGGGAATTAAAAATGTTGTGTGCGGTGTGTGTGGGTTGGTTGGATATGGTATTTACTTTTCAATAAAATTATAACTTCTGGAAGAAAATGTATACTTATATGTAATTTTCTTTGATATTAAGATAAATATTAATTCCTAATTTTTTTCTTCATTTTATTTTCAGGACTGAAAGCACAATGTTGTAGATCTAGAGACGGCAAGACAAAAAAAAATAAAACAAATTCCATAGAAAAAAGAGCAAAAAATCCCATCGACAATGAAATTTTGCTGACAGTTTTCAAGAAAAGCTTTAGGTCTCCGCAAAAAAAAAAGTATATAAGAAAAAAAATTATATCAAACATATATAAAGATATATATATAATTATCCTGCAATCTAAGTATTAAGCCTTTGAGCAAAAAAAAAGTAATTAAACAAAAAGAAATTTATTATTTGGCTCCTTTTGCCTACACACTCGATATAGTCTCGTAGATTGTTAAATTTTCAAAAAAAAAGAGAACAAAATTGTTAATCAACGGAAAAAAGGAAATAAATAAAACTATTTTCAGCTGTGATATAAATATATGCAATATGAAATAACATAAACATAAAAGTCAACAACAACTATTCAAATTTTCGAAGAAAAGTTTAATAAAAAAAGAAGAAGAAGAATAGAGCTTTATTGAAATTTTGGTCTCGAAAATTTAAACAAAACAAAAGAAACACGAGAAATCATACAACAACAAAAAAAAAGTAAAAAGGAACAAAAGGATATTATAAATCTTTATCTAAAGAAAACTGAGAAAACTGCAATAAAAAAAAAAAAAAACATACACACATACCTTAACATATATAAAAAAAAATATAAATCAAAATGGTTTTCTACATAAGACATACCTTCTACTGCTCATCTCTATCATCGTTAATCACACGTTTTGTATCCTGTTTAGCTGTGAGTTTGCTTTATAATAACGTTATGTGTCCAGTTGTTGTTGTTGGTGCAGTCAACTGGGATCATTCTGTAGATTTGAATGAGGATTTTCGAGTTTTATGGACAATCAATAATCAGGATATAACATTTGAGGTTCAAGCCCGAACATTGGGCTATGTTGGATTTGGATTATCTACTGATGGTCATCTGCCTGGAGCTGATTTAGCTGTTGGTTGGGTTGATAGGGGGCAGACATACTTTCAGGTTAGTATCTATACCTACATTTCTACTGACTATTTTATTGCAATTTCTTCTTCCTTTGTAATTGACCTAAATAGCTTTTATCTATAGAAATTCAAAAGTTATTCGAGTATACCATATCTTATCCTCATTGCATTTCATATAAAATCAATACCAAAATGCACGTTTTGAATTTGAATTGAAATTGATTTGTGGAAATGAGATTTCTAATATAATTCAAATTCTAGAAATTGTATATAAATGATTGAAGTGACAAAATTCTGATTTTAAAACATTTTCAAAAATAGGCTTCTTCATATACATATGAGTAAAATGTAGGAAATTTAAATTGATAAGACCTCCCAATGATCAATGATGCTTCAGTATTTAATTTTTAATATATTAGAAAAACGATACGATACAAAATTTTAGATTTTCAATTTGTGTTTAGAAACGATACGATACGATAGTGTCAGTTCTATAGCAATTTTAAAATTTATTTTTTTTGTCATATACCTAACCTATACACATATTATGTAAGTTCTTTTACTCTTGGGTTCAAAATTGATTAAAAGAATCAAATTGTTCTTTGCAAGATTATCTTTGCTCCCCATTACCCACTGAGGTAGTACCCCGTGGCGTCTTGGGTTCAATTCCCAGCTCAAGCCACCTTAAAAAGAAAAGAAATGTTTTTCACTGGTTACTGCCTCTTGCGAGGAATTAACAAATCTTCCAAAAACATATCTCTTGTCATAAAAAGTGCTTGCTCACCTTAGCCGTTCGGATTCGGCCAAAAATTGTAGGTCTCCTCCAGTCTTGCCAATAACACGCACAAGAATGGTTGAGAGTTGTAAGTCACTATTTCCTGGTTCTACACGAGCTGTTGCTCCACCCAATTTATTTATTTATTTTTACATACCCATTGAGCTAAAAATAAATCTCATCGGTGGTTACAATTTCTTGATAAAGCAGCCCTTTAAATTTGGAGCACATAGACATAACTTTAATTTCTAAAATTTGTAACGTTTTAAAAATGACTCTGAATAGAAATGAAACATGAAAGTTTGTAATCTGACAATTAGTTTGACAAATACAAATATTAGACTGAAGTTCAATTTTTACCTTTTCTACCAAGTGTTCCTTTTCTGTTTAAATAGCACCCGTTTTTTCTATACTATGCCAAGAACACGAAGACCTTTTTCAAAAGCTCTGGGTGTCGTTTATTCAGCTCCTACCCTAACGCCACTACTAACATAATTCGTATACATGTACCTACTTAAAGTTTATGTATAATAGATTTATAAACATTTATTTATTTAAAAAATAAACTCTCGGATTAGTTCGTTATAATACATCATTTCATTCACTTCTTCTTTTCTTATATTCCTTTTCAAAGAAAAAAAATATATCATAATAATAAACAGATATTCCAATTTTAAAGGACACGTATAACGTAGTATTTTGCAGGAATACTTATTTCACTGTGCTTAAAAAAAAAATACAAGACATCCCCAGTTACAAAAATTTATTCGCTACACTTGAGCACACCATTTAAGTGACAATTCCAAGTAATTGCCATAATAAAAATGAAAAGAAAATTTTAAATTTAATTCGTAGGATCTTCTTTCTCTCGTTATATAATATATTTAGTATATGTAGATAGGTTTGTTTAAAGCTATACATATAGACCCTAATCCCTTGAAATATTGACGATTATTTTATTATAGCTCTTAATCTTGAACAAAACATTCTTTTGATCCAGTTTTGGAAATAAAATTGCGAAAGTTTATCCATGAACAAATGGACATGGTAAATATATATTGGAAACAAACAGAATAATCTACTTATATAAATTATTGCAAATGGTTTTTAACCTCAATTAATTTTAAAAAGAAGCTTTCGGTGATTTAAAACTATGAATTAAAATTAAAAAAAAAAAAAAACATTATACGGGTCAAATTATATAGCTACATTAACTTTCTCATAAACCTCAAAAGCAATTAAAAGTCGAAAAATGTTCAACTTGATGGTCTGGACATTTCTTGACTAAGGTCAAAAAAGACACAAGATGACACATAATTTTTTTTATTTTTTGACCGAAAAAAGAATTGAAAGCTGGAATTTTATCTGCCTTTTATTTTTTGTTGGCTCTAACTGTAGATAGTTCGACTTCAGTTAAGGTATCGAGGCTCACCCTTAGGAGCAGTGCATCTTGCGAGACGCGAGTATTAAACAAATTTTCTTGTCATGATAAAGTGAATTTCATCTTAACCTTAACTTAAATACATAAATGTTGTACCTGATTCTCTGGGGTCTGGTTTTCCGCCAGCTGTCACGCCACCAGATTTGTTTATGATGTATAACAACTAAAGCTACCAGGGCTTAATGCTGAAAGTTTAATAATAAATTAAGGCTAAGTTGCAAGTTGTATCATAAGCGTATTTGATGCAGTCATGAGTTCCGAAATTAAAAAAGAGAAAATAGTGACAAAGTCATGTATTTTTAAACGCATCCCAAACGTCAGCGATGTGCAGCATTGTCCCCTTTCACACAAGAAAACATGTTGCTGGTGAATTGTTGAAGTTTTCTTTTAATTTTGAATCTCCACCAATCGTAGACCGTTCACTTCTCTTGGTCAGCAAATGCTTCCAATTTTGTTTGGATGCTTTGATTTGACGTTTGAACTGAAAGTGAATCAAAAATATGGATTCTCGAGCGAAGTAAGTTTATTTGTCTATTATTTTTTTTTTTTTTCGAAAATAACGTTTTTTATTATTTATATTATTATTTATATTTTTATTCACCCTTTTTTATTCGTTTTACCAAAACGAAATTTAACCGGTCTTTTATTTTAAGTTGCATAAAATACGTTTCAAAATGTCAAACCAATGCAAAGTAAAATGTGTGCAAAGCATTCGGGATGCGTTCCAAATGCCCATGAATATGAACTTTGAGTTAATCCGCATTTAGTTAGTCCTGCTAATAAATTGAACTCGAGTTAACTCAGAAGCATATTTTCATTGTAGATATGATTTATACTTTAACCGTCAGATTGTCAAAAATCTATAGATAATATCAAAGTGCGACATTATGGAAATGCGTTTTTACTATTTAAACAAAGAGGGTGAAACTATGCAGAAAGCGAAGAGTGCTTTCTATAGTGTTACCATCTCTATTTTCATACTGTTTTGACACATATCTATTATAAATATCTTTTTAGTTAATCTGGAGTTAACTCATCAAATTCAGTGATCTAAAATGGCTGAATAAAACTTTTAATTCCGAATAATTCTTGAATAAAATACCTTCGTTAAAATACCTAGTTAATTAATTTAATTTTTGTTTGTTAAACGCAAAATTGTATTTAAGATTGACAATAAGTGGCAACTTTGGTTCTGAAAGAAGTCCTTAATCTGTAAGAAGTCCTTAATTAATAGATCTGTTTGAAAACGTTAAATTTATTTGTAATTTGCACAAATTTTCATAATTTGCTGTAAAAACCCATAGAAAAAAAATAAATTTTAGGAAATATGTAGAAAAAAAAAGTTACCAAAGAGTTACCATATTTCATTTTAATGTTTAAGATTTGGAAATCTCAATGCTCACATAGTTGAAAGAACAACCCATAAAGCGTAACTTTAGTATATGCGAGCATTTATGAACCACAAATTATTTTACTCGGTTATTATTTTTTATCACTCTATTATTTTTATATTATTTTTATTAAGAAAAAAATAATAAAAAAAATAATAACAAACAAAATGAGAGCAACTCACGTGGTGCATGATGCATGTCTAAGTGCGTGACATACATTCAAATCTAAACTTCACTATCTATTATTCATAACCACATAAAACTACTGAGTTATAGTGACTCTGCTTCTATTGTTTGTCTCAGTTGTTTAACTGCAAGGCTAATTTAACACAAGTTTCCAGTGAGTGCTTATGTAAATTAGTCCTCTAATAATAAACACACTGTGGAAACTGGTGATGACGACGATGGGCTGTTATAATGGAATACTAAATAATTATTATATTATTCGGTTATAACAGCATTAGAGTCATAACCAAATCAGTAGCGCTGTATACTCTAATTTGTTTGTCAAATAGATTTACTAAATAAAAATAAAATATAAAATTTTACCATAAGTTTCGGAGAGTTATAGACCTTTTGATCTATTTTTGATAATGATGATGAGAAATGAAAACATAGCGTTTCGATTGAGATTATTTTGTTTTGTTTTTTTTTTTATCAACATTCGGTATACAAAGGTAAAAAGTTTGCTATTTGAAGTTTCAAAATGATTTCTCTAGAGGTTTAATTTTTGTTCCTGTTCTTTGTTTTTATTTTGTTCTCCCTTTAGTACCTACCATACCTAACAGTATTCTTTGAGTCGCGTTATTTCGTGATTTTTTTGTCGTGCCGGTGTGGTTGAAAAAAATCAATCAAAATGTTTTGACTGAATTCTTGCTTTGGATTTTTTTTTTTAATATCCTTAATGCAACTTCTGATTGAAGTATGTAACTTAAACTGATGCTATACCATAAACCACGCTATACAAATAAATACTGGTAGTTTTTGAATTTGACATTTTAATGATTTCCTTTGAGAATATCAAAGGAAATCATTAAAATGGAATTCTAGTACGTTGCAAATGAATGGTGTGATTATTTTATACCAGATTATATCATATTAGTTGTGTTCTTTTGGGAATCTACATATATACATTGTACAGTAAGAAATTCCCAAAAAAAACATATCGGCAGAAGCCTGGCTTTTATATTCAAATTTAGTACTATTAATTAAACAATTATAACTACTCCATGAACACATCTATCGAGATACAATTCAATTATTAATTAATTAATCGTACGAACACCTAAGAACAAAACTAACAAAATCCAATTCGAAACTTGAATAAACCTAAAACTACCCTTAGTAGGATTCTACTTTAGCTTTTTGTCACAACTAACTGACGACTAACTAACAGCTAATTATTACACAGTAAACTATTGTTATAAGAAACCTTTAATAATTTTTGAGGAGATACCTTGATACCAACTTAGCAAAGCAAAAAAAAAAAACAACATAAAAAACATTGTAGAATGACAAATTCGAAAATAATTAATGCTTTAATTAACGACTAATTAATGGGAATTTATCAACCTAACACCTTTTCTATCGACGAATGTTTCTTCGCAAACTTGACATTCATTATAAGATGACTGCCATTACCACCTACTTTAACCCTTGATTTATGAGTGATAATAAATCTTTTATCTTTTATAAATCTTTAATCGCTCTTAAGACAATCTCCTAACTTTAACTCTTTCTTTCTCTTACCATAAATATACGAACTCTCTGATTCGTCCGACATTTTAAGCCTTCAAAACTTAATGCTATATAAGCTCAAAAAATCGCACAAACATTTTTCATACATACAGGATTTTAAAACCTACACACATGTCATCACTAAAATATTTAATGCCGGATTAACATATGGTTAACATCATCAGATT
This sequence comes from Epistrophe grossulariae, assembly GCA_929447395.1. Classification (NCBI taxonomy): domain Eukaryota; kingdom Metazoa; phylum Arthropoda; class Insecta; order Diptera; family Syrphidae; genus Epistrophe; species Epistrophe grossulariae. Next base: position 20,179,189 of record OV839569.1, on the reverse strand, counting down.
ACATAGTCAAATTCCTTAAAAATAAAATCACTTTTAATTCTTTTTGCTCCCAACTATGATGTATCACAATAACAAAAACCTCAAAGGTAAAAAGTTTATGTATATATAAGCTTGCTTTTGGTATCAACTTGCCATTTACCCCAAACAAGTGATTTAATACCAACTTTTTGTCATGAATTAACATTCATGTAGGACGTAGGTATAGAAAATTAAGCTCATTTAACCTTAATCAACTTGATATTCTAAAAGCCTTATGTAAACACAGTATAGCGAGCGTATATAGCGAGCGACCCACCTCAACAAATAACGCACCTAAACAATTTGGTAGGTTTCCTTTTTTTTGTTTTGTGTGACATTTCCTCGCAAAAACGTTGAAAAAATATGTACAAACATAGTGATTTGGATAAAGAATTTTGTATACAATAGGTTTATAGTTTAGTTTGTACAAATATAACTATGCACATTGTGCACCGTAAAGGTTTCCCCATCACTTGAACAGATAACATGCCCCTAAACCTAAATTTAAGGACTTTGTATCTGTGCCGCCCCATGCTCTGCTGTTAACAGTTTTAGTTTGTAACATAAATACAATTGTTATTGTTTTAAAACAAGGAATAAACGCCCCATTCTGTGCTTGTTTAATATTGTAAACATTATTCTGGCGGATTTAACAGGGTGTTTTTTTTACAACTCAACAATGAAACGTGGAATTTCCAAACAAAAATGCAAAATAGTATTCATATATTGTTAGTTTTCTATATTGAATTATTCGAAATGTTATGTAAGTTTGTTTCGTAGCACACGCTTTTACTGACTAATATATTCATTTTATATATTTTATTTATGAAAATAACTATAGCTAGCTAAAGCCTGCCACAAGCGCCACCTATCGAACATTTGTCAAACTACAAAATTTAAACTACCTTCTACTTCTAAGGAAAAATTTATATGCATAAGAAAAGAACACAAATGTAAGAAAAGTGGGTGTGGCAGTAGTGGTAGTGGCAGTAAAAAAAACACAACAAGTTCAAGAGATTTTAAATAAGAAATTGTGAAATAAAGAGGAATCTCAGATATAACAAAAGTAGGTGTGGTATAGTAGGCGCATTTCCACATATCCACACATATCATGATCTAAGCTTAAGAGAGTTTTTTATTTCTCAAAAATAATAAAACCTTGACCGATCACGTGACCTTCGGTAGCGCAGTACGTAGTGCATATGGCTCTGAAGGAAGCTTGGTGTTGTTTGACTTTCAGTGACGGCAAGAGTTTATTTCGAAATACAATTTGAACAAAAAAGACCAAGCGCCACAAAAAGGAGTCTGATGATCGCCTTAACAGTCGTGAAATAGCTAAAAATCCAGCCTATACAAATTTGGTAGTAGCTCAACCAAGTGTTGTCGTTCGATATTTATTATAATTTTTAACTTTCAAGTAAGTTTTTATTATATTTAGCTTAAAAAACTGTAAAAACAATTATTGAAGACAAATAAAAAAAACACCCTTTCTTAAGTGCACGACAAAGAAAAAGGAATATTATGATTATAAATTCAAAGTTCGTTAGCAGGAAACTACTACAGTTGACAGCTTGTTGACGTCTTCGAAGCTCCAAATGAATGACAGGTTAAGGTAGTGTGATATACATACATACATTCATATATGTAAACTTATACACTAAGTGTTTGATGGGTCTAAAAGGTATACAAATCATAAGTTGGTTTGTTGAACCCCATCATGTGGTCAGAAGGCCGCTGCATGCTCTTCTTGAGATTTTATTGATCGAATTAATATTCAAGGGTCAATGTTCGGGAGAATATAAGCACATGCAAATTGTCAGTGTAAGGAATCTTCACAAAAAAAAAAAACAAAAGACAAGTAGTTTTTACTGACATCTTACTTAAGGTGTGATATTTTTGATTGAAGAAGGAGAAGATCTAACGTAATGCAAAAATATTGATTTATTTTGCAAAAAAAAATCCAAAAGAATTGAGGATTTAGTTGGAAATATTATATCAGGTTTGCTTGTGGCAGAAAAAAGGCAAGTAATTTTTTTACATTAGGAAATTAAAACTACTTATCAAGAAATAAATCTTATCACAAGAGTTTTAAAACCAGCAGTTAGATTTTACTTAAAATATTTACCAAGAAATGGAAATTCCAACTTATTGAACCTTAAACTGTTTGTGTTTTCAATAAATATTTCATATTTACATAAATATGTAAAATGTGCTAAGAACATTAAGGGCGAAATGACATTTCGCCCGAAGATGGACAAAAGTCCGAAACGCGTCGCAGTTCAAAATAAGCAAAAGTTGTGAAAATAAATTTTATTAATTTAATAAATAAAAACAAATTCTTAGTTTAAAATTAAAATTTTATATTTATTTATTTATCTACTTGAACACCACAACTTGGAGACCAAAACATCCTAAAATGTATTAAGGGCCAGTTTTTCAGTGTCTGAGTTAACTTTGAGTTTAACCAGAGTTAGTTAATCCTGTAAATACTAAATTGAACTCAAGTTAGCTCAGAATTTTTAGTGTATCATGATTTTAACTTTATCTTTCGTGTTGTCAGAAATCTGACATCAACGTGGAACACTATGGAAATGCGTTTTCACAATCGAAAGAAAAATTGCGATACTTTGCGTCACTTTATGGAAAGGGCGATTTCAAAAGTGTCGCCCTCTTTAATTCAATAGTCTTTTTAATCGCATCTGTCAAAAATATTTACTCAGTTAAATTAGAGTTAACTCTCGATGTGTTAACTCGGTATGCAAATTGAATTTGAAATATTTTTCTGAAGTTTTCTGGGATGATCTCACATTGAAAACTGGGCAACTGTCAAGAGTTTCGAAGTTATGATCTAAACTAAATTATAAAATCACAATCCTCCCCAATAAATGCTTTAAAACTATATACCCTAACCTGTTATAATGGTTAACAAACCGGATCAAATATAAACTACCGTTCCCAGATCAATAAGTGGCTTAATTTATTACCTCTACTGATGCATAACATACTGAGCTCGGTTTACATATACTTGTCATAGTCGATTCGTATGGATGGGTCGCCGCACGAGCGCCGTTTTACAATACAGAATTTAATAGTTTCTCAATATATTTGTCGTTCATATTATACATATAACATATGGTTTAACTTCGTTTTTGCTTTAAGTGGGTGTCTCCAACTGAATTTTTTTAGAGATAAAGTAAAATAAAATTTAGGAAAATTTTGTTTATAATTTCTCTTATTGTCAAATGAAGAGTTTGATAAATATCGATTTGATGTTGAATACATTTTTGGTGGAAGTAGATTGTTATTATAATTCTTTTACATATATGTATGAAATTTTGTCAACTACTCAATTTTTGAAGTTACAAATTCAATTTCTAAGAAAAATCATTTAAAAAATCGAATTATCAAAAAAATTTGAATTTTTTAAATCCGAAATTTGTTGTTATGAAAATTTTCATAACTATAATCAATAGTTTTTTAAGACTTATTATAAACTTTTGTATAAAATATTATTTAAAATATATTACACGGATAATGATAAAATACAAAAAATTGGTCTATGGGAGTTAAATTATAAGTTAAATTATAAGTTAAGGGTTCCTCTCATTATTAAGAATCGCGTAAAAGAGAAAAATGTTCAGTTTTTCTATATCTACCGGCATATCTTCTTCAGCTGCAGATTGGACGTCAGCGGGAGAAGTTATACTAGTGGTGCCCAAAAAAAGCAGGTTTGTAACTTTTACACGAAAGAGGTAAAGTGCTGAGTGTTTTTTTTTTCATGCAATCGTGTTTTGGCTAAAACTGTGTGTATATGTTATGTGGCTGTGAATTTCGGTAGTTTTTCAATTTTGTTCTCGGTGTTAAATTTCATGCTGGGGCTAGTTGTAACAGTTTTCCGGGGCAAGTTGTAACATGATAAAACCTACCCCGTACATTTTTTTCAAACTGATAATTGTGAACAAGAACGATGGAGAACGGTTTCTATGTTTTGTCACCGATCGTCCGAATCCAGACGATCCAGGTCTACCAGTAGAAAACCCTGTGGACGAGACAATAGTCGAGATGTTATTATTTTTTGACTCCCCCTCCTCACTGCTCACCGGGACCATCGGGACTAAAAAGAGTTTCTTTTTACCCGGAAAGAATTAGGCCTTATCCAAAGGCCCAACCTGCAAAAAAAAACTTCGAGAAAGTCAAGAAATGTCATTTTAACTGATACTCCGGAGAAACAAGCTTGAAGAAAGAAACAAAACCGAAGCAAAAAAAACAGAGAATAAGATGGCCAATATTTGTGCCTTATTTGCTGTGAACCATTTTCTCAGAGTTTGCTTGCTGAAAATGGGTTCAGCGCATATTATGCAAGAAGTGGACACACACCAAGTATAAAGAAGGATCCATTCGCTTATATGTTTTCCTAAACTGTGATTCAGATGGAGATTCCTCCTATACTTTCATTCAACTTTATTTTACTTTTCTGTTACCAAATGAATTGTGATTTTTTTTGTTTTTACTATCTTATTTATTTTGTATTGCAACAAAGGCTATTTGTTTTGAAAACAAACTAATATAAAATATTTTTTGCAATAGGTATATTGTTCTTGTTACAACTTACCCCGTTATATGTTACACTTTGCCCCATAGGCGGGGTAAGTTGAAACAACACGGTTCTTTTTTGAAAGCAATATCTTTGCACAATACGATTAGGTTTTCCTGAACTTATTTGATGGATCTTGTAGTTAAAACATGGCTCAATAATTTGAAAAATCGTTTGGTTGAATTATTTCTAAGGTTGTAGGAGGACCATCGGTTTTAGTAAAAAGTGTTACTTTTTGCCCCACTCTCTCCTACTAAATCGTTTAAAATTTTGCACTACTGTTTTGAAAATGTTGATATATAAAATATTTTTAAAGCTTTTCTCCTAAGACAAAATTAATGAAAATCAGTTGAATCATGTTCAAGAAGGGAAAACCAAAAACAGTTCCTTTTTTCACCAACAGATGGCAGCTATTTTTGCGACAAAAAAAAATTTACTAAAAGGCAAACAACAATTTATAGGTATTGTACCTAGCTACCGTTATTTTTGGTCTTTAAAAAAATAATATAACGTGTTGAGGGAATTACCAAAAATACGCTATAGGTTCCAAGTTTAAAGAAAATTGACGCATCCGTTAAGACATGTAGCCGAATAGACAGACATACAGTCAGAATTGCGAGAACCCCGTTTTTTTCCTATTATAGTAAAGTCAAGTTTGATAAAAATCTCGATTTTGATTTTGTACAAATCCATAACTATACCCATTGTATATTACCTACCCACTAACCTAAATTGCAAGTAAAAATGTAAAAAAAAAAAAAACATCATATAAAACCTTAATTTATCCTTGTCATTTATGTACTCTTTTATTCGGATTTAACTAACTCAGACTCAGTTGTGAACATTAGCTACATTTTGTGTTTGAAATAATGCAAGTTGTATTACACGCTTTTGGTTCACAGTAACGTGTCCTTAGTTAAAAAAAAAATATTAAAAAATCCTCAACCACCAAGAGCAACTATGTATAGGTAACTGATTTATTAAATGAATTAAGCTGTCGCTCAAATATGCACCCGTCAACCAACATAAGGTCTGTTTCTGATGCGAGTGCAAAAAAATAACCAGCTACAAAATCGTTATAATTCTATAGACCAGCAGTGACTAGCTATATTTTATACCACGTCTAAGCGCCCGAATCGAACCAACCAAAAATATATATTCTGTCCGAAGGGAGAGTGTTAAAGATAAATAGACTTGGGATAAATTCATCCCTAATTTTCATTTGATTTATTTATCTGCATTGAATGATGCAAGCAAATTCTATGCTCTCTCTCTCTGTCTATATGTATCTTTATTCTAACAGCAGCAAACGCAAACAAATCTTTCGCATCTAATTTGCCCTCAATTCTATAATGTAGTGGTATAGTATAGATAGGTATATATGTAGGTAGGTATAGAATAGATAGATGGATAGATAACTTCTCGTGCATATTTTATACGTGAAACCCTTTTGGTGTAGTTTGATTCAATATGTTTTGTGTGGGATACACAGCTTGCACATAATATCATCATGGGTGTATCTGAACTGTAACATCTGACGTTGAATTATCATAAATTACGCAATTTCACCACTCCCAAAACATTTTTCAGCCGCGTGCTAAATGATTATAGAGGTTGTGTCTGGAATATCCTAAATGTATTTTCTATATATGTACCTATAGATATGTTTGTATCTTATCTTCTTTGAAAAGCCCAATTTCATCATGATATTATCTATATCTAGCTATATCCGTCGAAGAATTGCAAAGATTGAGGAATTGGTATTCATGAGAGAAGACTCCACTTAAAGTTAAGTGATAATGAATCCTGCCGGCAACATTCCGATAACTGCTTTTGGTGCTAAAGTTGAACAAATGATTAACATTTCGTATTATGTTAGGTATATATAGGTCTCTATCTAATCTCTCAGATAAAAGATATTTAAATAGTATCTTTTATTAAAAGGAAAACACCAATTGTGTACAGATATTTGACTCTGGCGATAATCCAACCCAGAGCTATTTTATTAGCATAAGTTTTGTTTTGTTCATCTTTATTATCTTTGTGTATAGTGCGAGCATAAAAATAATAATATGTATGTACCTTCTATTAATTTGTCCGTAAGCCCGCATCTATGTACATATACATATATAGGAACATAAAACAAGGCATTTGTCAGGTCTTCGAAAATATAGTGTGTTTGCTTCTGACTGCGTTTGATGCAGGTACGTAGTTTAAGAAGGTGTCGTGAAATGTATAGAAACCCCCTTTTAGTAAAAATTATCAACATTAATTCTGATATTAGTGTTATAAGCGTGGCATTTAGTTTCTTTCAAATTTAATTTGAATGAACGGTGAGTAAAATGTGTTGTCATACATTTTTCTTTTTTGATTGTTTCGAGCAATTTTTTGATCTCAAAATGCTCAGAAAAAACCAACCCAATGTTGCAAGCAACGTGTTGCCAGTGAAAACTCTTTTTCAGTTGCTCGCTAACAAACACGAAAGCAAACAAATGTTGCAGGCAACTTGTAGCCAGTAAATCCTCTTTTTGGGTTGCTCGTTAACAAAAGCCGCGTTTTATTATCTACGGATCTAGATCGGGATCATCTTTTAACACGTAATACAACAAGAACTTTGGATTCTGCTCTGTATCTGGATCTATTTTAAATATCCGAAAGTAAGTTTTAACTCTGGCAAGTAGACGGCTCTTTAATCGGTAGGGAGTACAAACTGTAGTGTAAAGAAAGAAGACAGTATCTACATGAAAAATAAGCAAATATAAGAAAAAAGAGATAAGCATACAACACTGTTGTCATTATGGATCCGTATCGTTTTATTTTCATGGGATGATCCAGATCCGTAGATAATAAAACACGGCTAAAGACGCTTACTCAAACGAAAGCAACCAAATGTTGCGGGCTACTTGTTGGAAGTGAATCCTCTTTTTTGTAAGTTGCTCGCTAATGTGTGAAAAAAATTGCGGAGCACCACTGGTTGACTTGGCGGCTATAGACACGAACACGAATAATTCAAGCTTTAAACTTATAGGAGTGTTGTTTCTTAAGCGTTGACTCTTAAACGTCAAAATAATGTCAGATTCTGTACCAACGTTGTCAAAGCGTGTGATTAAACGGCATTTTGGCGTCAGAGAGTCAACGCGTTGACCATTTGTGTTAACCGTCCAATAGTAGCTTAAGCCTTGAAACAAGAGTTTCAATATGAAAAGGTTTATGCGCTAAACAGATTGAACCAGCACCAGCTACGTCACCAGCAACAGCGACCGCCATTACTTTAGAATTCATGTAATATTTCAATCGTTCAACACAGACTAGACCAGCACCAGCAACGTCCGCAGCGCCGTTCTAAATTTGCTGTTGCTGGTCCATTGCTGACAACTTTCATACTGCGATATTCAGAGGTACCACACTACAAAAAATTAAAAAAAAAAATTTGTTGCTGTCATTGTTTGTATGTTCTCGGTAGCCACAATTCATATTATTAGGAGTTTTCTTGTGAAAATAAAGTAAATAATGGAAGAAAAATATATAAAAAAAAAATGTATGACGGTGCTGGTGGCAATGTGTTTGAAAAATATTTGTTGGCGCAGCTTATTGTTTGTTGTTGACGGCGATGGTATGCTGTTTCTGGTTTAATCTATTTCACGCTTTAGCCTTCATGAATCATGACACATCTAAAATCACCCCAAAGATATCACCACGCATCCTTATCGTGAAGCTGTCAATGTTTAAACGTCAACCTAATTTTAATTTTGCAAGTTTTGCTTCATATTGTTCCTCTTTTAATTTGTATATTACATTATTGTTAAAAATAAATGTGAAATAAAACATTAATTATTATAAAGTTGAACCGTCTACATTTTGTTTGAGCCTTAAATTAAGTTGATTTTTTAACACAAAACTTCATACTTCTCTACATTCCCAATACTTATTTGTTGAAATTGTTGTGTTTTTAGTTTCAAGCATTATAATATAACACAATGGCAAATTGAAGTTTTTCAAACATACAAAAACTTAAATTTGTTGGTGTGGCATTTGAGCATTTAACACCGTAGCCTTCATATCTCGCATGGTTAATACTCTTTGTTAACGATAATACACAAAAAAAAACGCTCTAAGTATAAATCATTTTCTCATTGTCAAAACATCCCAAGGGCGTTCACATTTTCCCTTGAACTAAAATCCTGCCTACGGCCCTGATAGGATGTAAAAAAAGCTGTACACACATTATATAGATATGTTCCTGACAACGAAAAAAAAAAAAGAAAACTTAAACCAGAAATATATAAACGTGTTTTCTGGGTCCAACGAACCATTTTGCTGAGGTATTTCTTCTTTTCCAGGGAAGAGAACGCAATTACGCTTTTTAATTGCTCTCCAGGTGTTGTAGCTGCCCTCATTAGTAACTTTTTAATAGGAGAAAATTACACAACTGAAATACTTTTGAGAGAGTAGCTATAGCTGCTGCTGCACGTAGAAAAAGGGACTTCACATTTAGGGTACGTATACGCTACGTATACTCTATATTATACTCATCGTTCGTTCCTATATAGATAGACCTCCTATCTCTACCTTCGTACAACACACAAAACATATAACATAAATGGGTATCCTATAAAGTGTATAGTGTACCTAAAGCTTGAAAAATTTTGTTCATTTATGACTGTGAAACATCTTCATGTAATTTAACACAATATTTCTGCCCTTAGCGTTAAAAGTCCATGCGGAAGTGTTTTCTATCCAATAAAATAAAATAAGTTTGGTCCTTTCGAATTATATGAAGAGCGCATACAACATAAATTTATTTAATGTTTAGGCACAACATAAAACTTTCTCTAATAAACAACAATGTGTAAATCAACCCATTAAATTGTTTTTATTTTTATTTTTATTTTTTATTTGCAGGACCGACACATACCAAGGAATGGGGATACAGAACCAGTTGTCGATCCATCACAAGATTACATTCTTATATTGGGCTATGAAAATGCCACGCATACAGTATTGAGATTTCGCAGAAAATTGGATACATGTGATTCTACACATGATATTCCTATCACGGTAAGTTGGTTTTTCATTTGATTGATTAAAAGACCCGTTGTAATACAGATTATGGAAAGAAAGATTAAAAAATAAAAAAAAAGGTTCCTCGACAGGCGAGTTTTTTGTATGTGTTTTACAATTTTTTTTATACGCACCTAAAGGTTGCAATATGTTTAGGCTTTTAGTCAAATTTATGGAGCTAAACATAGAAAAATCACGCTCATACATCACACCTTTTGATTGAAATGTGATTGGAATCAGGTTTTTTTTATAATACTATACATGTTTATAGATCATCTCCATGTAGTGACACTTGTTTGTTCGTAAGCTTTCCAAAAGTGAGTGACTATATATCTTTAATTTTGACGTGTGTATTTTAAATAAAATTCATAACTAAGTCACACGTTTTTGCTCTTATGGTCCATTCGTTAAGAATTTTAGAGAAAATATTCATTGAAATCGTATCAGCTGTTTTAGTAAAAAATTTCCTTGAAGGTTGCTTAAAGGTTGTAAGGTAATTATGTACCGTTATTTTGTATTCTAAACGTAATTGAACAACAGAATTTTTAAGAAACATGTCGTTTTCCATTGGACGTTTGGAAGGGTCCAGAATCAAAAAGAAATCTTTTGAAACCATTCCATTGGTAAAAAAAACGTTCAACCGACGCTTCTCAGAAGAAAATTTCGCTTCTCTATTTGAAATCAGAATCCACTCAAGAAGTACTAATACATTTAAGCTATAACTTCAAAACAAACTCACTCAAATGTCAAAAGTAAACATCGGACTCTGTTTGATTGTATGCCTGTTCGATTACATGAAATGTTCACGATGATTCACCAATAATGACAAAATTTCTAAGTTGAGTAGAAGTAGTTAGTATTGTTCCATTGGATTTTAAAATCAGTGAATCCCTGAGTAAACTCATGGGAAACGACATTAGGTGACAAGTTAGAAGAAACAGCCATTTAATTCGACAGAATTACGGACAAATTTGTCCGTCTTCTTAAGGTTTTTAATGTCATATTCCCTTAAAATGTTGAATATTCTATTTTTTTAAATGAATCCATAATATGCTCTTATAGTTGGTTAAAATATATCTGAAAACATTTTTTTTTATTTCCTTCAAACATTTTTTTAAATCAAATACATTTTCTTAAAACTAAAATTTAATTTTAAAAATAAATTAAAAGAATTAATTTGTTTGTAAATATAAGATTAAATAATGTGTGCATATGTATGTGCTGCTGTTATCTTATAAGCCAACCATATATCAACACACCCAAACCTTTTATCGTTTCCACCTTTTTTTCATATATCAATTAAATTATGATATGAAATGCTTTGAATTTTTCAAAAATATAAAAAAAAAAAAAATAAAAATTTCAACACACACGAAGTGTGCAAGTATTTGGGAAATGTCATGTCTCTCGGTCGTACGTATTTCCGAATCATCACAGTCAATTCGAAATGCCTGATGGTATATAGCAGCAGCTGTTCGTTATGATCACGAAAACCAAATCTAAATTAATTAATTGTGAAGGTGACTGGCGAATGCGAATAAAATTTGAACTGTCTGATGATGTTGTGTGGGTATATAATGGAATTGGAATGCGTTTATGGTATGTTGTATTTGAATGAGTGAATAAAAACCACGTTTGTCATTTTTGTTTACATACAGAAAAAAAAATTAATTTTTAAACCAAATGAAGAATATTTATAATTTAAAATTAAAAACTTTTTGAAATAAGCATCATAGGGTGAACAATTGCATTTTGATTAGAAATATAATAAAACTTCTATGGCATGCATCCTTTTTATCATAAAACCTTTGTAAATTTATTTTCAGGACGACACAATGCGAATTGTGTACATGTATAGTGAAAATGATCCTAGGTCAAGCTCGATGGGACCAGGTTCATTACCGGACATAGCTGATGCATATCGAGCATATAGACCACTTTTGTTAACACAAAAGTCACAACCTAAATCCCACAGAGACGATAGAGTAAGAGTATTGGAATTACGAAATGAAGATGTTGAACTTCCAAGTGGTGACGATACACTTTATTGGTGTAAGATGTTTAAATTAGAAGATATTAATAGAAAACATCATTTAATTCGGGTAAATTTCTTAGAAACAAAGGGAAAACAAAATAAATAAGTATTAATATAATTTTTCTATATGTACCACAGTATGAGCCTATTCTCGATTCATCAGCCAGTATACAATATTTACAACATGTTACATTACATGAATGTCAAGGATCACATTCAGATCTTGAATTAATGGCACGAGAACAAGGACGACAATGTCTTGGAGCCAGAGATATGCCATTAGCATGTAATGCAATTGTAGCCTCATGGGCAAGAGGTTCTGAGGTAAGTAAATAAAATTACAGCTTTTTCGATTATTTAAAAAAAATTAATCCAAATTTTTTTTTTTTTTTTTAATTCATAGGGTTTTTCTTTTCCTGAAGAAGCTGGTTACCCTATCGACTCTCGACAAGCGAAATACTTCCTTATGGAAACACACTATAGCAATTTGCAACCTGATTTTGCTCAGCTTCAATCGAAACAAATGGCTGATAATTCAGGACTTAAAATTTATTTCACTAATGTCCTGCGACCAAATGATGCTGGTGTTCTATCAATAGGTAAGTGATAAAATTATCAATTTTTAACTTTATTTTGTGTTTATTGTTTAACATCAACCTAATTTATTTTTAAATAATTTTCGTGTTTTGGCATTACGACTTACAAAATTTGGCATATTATAAAATCCTGATTTTAAAAGCCGCGTTCAGAAAAATGAGATTTCAGAGATTTCGATCCGTCAAAAAGTGAGTAATGGAATTCAAAATTTTTGTTCATCATAGTTTTGACAGCAAAACTGAGAAAATTTGCCTGTTCACTTAACTGAGATTGTTGAGATCTTCGAGATCTCATTTGCCTGAACATACATGAATCTTACAAACCTCTCCCAGCTCAATATTTCTCTTTAAAATTTCCTTGTTAAGAAATATCTTTAAAAAAATTTGCTGTACACTTTCACCAAAACACGTTATTGAAAACCAATTTTTTTTAAGTACGAAATCAAAAAATTTTAGTTTTGGTCGTCGAAATTTAAATTTTGAAACAAAATGTAAGCGCAAGTTCGCGGTTTTTGACATTCAGTTCGTAAAACAATTTTCAAAATTTTAATTCGCCATGAATCGTCTTCTCTTTAAGATTTCACAATAAAAAAAAACGCCTAAATGTTAAATCAATTTCATTCGAAATTCATTTTGTAAGTAAATTGTGAGTTAACAAAATCAAAGTATCAATTGAATGACTGATTGAGTGAATTGGTGTTCTTGTGTTTTTTTTTAGTTTCTCTTAATTATTGTTTCATTAGTTTTCTTTTCCCTATGACGAAGATATGGTTGTAGCTGAGGGTGCTGCCTTCATTAGGCGTATAGTATTTTTATTGATGGATGACAAAATACACGCATTCGCTCATTTATCAATAAAGAAATGATACCCTGAAGTGATGTCAGGCAATGTATTTGATTGCCTTAACTATTGTCGCACTAGTAGTCATAAAGTGAAAAACAATTAATCCAATCATTTTTTATCTTTATATTTTAATTTTGGTCAATTTATGTATCAATATTATTTCCTTACATGGTTTTATTTCATTCCAGTTCCACTACATACAGAAAAGTTAAATAATCAACATCAATATTTAATTTCAAGCCCTATATATATTCTTCAGAAAAAGTTACAACACAGTATATTAAATTTTTACATCCTTTTCCTGCTTTTTTTTTCAATTTTTATAAAAAAAAACTCTACTAGGTAGCTTTTGATTAAAAATGTAAACTTATTTTTTTTTTCAGGAATGGATCCAAATTGGCGTCACATAATACCCCCAGGACAAAAACATGTAGTCTCTGATGGACAATGCATTGAAAATTGCACAAGTTATGCATTTCCACCGCAAGGTATTAATATTTTTGCTGTTATGATGCGAACTCATCAAATAGGCAGACAAATAAAACTTCGTCAGGTAAAAAAATAGAAGAAAATACCCCTTTTATAAATCTACAACAATATTAAAATTTATTTTACAAAAAAAATTAATTTTCTTATTTTTAGATACGAAAAACTGAAGAACTTAAACCAATTGTTCAGGATAATAATATTGATCCTGATTACCAAGATTTTCGAAGATTAACTAATTCTGTGCGTTCAATGCCTGGAGATAGACTGATTGTAGAGTGTATTTATGATAGTTCAACTAGGAAAGCTATCACTTTGGGTAATTAGAAATACATATTTTTTTTATAAGAATAACATTTGGAGTGTTTTATTGCAAAGAATTATTGCTAGCCCATCAGTAAGAAAAGTTAAACAAGTCTCGATAAATAATGACAGCGATGAATAATGGATAGCTATTGATTTTTGTATAGTTAACCAATGTAAACTTTACTGAACTCGCTATACATTTCCCATTAAAACCTATTGTTAAAGTTTGCCTGAGTGGATTTATACAAATTTCTAATAAACTTGTACAAAAAAAAGATGGAAAAAAGCAACGATAGTACTACTTTTTGATATTTCTGTTAGACCAGTTTATGAATAAATACAAATTTTTGCAGTATTTTCATCTTCTATTCACTTCTTCTACAACGCGATTTGCTACTCGCCATTTAAAATGTTAAAATTTGTCGATTTTTAAATTGTTCGCTTATATATACATATCAAGCAGCACTTTCAATGAACTGAATAATAACTAGATGAAAACATTGCACAGATTTATATTTCTCCTGTGATTGGTATAAACTAGTCTAAATATAACACGCATAGTGCATTTTCCGGTAATTTTCTTTTCCTTTTTTTTTAGGTGAATTATTATCAATATATTGAGCATAAAATCATAATGTCTCTATTCTGCTTTCTCTTTTGTTGTATATTATAATATTAAATAATATTTGTTTTGTATGTCTTTATACAGGTGGCCTAACGATGAAAGAAGAAAGCTGTACAGTGCTTACTCTATATTATCCTCGTCAAAAGAAACTTACAACATGTCATTCACTGCCTAGCCTTCCGACAGTGTTACATTCACTAGGAATCGAGCAGCTAGCAACGTAAGTGTTAATTATATTTGAATTAAAATAGTAATGTTTCTTAAATCGTTTAATTATATATGAGCCTTAATGGTATAAACAAAATATTTATCGCAGGCAGCACAAGTTTTGAAAATATAGAAGTGTTAAAATATATAGAAAAGAATAGAGAAATAAATCATTGATGACATTTTTATGTGTATATTTTTGCGCTAATTGGTATAAATTTATCTGGCACACACACATCCAATAATATATCTTGTATTCGATTTGTACAGTAAAAAAGTTTATATTGGAAACTAAAAAATTCATAAAAATATTTGAATTCATTTGATACCTCTCTGTAGTATAGGACTGGTATAAAGAACAAAATCACTACCCAAAACTATAACATACAGTTTTTGTACGAAAAATGCTTCATTTACACGATTGAAAAAATGTCATTATTTCTTCCATTTTATACCAATTGTTTATAACAGCAAAACCAATAAGTATAAAATGACAGAAATAACATTTTAGCTTTCGTGTAAACGAGGCATTATTTACTTACTTACAAAATAATATTAACAAAGAATTAACCATGTATGTTTTATAATTTTAGTGATTCAAATCCTGTACTTATATCATCGCCACCTGAATTAGCTGGCATGACGCTGGAATCACGCCTCGTATCATACGACTGGGAAAATCAATTTGAAAAGTTCCAGCAAGCGACGAGACGTGGGTCATTTAAACCATTATGCTGGGGAGCAAAAAATCATTTAATACCGGTAAGTTACAACGAAGAAATATTTTTTTCTTTGTTTTTTTTTTGTTTTGTTTCGAACAACGTTAAATATAAATTCATTATAATTAACTGAACCAATCTGTGTGTCATTTTTAAGTATCAAACATAAATATTGCGGACGAATGATTGTCCGTTTTTAGACAAGGAATTTTAATTCTTATCAAAGTCTGAAAAAAAACTATCAATCATTTCATCAGTTAAAATCAACCCCAAAATAATACAAAATGTATATTTCAAGTATTAATTTCTATTACCTTTATATGGCATGGCATAGTTAATTTTTTTTTTAACCTACGTTGGGCGCCACTTACCTTAAAAATGTATCGTTCGTATATGTATACCACCTTCACATAAAATTTAGTTTTATCTTGTTTGCCTTGTCTGCTTTAAAAAGTATACAGAATTTAAGAAGCTCATTCGAGTACATGCCTCGCTCTTTTATTTGTACCCATATTAACATGGATTTAAAATTTAACTTGCACGAACACTTAATTATAAAATTTCTCCTTACCTCTTGTTCAAATAATATGTAATTAAAAGAATATATATGTATATCTAATGTAATTTACACATGCATATATGTAGGTAAATCTGTTTTCTTTTTGAAAATTAATTTTACATCAACAAAATCATTAAATAATAATATTATCTATTCCAGGGCTTGGATTATCTAGAGGGATATACCATTAATGTAACAAAAACATGGAATAAACCTCGACGTTGTAAACCAAAACGATTATTTGTCACCGAAACTATCCCAGAGTTAGAACTACCTGTTCTACATGAACTGGACAACAATAATATTATTGAAGGAGCTGCAAGGAGTAGTCGTAGTTCAGCTACTGAAACGATAGGATTAAGTAGAGCCCATCAAGGATTCAGTCGAACATTTACGACAACTTTCTGGTATACGAGTGTAGTATTAATATTAAAACGACTAAGTAGAGAATCGTTGACGTGAGACTGGTCTAGTTGTTAAATTAATAATTAATATTATAGTATTATTATTATTATTCAAACTGTTTTTATTTTTTTATAATTTTTGATGATGATAAAATGACTCTTAGTAGGTACGAGTATGATGCGAAAGAAAAGGCATATAAATGTTTAATCTTTAAGAGGAAAAAAAATTAATATTTATTAAACTACTTTTTTTTGTTGGGGGGCAATACATGTTTTTTGTAGACCTATAGCGCAGCATAATATACATTTAACAAAACAAAACACAATATTTCATAATGGCTAAATAAGGCATGTAATGTAGTCGTTTAGTTATTTAAGATATTATTAAAAATAAAAACAAAAAAAAAATAATTAGTCCATGGGGCTATAATGTAGATAGATAGTTGAACTGCATTTGAGTGGAGAAATCGCGAACGATGGTGAGAGAAGTTTGATATACATAAAAAAAAAATTTGTTTTCATACATTATATACTTGAAATTGTACCTAAAAACTCACAAACCATGAAAGTCCTTAATCTCACTTATATTATTTCAAAAGTTTTATTGATCTTTTTATATTCAAAGCATGTTAATGAGGCAATTAGTCGCTCGCAAATTTTCCATATGAAACCACATTATTTACTCGAATCGAACCAACGGAAAAAACACCCCTCAATTTATTTGTTTTTGTTTTATTTTTTTTTCAACTTCAACACCAATTTGTCATAATTTCATGCCAACTTCTTGAAACCATCGGATACGGTATCTAAGGACAAAATAATCGATAAAAATAATCGATTAAAGATAAAATTTTGTACTCGAAAAACATTTTTACAAAAAGATATGCATTTAGCATATAGATTTTTGGTTTTAATCAACACACTGTAGATTTCCGCCATGCACTGATATAAGGTACTATAAAAACATGATTTTCTGCCTACGTCACAATGTCAAAACTATTGACATTTGTGACGTTTTGCAAGTACATATTTATGATTAATTTCACAAAGAAAAGCAGATCTATTGGTATAAACTGGTATAAGGCAACGATTAATTATGTATGTCTTTGGTAACTTTAGCTGTCAAAGCCCGTAGAAATTTTTGACAAGTAGTTAACTGTAGCAATAAGTTGCAGTTAACAAACAGACATAGTACGGATATCAAAGGACCGGTAAGATTTATAAAATTAAATGAATAAATCTTGAAGAAATCAATTTCTTTAAAAATTAAAAAAATTTTAAAAATGCGATTACTCGAAAAAAAGTGTGAGTGCCGGGACTCACGGTTAAGATGTGTAAACATACCTAACGTAACGTGAGGCTTAGAATCACAATCACATCACAAGATACGTTACGGTTTTTTCACCTTACCGCCAGTATAGATGTTTACACATCAAAACTTACGATAAAGCATGGATCGGCACTGACAGTTCTGACTGACAACTAATATAGTGTTTACATTCTGACTGATGTGAGCAAGACTGTAATTCATGATTGAAAATGTGAACGCTCAAGTCGTGAAATTCTGAAACAACTTAATTTGAACTTTCCCACGTTTGCAATATTCCAAATTTGAAGATTGGTCAATTGATGATTTTAATGGTATAATAAATCAGCTTTGATATCGGCAAGCTTGTCGACAAAAATAAAATTTATGTCAAAAGATAAATTAAAGATACGTACGAGTACTTCATGGTTTGTGATATTAATATAAGTTTGTTTTTATTTAAATTTAACAAAAAAGAAACTCCTAAGTTTCGCCTAAACTCTCACTTCAACGACACAAAATCAGTAGTTTTATATAGAGCTCGAGGTTTTTATACCAAAAAAATAAAATATAAATATATATATTTCAACAAAAAAAAAATCAAAAGCCTACAATAAAAAAAAGAAAGATTTATGTATACATAAAGAGATTTAAAAAGAAAAATGTGAAAAAGGATATAAACCTATAAAACTGGCCAGTTAATGAAATGCTTTACAAATCTGCAATTCAATTCAATATCTACCTTTTTCTCAAATAGCTTTATGGAAAGGTATTTAATATTTAAAGTATAAATTAATTTCGAGAGTTGCTGTATAATTAAAGAGGACTAAAAGCCTATTTTTCTATGACTATCTTATGTTAATTTTTATTTCTGATTGTTAACTTTTTCTTATTATTTATTTTCATTGAGTTTCTTATATATGTATGTATAAAAATGAAAATAAAAAAAATCATTGAAACGGTATGTAGCAATTTGTGAAAAAAATAGTAGCGCAGTTATAGAAAATACAGGAACCTATATTTATAAATATATATATCGTTTACTATTTTTAGTACCTAATATACTTTCGTAGGTGCGAAAAAATATCAAATAAAGTATATATATATAAATATTATTATATATACACTTGATCAAACAAAAATAATAATGTGAAAATAAAGCAATAAAACAGTAGAAAGTCTAAAATAAAAAAAATATTTATAACTAATTTATTTAGTTGAAGCAAAATATTGAAAAAAAATAAGAATCAACTAAACCGAATAAATTAAAAATAATCATTCGTAAATGTGTGTGAACAAATTAAAACAAAATAAAAAGTAATATTTTAGAGGAATTTTATGAAAGTATCCTCCTGTTCCTCCCATTCTTTTTCAACCTTTTACTGCGTAAAAGTCTCTAAGTGGAAGTTAAAATTAAAAAAAAAAACAAAAATAAATTTAAACTCCACACACTATTATTCATTTCATTTCTTTTTTATTTATATATAAATATTGTACATAAATATGTGATTTTTTTAAAAACTATTTATAATTTTAAATCTATATTTTTAATTTTTAAGTAGTAATGTGTACATTTAGATATCCCCTTTGTTGTTGAATAGTGATCTTATTTGTATTTTATTGAGCTGATTATATTTTATTATAAAAAAATAAAAAAAAAATAATAAAAACAAGTTAGTAGGTATAGCTAGCAACTAAGAACAGGTGCAAGCCAGTACGTTATAAGCAACTAAAACTTAAAAGCCATGATATTTACGTCGAAGAACAAATCACATTTTATATTTTGTAAATATTTTTAGTTGTAAAATTAAAAATAACAAAAACAAAAGAAACAAAATAAAAAGAAGACCCAATTTTTAGAAAATATTGATTAAATTGATGTTTTATTTCTTAAAATTATTGAAAACTGGTTCAATAAAAATATAATCTTAAACTGAGGCCGACGGGGAATCTGTAGCGAGTACTCGGAATTTGTTTACTTGTACACAGAAACCATTACCAATTGCTTAACTTTTTCGAAGCCATTAAAGCGGTGAATGATCAAATACGAATTGGAATTTTACAGTTAATTCACCGATTTCGGCGGATTAACTAAGGTTCAACGCTGGTTCAAGTATGTAATTGGTTATTATCACACACTTGAGCAGTAAACCACTGTTGAAACTCATTTAATCCGCCGGAATCGATGGATAAAAATTGCCGAACCACGGTTTAAATATTTGTACAACTGGCCCTTAGCCAACTCGCTGCCGATTACGCGCTAGTGTGGCCTTGGGGTACGGTAAGTCAAATATTAAACTAAATATCGCGGTGAAAAAAGAGACATACCTAATTATAGAAAAATGACTGTTGTATTCCATTGCTTTAAACAACCGGAAATTGTGATTTTTATTTTAAATAGTTATCCACGTTCCCTATCAGTAAATTTGTAACAGAAATTTTTATGTAAGTATTTTTTATTTAAAAGTTCGAAATGCATATGGGACCCCCTACACAAGTTGATTTTTCGATCCACATCGACTTATATAGAAAAAAAGACATCAGTTGCTATTCGCTATGACATTCTTACTTACTTGTAAAAATAATACTTACTAGCCACTTGAATGAAACAATGGGAAAATTAAATAGAACAGGGATTTACTACAAATATTTAAATAAAGAAGAAAACCATATTGATGTATTTTGACCGGGTTTTGTCATATTTTCATTCAATTTTTCTATAACAATGAACAAAACCAAGATTTTAAATGCAGAAAGGAGTTTTGTCAAAATAAATATTTGGTCCAAAAAAAATTTGAAAGAAGAATTAGTCCATCTGGGACTATCATTTTTGCCAGATCCTTTCATTTAGTTTTGCGAATTGAACTATTTCCTATGCAATACGCACAAATATCACCTGACTTTAAGCATAACGTGGCAAAATAGAGTGCTTGATGCAAGAATAAAAAAATGTCATTGCTGATTCATTCACAACTTTCTACTCTTTGTATCAAAGCAACTTTAGGGAGGAAAGTAGTTGATTGCAATTGGTTGAAAAAAAAACGACAATGGGGAATAGCGACGACATCACAGAAAAAACATGAACATGTCTTATTTATAAACCCATTTCGAAGTATGTCTAACTTTGGACAGCTGTCCAACTCCAAAACCTTATTTATAATTATGTTCCATCGAGTGTCTAACTTAAAGCCCTTCCACACTATCCGACTGAGTATTAATACAAAGTGGAAAAGAATTCCATGCTACTGCCAAATTTGTGAGAAAGAAATTTCTTTTCATTTTTTGAATTAGAACCATTTCTAAAAATTCTCATGTATTAACACATGTCAAATCGTGTAGGCTGGGAATATCATATTTTGTTTCCACACTATTATACATGATTTGTTTCACACTTTCTTGACATGTACCTATTAATACTCAGTGGGATAGTGTGGAAGGGCTTTTAGACACTGCAATTGGTTGTCCAAAACTATTCTAAAGTGGCAATGTTCAATGAATAAAAAATTGGAAATTAGATGAAAAGTTCATTGAACGAAGCCAAATGTTCACAAAATTGACAGATTCCAGAGATATTAGTGAGTGTATGAGAACATATTTACAGGGCTATTCTGGCGTTGTGAGGGCTCACAACTCACAAGTCACAAGCCTTTGTGAGGTTGATTTCTTGTGAGGTTCTCAAAAGGAGATCACAATTTCGATAGTTTTTATGAGGCTCACAGTTGTGAGGGTACGAAAACCTCACAAAATCGATTTCACCTTTCCTTGTGAGGTTGTTGTGACTTGTGAGGTATCAGTGAGGTTTGCCAGAATAGGGCTGTTAGACAACTGTTGGAATACGTTTTTAAATAAGGAGCAGTCGTATTTATTAGATTAGACGCTTTGTGTGTGAAAATCCCTTGCGACAAAACAGCTGATGTAAAAACAACCCAACGTATCTGAAAATTTTTGGATAGGTGGATAGCCTATCTGATAGTTTACCGAAAGCAAGGATTGAGGTTAAAGTCATGAATACTTTTCAACGCGCCATCTTCATCTTGCCTAATATTTTCTGTAATTGCGTCGTTATTCCTCTATGTCGTTTTTTCGTCCAGTTTCATTCGATCTTGTAAAAAACACCCCTTTCAACATGTTATATCATCATCGGACTAATAGATTAACAATTAAATGAAACTAACCTATACGTCTATAGGTACCCGTATATCACTGTGCATATGCATTCGACAATTGATTATTTTTCATCATTTGATAACATTTTTTTAAAATATTTTGAAGGTCCTCTCAAAGCGAATGACAGTTCTTTTTCTGTAAAAAAGTGTTCACACGCATCAAATTCTTCTTCAGATTACAAATCTAAAATTTATTAAATCTTTAAGCATAGTACGCAGCTGAAGCTAACATGAAACTTTGTTTTCTGCAGTACGCTGTTCAACGAGCGAAATTGATAATTGTAGCAGATTATTTGGAGAAGTTTCCACTCTTTTTTGCACTGAATTATTGGTGACATTAATTTTTTGCTGTAGTTGTTTCGTTTACTTTCTCGCTATCGATTTGGAAACCACAGAAAATTTTCATTTCGCTTCAGCTGCGTACTAGGCTTTACTAAGAATATGTTTCGGTGGAAACATAGCATAAAATACAATGGAATGATATTGTCGGATGTTGAACATTCTTTAAAAAAAAAGAGAATGCAGGCATACAAATCCATCTGCATGCAGCGATTTGATTGTAGTTGTGATATTTGAAATTAGTTTGGACTTCGTTCATGTTCAGTGTAGGCGACATGTTAGATTCCTAGATTACACCTAAACACACCCATCGAATTCGCCCTCAAATATTTTCCTGAACGCACTCTTTCAAATTGCTCCAACTTCAAGACGGTCGCCATGAATCAAACGTCAGGTTAAAAAAATCCGTGCAGTAAAACAGAGTGACATAGCTAAAAAAATACAAAAATGGTTTTGGAAAGTACAATGATCTGGTAAATATTTGTCAAAAATTCATAATATTATTAAAAGAATATTAATTTCAACAATTTCAATTTGATTTTGTATGAATTTAAAAAAAATACCGACCCATATTTGCATAATTAAAATGCATTTAAAAATACCGAACTGTAAAACATTTTTGTCATTGTTTCATCCGAATTTAACTGTGTGCTCCTTTTTCTATCTTTAGTTTTGATAACAGTGATTACCAAAGGAATGGTGATTACTTTCCAACACGTCTCAATGTCCAGAAAGATGGAATTAATTTAGTTTGTTTGACCAAAGTTCGATCAAATCCCGAAAACAATGTTGGATTGATGACATACTCAAAGTTAGTGCTCCCCGTACACACATTTTTCTTTGTTTCAATAATTCTTGATCTTTGAAAATATTTACAGCACTGTAGAAGTTCTAGCAACTTTAACCAGCGATGTAGGTCGGATTTTCTCCAAAATGCATCTCATCCAACCAAAGGGAGAAATTAATCTTTTAACTGGAATTCGCATTGCTCATGTAAGTGTTATCGTCAATTGGAAGTCATCGAAAAAAAAACATAATTTAACCTTTTTTATTTCTCTAGTTGGTTCTAAAACATCGTCAAGGAAAAAACCATAAAATGCGAATTGTTGTCTTTGTTGGCTCCCCAATCAATAACGAAGAGGGGGAACTAGTGAAGTTGGCTAAACGCTTGAAAAAAGAAAAAGTCAATGTTGATATTGTAAGCTTTGGGGATCATGGTGACAACAACGAGCTCTTGACTACATTCGTTAATGCTCTCAATGGCAAAGATGGTACTTCATCTCACTTGGTCAGTGTACCCCGTGGATCTGGACTCTCCGATGCCCTCCTATCTTCGCCAATCATTCAAGGTGAGGATGGTTTGGGTGGAGCTGGATTAGGAGGCGCTGGATTTGAATTCGGTGTTGATCCAAACGAAGATCCAGAGTTAGCACTGGCTTTGCGAGTTTCCATGGAGGAGCAACGCCAACGCCAGGAGGACGAACAACGACGAGCAATTGCTGATTCCAATGTGGCTGGCACTAACGACAGTGAAACCACTGAAACTAGTGCTACTGTTGCTGCAAGTGAAACTATCGATGAGCCAAGCAATGAGGAGGCAATGTTGCAGCGTGCTCTAGCTATGTGTACTGAAGGGGTATGTTCAAAATTTTCAAATTTGAATTTTGAAGCATAGATTGTTATGAACATCAGAAAAGTAATCCTTAGAGCATGCAGAAAATTCGAACATTAATTCTATACCTACTATAGGTCTAGAAATCTGAAACATATTTTTGCTGGTTTATTGCAAAATGCCGAGATTGAATTTCAGGATAACATTTATAAGTTACACAAATGTTATATGTAGAATCTATTTCCAACAAAGACTTAATACATAAATTTAGGAGTTTTGTTTAAGCTGACGATAAATAAGGAAAACCTTAAATGTATTACACGTCATACTTTGGTTCAAGGTAGATTTATTTAAAAAAATTAACTTTTCGGCACTAATAGGGACAAAACTGAGATATAAGAAAAGTGGGTTTATTGGATTTCCAAAACATTACATAAGTCATTATTTAAATTCCAAGAAATTTAATTTATTTAAACTTAATCTGAATGGAAATAATTAATTAGTAAATGTATTCGATAATTATTTAGCCTGAAGATAACATGCCAGACTTTGCCAACATGACCGAGGAAGAACAAATTGCATTTGCAATGCAAATGTCGATGCAAGATGCCGGTAAGTTCAGATTCGCAAAGATAACGTTTGCGTTTTAATGTTACCAAAAAAATATAGTTTATCAACATTTTTTGCTGTTATTGGTTTCATTCTTTTTTTATAATTTCAGATGAAACAGTCACGCAGCAAGCTAAACGCCCAAAAACTGACGAAGCAGCACCTATGGAAGTAGATGAAGATTATTCCGAAGTGATTGGAGATCCAGCATTTTTGCAGGTTAGTTATTATTTTATTTTATTATGTACAATAAGTTCTAATTAATACATTATGAATTAAATCAAATATACTATCGATGATTTCTATTTCAGAGTGTTTTAGAAAATCTGCCTGGAGTAGACCCTCAATCTGAAGCCATTCGTGATGCTGTTGGTTCCCTTAACAAAGATAAGGATAAGAAGAGCGGTGATTCTGATAAAACAAAGAAAAAGTAAATGTATTACATCAATGAAGCCCCCATCTGAAAATAAAGAGAATACTTGTGCGTATTGTTCATAAAATCATTTGCGTTATACGCTCATTTACAAGAAATAATACTAAAATAAATAATAACACTACTTTTCAATAAATTACATTTTAAAAATACAAACGGTGGTTTATTTCTGTATTTTACATGTTAATGTGTTCGAAAAATCTTAACGAATAAATAGTTATACCATAACATAGTTTGACTGATTTTTTCATAATAAAAGTGAATTGATTTGTCTTTAATTAGAAAATCGTTTTTTATTAGTACATAAAATTTTGTGTGCGCGGATAATATCTTTGAGGTTATGTTTTTACTTTTTCGCTTTCTCCTCGATAATTAACGAGATAATAAGATTGTATCTGTGATCCAATTTTGTCCACATTGGGTTAAATCTACAACGTCACTTTAACAGGTTCTAATTTAATGTCGCTAATCAACCAAGATCGACTTATTGCGATTTCGATAATTAACAACTAAAAATTTTGGTTTCTTTGATTAAAATTTCTGTTAATATGCATACGTTCGATAATTAATTATCAGTTGCAATAATCAATTATTGTACGTTTGTATTCCTTTATTTAATACGAGCTAAACCACTCCACGCAGTGACTAAAAAAAAACTTACTTTTTTTCTATTTAGTTTCATATCCATATCCATAATCTATTATCAGCATTGTTTTTTATATAGTAGCAAACAATATTTTAAAAATTTAAAACAATGCTTATATATCGGAAAATTAAAAGATATATTTTAAAACAAATTCAGTAAAATTGAAAAGTAAGCTGAAAAGAAAACCGAAATCAAAAATATTTGCAAATATTCTGCCCTAGCGAGGTATCCGTCGGAGCGGAATCGGAGGATTTTTGCTTCGAGGTATTCTTCCGAACAGCGTTGGGAACGTTTTTCCGACATTATGGAACGTGCATTCTTGTTTTGCGTTGCAGTGCGATCAAGTGTGTTTTGAAGTGACATTTTTGACATCTCTAATGAACTTTGAACCTCCGACGCCGTATGCGTTTCGGAGAGTTTTCCGCTCCGAACGGATACCTCGCTAGGGCAGATTACTTACTGAAAGACATATTGTACAAACATCCAAATAAATTTTTGAAAAATGAAATTTTGAATTTTAAGGTATGTATTACATTTTATTTAAAAAATATGTTCCAAATTATAAATTTACACAAAAATTGTTCCACATATTTGTATGTAGTTGCTACAATAATAATAAAAAGGCTAAAATTTGGTTTTGGACTGATTCGGGGGTGTGCAGAAACATAAATATAACTTTACTTTTACTTTAAATTTAGACTTTTTTTATTTTAAAAAATTTAGCAAATCCTTGGTACTTGTATTTTTAAATGATGTATTATGGTTATCATAGACAAAATTTTCAAAGAATATATTATTTTTTTAAGTTCTTGAACTTTTTCGGTATATACATTTACGGTAGGCCAATGAAGATGTGTTGAGTTCTGATGGGCATCTACTATGCTGGGCATCGCCTTTTTTGTCTTTTGACGAGATCATTGATGATTTCAATAGAGCGATCAGCAGAAAATCCTTAATAGTATCGAGAATCTATAAAAAAAAGGTTTCAAAAAATAAATACCTATATATTTGTATCTTTTCTTCTAAACAGGTTCAAAAGTTGTGGTACATAGATATTATATATAAATGCACTTTATTATAATATTAACTTAACCCAAACTTTGAAACCTGTTTGCAAGGAACTTTTGTTTTGATATAACCTAATATATGTAGGAAAATAATGTTTTCCAAAGACTATTTTAAAAATTCAAGTTTTGATTGTTTTTTTATTATAAAATTTGTTTGTTACCTTGCTTGCCCTCAGTAAACATTTTATCCAATCTTCTAAAGTTATAGGGGCCGTTAACTTCCTTGTAGTGGAACTTTGCCGATCTTTAGTAGTAGGTACCCCTGTGTTTAAAAATAAAAACTTTTTAATTAATAATCAATTAATGTATTAAAGTAAGAAGATATGTTGCACTAAATATAGTGAAATAATTCATATTTATTATTATTTAGAAAACAATGAAAAATTACAAATTTATATTTTATAGCCATCTATTAGTGTCTTTTACAGCGTCAATTTCAGCTTCGCCCTTAATTAACTCTTGGATAAAGTCCTCTCCATTGTTATTTTAATAAAGAAAACGAACTGCCTTTTTCATAGGTAAAATTTTCATATAACGGGTGATTTTTTAGCTGGTTTGGTTTTGGCAACACTGGTTTTGACAGCTGACGTGTGTTTAGTACCTTGTGTCACTGTCAAACAGCTTCAGTTTGGTTTGCAATTTAACCATGGATCGTCTTACAAATGAACAAATGAAATGAATGGGCTCTTGGAAAGCTGGCCGAGGATCCGCTTTTTTATCGAAAAATTGTGTTCAGCGATGAGGCTCATTTTTGGTTGAATGGGTACGTAAATAAGCACAATTGCCGCATTTGGAGTGAAGATCAGCCAGAAGCATTGCAACAGCTACCAATGCATCCCGAAAAGCCACTGTTTGGTGCGGTTTATGGGCCGGCGGCATTATTGGGCCATATTTCTTCAAAGATGATGCGAATCGCAGCGTTACTGTCAATGGTGAACGCTACCGAGCGATGATAACAAACTTTTTTTTGCCCGAAATGGAAGTTCTTGACTTGCATGATATGTGGTTTCAACAAGACGGTGCCACATGCCACACAGCACGCGAAACAATGGCGCAATTGCGAGGCGAGTTTGGTGAACAATTAATTTCAATAAATAAATAAAAAAATAAATAAATAAATATAGGGACAAGCCCGCTTCGATTGACGCACTGGAAGCCCACATCCATGCATTCATTCGTGAGATACCGGCCGATATGTGTGAAAGAGTATGCCAAAATTGGACTCAGCGGATGGGCTACCTGAGACGCAGCCGCGGTCAACATTTGCATGAAATTATCTTTAAACATTAAATTGCAAGGTTCAAACTATCGATTCAAATAAATATTTCATTCATTTTTTCGAATTTTTTGTGTTTTTTTTTAAAAAAAAGTTCTAAACCTCTTAAAAAATCACCCTTTACATACTCTTTAAAACCTTAAAATAACACAAAACGAAAACAGAAATCTACAATATATATTTTACTTCAAAATAAGGTCGGTTAAAATGTAAAACTTTAACTTTGTTTCTTTTTTGTAAACCTTCTAGCAAATAAGTTTTTTAATGTTAAAGGTTCACCAAAACCAATGCAAATTAATCGGAACGCCAACGAAACTCCGAGATCTCAAAATTATTTACATGGCGATAAATGAAATTGAGAGCATCAAAACGTACGCGGTACGCGTACGTGGCGAGATGGTCACCATTTTTAACTCGACGACCGATCATAAGAACATTGGCAATGTTTCGCGTTGCGTTGGTTTGGGTGACTCTTAAGCCAATCTTCAATTATTTTATTAAAATTATTAAATTGTGTAAATTACCAATAAAACTTTTTTGTTCCTCAGCCACTTCTAAAGACTTTTTTGTATCCTCAGCCAACACTCGACAGCCAATGCACTTCCCGACAATAGAATTAACACTGAACAAATATCAAGATTATAACGGACCTCACAAAAAACCGAAAGCACGAAACGAACAATGTGCTTGGTTTGCAGAGATTATGAATTATAAAGAGTGGAATCCTCGGCTATCATTCTGGTTTGCCACAAGCTAAACAAGATGGCGGATGATGGTGAATTCATACGTTATGAACACTAGTGCAAAAATATGAATTCACCACTGCATTAATTGTTGTTGCAATTCACATCTATTCATCGACACGAGATAAAATTACAAAAACAACAATGTAAACAAATGGGTTTTGGGGGATGGAATGTACAAAAGATTCCAATCTTTATAATTCATAATCTCTGGTGGTATGTTGTATTTTCCTCTACCTACCCGAGCAGCTACTTATGTCGAATTCCTTTCAAAAAAAGAATCGAATTTTTTTCCAAAAGAATCGAATTTTTTCTGTCAAAACGAATCTTGCTACACTAGAAAAATTCGTTTTGACTACTCGGGTTGATGTTTATACCTACTTTTATTTAGGAAATTGAATATTTTAATGGTTTATTCTGGATGAAAACGAGATGACTTTTACTTACGTCGTGGCGACGATGAAAACAATAATAACAACGTGATGTTTTCATTGACAACCACGTGTTGTTAGGTGTGTTCCTTTGGGCCTTGCAAAGTACTTTTTAGTACTTCGCAGTAGATGATGAATGGAACGGTTTAATTTTTGCCAAAAGAAAAATCTAACCTCAATATAGACGAAAGATTTGTTGTTTGTATTTGTATTTTATTTTAAATTATAGAAAACATCAACAACAATTTACTATGTAATTTCTTCTACTGAAGGTGTCGCTTTCTTGCATGGGTTCATTTTGTTACTACATTGAAGTGCTTTGAACTCCTTTGACCAAAGAGTAGAAGTAGTTGAAACTTGAAAGAAGTACTTGGCAGCACAGTACACATATTAAAGGTAATATCATTAGCGTTTTCATTTTTGTTCAGTTCTGCGCATCTGTCAAAATCGAGGTATTATGGTGGTAAAATGGTGGATTCAGTGCCCCTTTCCTTGTCTAATTTCAATATTTTGTTGTTGTTTCTAATGTTGCGCGTTGAGTTCCTGTGGTCACTCGAACAGCCATTTTTATTTTTTTGACATTTCCAACTTTGACAACCTGCGCAATATATTACCTTTAATATGTGTACTGTGACTTGGCAGTAGATGGTGCAGCCCAAAGGAACACGCCTGTTATTATTTCGCGTTGGTGTGGGGGATTCTTAAAAGTTCTGAACTGAATTTTAGTGTGTGCCTAGCCTTATCATTGCAAACTGTGTTGAAAATTTATTTTTCTGGAAAAATTTGTGTTTATTATCCATATGTATTTTTATTAAAGGTCAAATTTGACAGCATGACTTGATGACAGATCAAATAAATTGACAGCACAATTTTTGTTATTTTTTTTACCATTTTGTATCATAAAAAACCGGAATTATAAATACGAAATTAAATTAAAATCGATTAAAATAAGTTGTATGGTTGCAAAATATTGAACTTTGAGCTCGCAGTTTGTTTTTTAATAAAGGGTTAGTTAATAAGAGAGATTTTTGATATTTTCGCAACACGTGCTTTTACTATTTTTCTCTTTATTAACCTTCTCATTAAGCAATGGTAAGCAGGGTTCATCCACAAAATTAAATTAAATTAAGACAAAACTAAAGCTTTTATACTTAAAAAAGGATGTCCTAGAGAGACCGGCTGATGAATTCGTCAACGATGGCCTTGTCGAAGAAATGTGGGCCATGAAAGCCATGGAGCATGCCGAAGTCTATTTCAATGTAATTGACGCTCACATTCATCGATCTATTATCGTGTTAACTGATTTTATTTTTAGCTTATTTGCAACATAGATCCTAAAAGTGTTAAGCTATCACCTTTCGATGACATAATCTATACAACATTTAGACAAGATTTTCCAAATTTAAAAATTGATAACATCCAAGATGAAGATCTAAAAACACCCGAACAAAAAATCAAATGGAGAGCTTTCATTGAAAAGTTCAATAAACTTGAAGACTTTTCATATGGAACTCTGTTGAGGGCCGAGGCTGCTAAAGAATTCTCACCCGAGAATTCATTGCTCGTTGTGCGAGTGCAATTTTTGGCTATCGAAATAGCAAGAAATCGTGAAGGATACAATGATGCTGTGAGAGAAAAGTTCAAGCCTAAAGTCCTGCCTAAACCAACGGTACCTGTTGAAGAAGCAACATAGTTTTTTTTTTATTATTTATGCAACTCGAATTGTAAACAAACTTGTGTATAAATCTAGATTTTAGTACTGATAAATTGATATTTTTTAAGGGCATAGTTGAGTTGGATTTTTTGCATAAGACGATTTTGACGAGCTGCATTTATTCGTTAGGTTTAGGGTCAATTCCCCTATAGTCGAACACTTAGTGGTTCATAATAAAATAATCGTTTACTGTGAGGGAACCATTCAACGTAAATATGTGATGTAAAATTATTTGGCAGCTTAAAATCAAATATTTGTTATAACTTTTAAAGTTTTTTAATAACTTTAGCTACTTTTTTTTATAAAACAGCAAAAGCTGAAAAAAGTCTAATTCCCCAGTAGTCGAACACTAGTTTCCTAAGCTCGTACATAAAGTTTCCCTATTTCGAACACAAGATTTCGTACATAGTTTCAACCAAGAAAAGCGAAGTAATTTTCTCTCAATTTTATTGAACAAATTGTGTTTTGTGAACTTGTTTTTATTCAATTCTATTAAAAACGAAATAAAACAAAAAACGGTTGAACGGATTCTTAGTTTGAACATAATTCAAAAACTGTTCGAACAAAGGAAGCTAACAATTACATGAGTTTCCTTGAATCGAAAACTGGAAGAAAAGAAGAAAAAGGTGTTCGAATACTGGACCCAACGTTCTTTTTTGCATATATTCGAACACTAGTGTTCGAACAGGCAACTCTAACAAGTTTGGTTTCGTATGTTCGAACAGTCAATTTATCAATAAATTATTAAGTTTTAAGTTAAAAATTAAAGTTATATAAATAAAATAACTATTATCTAAACGAGAAAAAGCGTTAAAACATGTATTAACTTTAATCTTCACCCCAAAAATCACAGTTTCCGCAACACTTCCAACAGTTTTTTTTTTACAAAAACATGAAATAACTGGATTTCCTAAAGCCTCTTATTTAAGCTCTTTTTTAAAAACTTAAGGATGAAATTGGAATAGTTCATAGAACTTCAAGGTTTAAAGGAATAACACGTGCATTTTTCTGCAATTATAGAAGTTGAAAATACAGATTATAAGCAATTTTTCAAAAAGTGTTCGACTACTGGGAGTGTTCGAAATTAGGCGACTCCATCCTACAAATAATAGTAGCAATCAGTTCAGCTAATGTAATTGATGCCATGAAGATTTTGAAGCGAATAAAGCATTCTACAATTTATAATGGGGGTTGTAGCGGTCTCGAAAATTCGAAACGTGAATTTTCAGAATTTATTGGTGTCGAAAGTAAGAACACTTTCCAGGGGAATTTTTCATTTCATTAAATTTTCAGTTTGGTCTAGGGAAATTTATTCCGCTAACCCGCGTCTGGTTCGTTAACTATTGATGCAATCCAAAACAATGGAAACACATAGCGACGGCTTAAATTTTTTTAATTTGATGTTGAATCTGAAAATTTGCATAATGTGCTATTTAAGCCAGGGTTAAGCGAACACCAACAACTAACTTACAATTCTTTGAAAAGAGGATTATAACTATCCAAAATGATTTTAAAAATCGGAATAATAGCTGCAGTAGTCAAACCCTACACCCACTATAACATTGGTACCAGCAAAAAGGAGCTGGTAAGGGGCGTGATGTTTTTTTTGCCTTTTTAAGTCTGGTACTCTTAGAAGTTTTAGAGATTTTTGAATGCCTTTACCTGCTGTTAATAACCTCACCTACACAAAGCGTGTAGCGTTAAATTTCTAAATATTTGTATGGAAAGAAGAAGGAATTGTTATTTCTATTGTGCATCGATGAAACGCACATCACTTTGGAATAGGTACCTCTTGAAAAAAAATAAACTAATTTCTTCTAAGAAAAGGTTTTTGTGTGATAACACACTTGCAGTTTAGCTGCCAAGCTTTCCCAGCATCAAATTAATATTGAAGGTTTGAATGAAACAACAATCAATTGGGTGAGCTACCACCAAGTTTTTATACGCTACAGAGAGTTTTAGTTATGTCACGACAGCCACGCCGATAATCAGACTCCAATATTATTTCAAAAACCTTTTTGTGTCACCGACAATCGAATCAGACCAACCTTCCTTCAGAGCCATATGCACTTTGCATCCCAGCATTTTTACTAGTTGTTGTACATTCTTGTCTTGCCCAAAAGTAAACAAAATGACTACTAACATGGTGCCTCTTTTTGTTTAGTTCCTCTCTGAAAAATAAGCTTACAATTTCCTCTTTCAGACCTTCAAATAGAAGTGCCTCTATTTCTAAAAACTGGTACAAAAAATACCAAATGTTGCGATATTTCGATAGGAATCAAATTCAATTCTCAGGATTCCAATATTTTGAGACAAGTGATAAATCGCATTTGCTTTGAAGTGAAAGCTAAAACCTGTTATACTATAAAAAAGAAACCTGCTTCAAATTTCAAAATTAGGCCTCCATATTCGTTGACGCATAGAAACAATACAAAACAAGGAAATCTCCTACTTTCCGCATTGCTGGTATATGGTTTGAATACTTAAAATGAAATCGAGTGGTCTTTTGGGAATCTGGATCCACCACTTATTTTGTCCAGACTCAAGCATGACTTGCGAAAGGAAAAAAGCAATCTCAAATATATTTCATGTCAAGATTTATAAATCCGGTTAGCTTGCTAGGGAATAGATGTTTGTGAATTTATACACATTTGAAACGTGTTTCTTGAGGCAACTTATAGAACCCAAGGTTTTTAAGTAAAACCTGGGATATTTAGAATACACTAAACTCAAGTCCACTTAGCGTAGATAAACGATTTTCCCGATGCAGAAACTAGGTTGCCCTTTTCTTACATCTTATAGAAACATTAATTTCTTCTTTGATTCGCAAAGACGACCTGATGCTAGATTGAACAGTCAATTTGAGAATAAGAAACAAAATGTTATTAAAAAAGAAAACGTTGTATTTAGGATTTTTTATGTTGTTTTGTTATTTTAATAAAAATTTTCTTATTTACAGAAGTACTCTCTATGCGGTTTCCATAGGTTGAGCGGCTGTCTCTTCTGTGTATTTGCCCTTGTCCTTGCCGAGTGCAGCCAAACGTCCCTTGCCTCTCCTCTCAAGAATAGCCTTACGGTCCTTGTCCAACTTCAGTTTGACAATCAAACACTTGGATGGATGAATACCAACATAGACATTGGTACCGCTGGCGTTTTCACGTTGGATTTTCTCGATGTAAACAACGAACTTCTTACGATAGGATTGTACAACCTTTCCAACTTGGTTACCCTTGTAGTGACCACGTACTACTTGCACTTCATCGTCTTTGCGGATTGGCATCGAACGAACGTTGTACTTTTGGCGCAACTCCTTTGAAAGGGGAGCTGACATTAGCCGCCGACGGATGTGTGATGGAGCTTGGAAATGACGCTTGCGATTCTTCCTGCGGGAGGAACTCACGAATTTGTTGCACTTCATTTTATCCTAATTGTTTTCTCTAAGATAAAAAAGAAAAATTTAGAACACATCAAAATCAGTTATACGAGGCAGGAACATTAAATTTAAAAGAATCATTTTGGAAAGATGGATGAAAATTCACTTTAATCACAAAAATTCAGTAAAAATTAATATGGATGCGTGCAAAGAATAACGCATAGAACAATTATTAAATTGACTTAGTAAATTTTCATTTATATTTCCACGGATTTCAAAAGATTTAAAATTGCAAAAACTCACATCAAACAACTATCGTAAAAACAACGAAAAGAAAGAACTTGACATTTGAGTTGTCGGAAGTACCCATTTTTTTTTTCTTTTTTGACACTTCAGCGTGAAGTTGGGTTTGGTTTATGAGGTTTGTGCATTGGATAGATTTCCGCTGAATGTGAATGTACATTGGGCTCTGCTAACACCAATTTGTAGTTTCAATATGTTAATTTTTTTTATATTTTTCACAAAATTAAATTATTATAAATAATTTTGCATTAACTAGAGCCACATTTTTATTTATGTTTTTACACAAAATAATTTAAATATATAGTAAAACATAAATGCAGTAGGTGTTTTTCGTAAAGAACTTTGTGAATATTTTGGTCTCTTTGATAATCGTCATTGTATTTCAAATTTTTTTTATCACTTATGTCGAATTCCTTTCAACAAAAGAATCGAATTTTTTTCTGAAAGAATCGATTTTTTTTCTGAACAATTCGAATTTTTTCTGTCAAAACAAATCTTGCTAATTTTGCAAGATTCAAGAAAGATTTTACACCGATTTGCACACACACTTGCAAGATTTGAAATTTCTAAAAATGTCAAATTCAATGCCGCAGTGTTTTAAGAAAATAATTTTTTTATGAAAACAAATTGGGGCATATTCATAGTCACTGTTTAAGTTGTTTCTAAAAAAATACTGGGTTTATCCTATCTAATTTACATTGGGTAAACTCCAGGCTAAGATAAACTGTGGTCTAAAAACGACTATGAATATGCGCCATTGTGTTTTTGGTTGCAACGAATTTTCGGTGAATTTTATAGTAAATATTTGTATTTACAATTAATAATAATTTCCAAATTGAATATTTTCTGGACATTTTACTTCAAAATTTGCTGCTGTCAAGTGCCACACACAATCACAATAAAAAATCGTTTCTTTTCGTCTTTTCGTATTCCTTTCAACGACAGAAAAAATTCGATTCTTTTTAGAAAAAAATTCGATTCTTTTGTTGAAAGGAATTCGACATTAAATATTTATTGGTATTCCCGATCCGATGCAACTGGTCTTGTATCATTGCAAAAATGCAAAAGTGTAAAATTGCTATACCCTAACCCCATTGTAAAAAAAAACTTTGCACTTTTGCAATGATGCAAGACCAGTTTGCATCGGATCGGGAATACCCCTTATGTTTTCTTCTCTATACTACGTTTCCACCGTAGTTAAGTCGTTTCTAAATTTTGTTATTGGTGAGGCGATTCAATTTTAAATCTGGATGTATCGACTGGGGCCAGAAACCAGTTAAAGGCCCAGTTTCACAATCGAATAAGTATCAAGTAAGTGCCTAATATGGAAAACTAATGTCCAATTTCACAGTGTAAACTTTTTGGAATAAGCGACACTTGAGTCTCCCATATTAGCCACTTAAGTACCACTTACTCAGATAATAAAACTGCGCCTAAAGTATTGGAAAATTAAGTGCCTATTATATTTTACAGATGAAAACTTAATATCATTTTAGTTACTTCTTTTTCTATTTTTATTCATTATGGACGCACCCAGAATTAATGAAAATCAAATATATTAATTAATAATAAATAAACAAATAAAGTGAAAAATTAAAAATAAATCAAGAGAAATTGATCTTATTCATAAAATAAATGTTATTGCTTAATTTAATCAATTTTGTTTGTAGAAAGTTTTTATTTTTATTTAAAAAGAAATTTGATATTTCACAAAATTGACGTTTGTATATTAAAGCATTTTACATCTAGACTTAAAACAATTAAAATCTATGGGATCTAATGAATCTTTTGCAGTGAATAAAATGCACACAGAATTTGGATTTTAAACAATCCGGATATTAAAATCACTTAAATGATTAAATCCAATTTAAATCTTCAGTGAATAATATGTTCGTTAAGCAACGAAATCTGTTGTCTAAAACATGACTAATCTGACATTTAGTTTAATTAAATAAAGAATATTTCCAACTATTTTGGATGGAAGATACTGTCTATCTAGACTAAAATCCAACAAATATTGGATGGAAGATACTGTCTATCTAGACTAAAATCCAACAAATATGACTGTTTTATTAATATTTCGTCTCTATTTTATATTTTTTACCCCTAGAAGAAAAATTGCAAGTTTTTGTCAAACGAACAGCTACTGCCAAAAAAATATTGAAAAATTCATCCAACAAAATTTTTGTCCGTTACGCCCATATTATTCACTCGATACATCCAGATTGTAACTTAAATCCGGATGTATTTACATTGAATTTGTATACTTTACATCTGGATTAAAGTTTTAATCTGGATGTATCGAGTGTATAATAGTCTGCGAAAAGATTTGTGAAATTTGTTGTCGCTCTTCTACAGCGGGTAGCTGCTATATAAAGATTTAATTTTTTACTTTTCTTGAAAATAGCTCTAACATTTTTGATTTAACGTCGTTAGTGTACGGGCGTATTTATAAACGTTGTATAACTTTGGACAGCTGTCCAAGTTATAGATAAACATTTTTTTTTGATCTTTGAGAGAAATGTATAACTTAGACAACGGGCTAGGTTGTTTAAACCTTGGTTAATTTAACATTTTATTTAATCAAATAAAGCATATTTTGAGCTTTTTAGAAGCTGTATAACTAGTAAAAAATCTAATAAATACGCCTAGTAATGTCTTTAAATATACTGCAATATTATTGTTTTTTTAGGTTTTTTGGAAAAGGTTTTGATGTTTTCTGTTAAAATTTCGGTATTTTTTCGTTTTTTGTTACCGTAGGTATATCTCATTAATATGCCTGTTTTTTCAACAAATTTCCCAAAAACTGAGTTTTTTTTCTATGGGTTTTGACAGCAAATTGTGAAATTTTGTGAACATTTGTGCAAATTCGCAAGAAATTTCACGTTGCCAAACAGACCAAATGACTGCACTAATTTTATTGTTAATTTCGGTAAAGGTTACTCAAATTTTTATAAATAATTTTGCATTTAAAAGTTTTAAAAATTATTTTATTTACATAATATTTTTTTTAAACAAAAACAATCAAAGAAATGTCTATTTTTTAGTAGGTACATACATTTGACTTTTTCACACTTTCTCATTAACATCTCTAATGTTTATAGCGATGCATGTCATGTCGTTAATTGTATTTAAAGGTATTTATTTAGATTTCGAGCATATCACAAAAGGATTGCTTCTGATCTATTTTTCACAAAATTTTTGTAATGTTTCTTTCTTCTACAAGATATTCATTTAGCTCCGAAGCCATAAGCCATATGTTAGAAGTTAAAATTAAAGAAAAAAAAAAACAATTTTATTTTTTCAACTCTCGTTTTCTATAATTTCATCATAGAACTTAAGAAATCTAGGTAGAAAGAAGTAGATAAAAATCTTTTAATAATATAGGTACTCTCCACAAAAAAAAATTGAGAGAAAAATAAAAAAAAAACCAGACTTAAATTGATATGCTAAAAGCAACCTATCCGGTTTGCCGATAGAGAATTTATTAGAAGTTAAGTTTGAGTATGTTTAATAAATGCGTGTCATTTGTGCTGTGATCTTCTCGGCGTAAACATCGTCGCGATTAGATTTTTCTCAACTAAATCATATTTTAGATTTTGATAATAGTTTAAAGATGAGCTTCCTTAAAAAAATTCCAATGCGATCGGTATGTAAATTAAAAAAAAAAAAAAGAAAAACAAAACCATGTTTCATATATTTGATGTTTTGATCTTCTTGTGTAGATCGCTCAGGCTCTTCAGCGTCAACAATGTGCTGCTTTTTCCGAAGGTGTTGGTATGCTCCCTTTGACTTTCCTCTCTGAGGACGAGAAAATGATGAAGGAAACAGGTATACACAAATTTAATTTAATTTATGTAGGTAGACAAAATTGAAGATAAACAAGTTCAAAAATATTGCTTGTGGGGTGGTTTGAAGAATATTAATGTGAGAAAAAAACAAATAGTAGCTTAGTATTTTTACTTATCAAGTTTTACATAGGTATAAATTCATTTTCAAAAGAGGCGTCCAAAAATACTTACCCAAAAACTAAACCTTAAATTTATAAGATAACATAATAACCTATTACCATTATCTACAAAATATTATGTGTGTCTGAGTTGAAAATAGTAGACGCAGAAAAAAATTTAATATTCTTCGAATCACATCAAAACAGAATAAATTCAAGTTGTGTGGCACTTGGCGATAATATAATATTTCTTTTTTGCGTGATGTGTTTGCTTACATAGCAGAATTGATACGTCACAATTTTAACGTTATCTGCGTTGTTATTGGGGGTGCGCTTGATTGTCATACTTAAAATGAATCTATAGGTATAGTTATAATTTGTAAACAAGTAGCTATCTATACTTTACCTAATCCGATTTAATCATGACTATTTGGAAGAGTTCTATTTACGCCTGGGGGGTACAGACATTTTTTTTTTGAAAGCGGACAAAAACGGCTCACAGTTACACCGCACGTGCAATGTGCATATACCTAACTGTTTTTGTATTTAAAGTTACGTGTGGATTTGCAAATGCTTTCAAATTAATAAAATTATTATTGCAATGATTATTATTGTTTTGTTTAATCGAATCTTATCTCATATTTTATATATTTTATTTTATTATTTTTTTTGGAACGCATACCCCCTTATTTCTTGAGTATCTCTCAGACCTTATTATATGCAAAATATTAGCTTCGTAGACCTATAGAAACCCGTGCCGACTTGACGTCAAAGATAAGAAGGGAAATTAATATGAACCATTTTTAAGTACATACGTGTTTGATGAACTTTTGTTTTTTCTTTCAATTTGTTTGAATTTAAGAGCAATACAAATCAATCAATGTCAATATTCAATGAAAACTCATCAAACATGTAATTATTAAAGAAGATATTTCCTTTTTAATGTTTCCTTTTTTCAGTCAGAATACGATTTCTCTTGCTTCTTTACACATTGTAAGAGTAACTGCTTTTGTTCTTCTTTTGCCATGATGAGTCCATGAAAGTATCAAACCATCTTAACTGCATTTTCTGCTGTATCATTTCCAACTCTCAGTTGCAGAATTGTTGGTTTCATCTGCGAGTATGAACTATATTTATGTATTAACCCATTCAGAAAGTCACATTTCAAGGAATGATTAATATTATTTTTAAGCGAGAAAACAAATTTTTACTATTGACGGTCACGAATTCATCTAGAATTTTATCTAGAATAATATTAAAATTTTGTTTAAAATAAATGATAAATAAATGAAGAGTTTTCGAGCTTGGACACAGAAAGAAGTTGTTTCTTAACTACCAAGCATTAAAACGACAGGAAGTCGTTCGCAGTGAACAGTCACGACTTTATAGGAACAAAACATTTTAAAACCTGTTTTTTTCATCGCGTCCGAACACATTGAATTGAGGATTTATTGATGGCAAAATCGCCAGATTTTAGTTTGGGTGCTTCTAATGTAGCCTAAGGAATATTGTTTATATATTGTTTAAGCTACAGTAGAATCTCAAATGCCTAACTGACATCTATTTAGAGCAGATACTAACTCAGCAGTGAAAAATTCTTTTCTATACCTCATTTTTTTCAAGCTTTAAGAATATTATAAAATAAAACTTCGAAAAC
This sequence comes from Epistrophe grossulariae, assembly GCA_929447395.1. NCBI lineage: Eukaryota > Metazoa > Arthropoda > Insecta > Diptera > Syrphidae > Epistrophe > Epistrophe grossulariae. Next base: position 20,139,111 of record OV839569.1, on the reverse strand, counting down.
TTGCCGTTTTGAAGGAAGTTAAACCTCTGTTATTTGGTGGTTTATATTTCCCACTAGAAAAATATATTTAGAACTTCTCTATAACTTGTAATGACATCTTCAAAAAATAAATATACTTGATATCGATGCTAAAAATGACAATTGATATCTGATATAATATAAATTATTTGGTGGTATGTGGTATTTTTCCTATATAAATTGCATGGCATACTTTGAATGAAAGTCGGCACGGGTTTCTATAGGTCCACGAAGCTAATATTTTGCAAATGATCAGATCTGAGAGGTACCCAAAATAATAAGGGGTATGCGTTTCAAAAAAAAAACAAAAAACAAATATGTGACACCCTAATCTACATACATACATAATTGTTTTCGCTAAAATAATTATACCTAATGATGTTTGTTTTAATTTTTTGAATAATGTGAAATGAAACAAATAACAATTAGGAGAGATCGGGTAGAAGTGAGACACAGTGAAACAAAATAATTCCATTATTTAAAATTATCTATTATTTAAAAAAAGATAATTTTATAAAAATGACTCGACTCTTAAGTCTTAGTGCTATTTGAGAGTGTGATTGCAAAAGTGATAAAACCATTGTTTTAAAAAGGTTGGTAGTTTTAGGTCTCTTTCTTTTTCCCATAAAACATAAAACTGATTTAATATGCTTTTTTATTTTATTTTAACTTACGATAAAGGTGTATTAGGATAAGAATCTAATTAAAAATTTTAATTAAACCTGATAATTCTGTTTGTTTGTCTGTCTCTTAAATCGATTTTTTCATACTTGATCCTCAAAGTATTTATAGGAATATTCGTATCTCAAAAATAACCTTACCTTTGCAATAAAACCATAAAAAAAACTTACTCATCTCGTGGTTTGGCAAAATAAAAAAATTAATTGTATACTTTTGAACATATTCTTAAATTATACCCATGTTTTTATTATACGTATACACAGTTTTTAAAATTAACCGCGTTTTATTATCCATCGAAGATCCATATGGATCATTCCATGAAAATAAAACGATACGGACCTAATGACAACAGTGTTGTATGCTCATCTCTTTTTTTTAAAATAGAAATCCATATAGAGAGCAGGATCCCAAGTTGTTGTGGTATAACGTGCTAAAAAATAATCCTGATCCAATTCTCAGCAGGCATATAGTTACAATTATTATTAAGCAATTTAAACATAAACGCAGGTTTTTATATGTGAACCAGTCGGACTGTCCTGCATTTTATTTAATTATGGATCGATGCTGAGTAGTATAACAATAGGTGTGTTTTATTCATTGCTGCATAGCCAGCGCAGCGCAAGTCTGAATAAAACGATCACTCACTCTATACGTTAATTTCAATAATTGAAAGCTCTATCGCCAGCACAGCCATCTTTTTTTTTACTGACTTCTTATTCGCCAGCAATCAAATTGTTTTTGTTTGCCAAGTGAAATTTTTCTGCGCTGGCTATGCAGCAATGAATAAAACACACCTAATAATTCAATGAAAAGTTCTTAAGTGGAATTCTTTTTGGTTTTTCAATCAATAGGATATAAATAAAGTCCCATCAGACCTACCTCACTTTAACCAATAATTTCTTCAATTTTTTCAAATGAATTATTTTAATTTGCAATTGTTATAGAAATGGTATATAGTTACTTCTGACGCAAGTATGTATATCTACATACCTACTTGAAACCTCTTCAAGTTATTGTGTCAATACTTAAGTATAATATTCAATGTGATGGTTATTTAATGATTTATTCTAGGTGTGTAGTGTTTTGCCTTTTGTTATTGAAACTGGTTCTTCTAATTGAATATTCGTTTAATGGTTTAATGTTGTACTTGCTGCCATTATGCTAATATGATAATATTAGTTTAATAAACATTAGAATACAAGTATATTCAATTTTGTATTTAATAAGAAAGAAACTAAGAGCAGAAAGAAATGTACCTATTTCAAAAAGAAGAAGAAAATATAAGTAAAATAAAATGCCCGACCGGATCCCATGAACTTGGTCTTGTGTATTAAAGAGTAAATATAATTATGACATTAAAGATTAAGGTATGATAATGGTTCAATAATATTTTATTGCTTATATTTTTTGTCGCTTTTTTATCGACCCAAGGCCTATAAAACAATTTAGATCAGAATGACAACAGCTGTGCTATGAAAACGTACCTATAGATAGATGGTTTTTTTGTGTTTCTTTTAACTTATAAAAAGGTTGGACAAAAGAAATTCCATATTGTGAATGTGCCATAAATTTTGAAAAAATGGTGTCAGGTTTGTAGCTAAAGAAGATTTTGATTTTCGATTTTCTCAAAAACAGTTCAACCGATTTTGATCAATTTTTGTATGACGAATGTTTTAAAGAGTCTTAAAAGTTTTTTGAGCCAAAATTGTCAACGTTTTTTTTTTAATTTGTAAAAGAAGTTTCCAAAATTTTTTTGAGAACTTAATAATTCGAAAATGACTTGATCGATTTTTATTAAATTGTGCACACTGCAGTCTTTTAATATTATCTAGCAGATTTTAAATAAACATTATTCTTATAACCAAAAATAACAGTACCTCCCATACAAGTGTTAAAAAATCGGTAAAGATAATCTCTATTTTCTCAAAAATTATTTCTACGATTTTGATAAAAATTTTTGTATCAGCTTATATCAGTACCGTGTAACATTAAAATCTATCTTTAAATAACACATTTTCTCTACATTTCAGTTGCTAAACTTGCCAAAGAGACAATTGCTCCATTGGTAAAGAAAATGGACGAAGAACATCAATTTGATCCCTCGGTGATAGAAGCTGTTTTCCAAAACGGATTAATGGGCATGGAAATTGATACTGAACTTGGTGGTAGTGGTTGCAATTTTTTCACAACAATTTTGGTAGTTGAAGAGCTTTCCAAAGTTGATCCTGCCGTTGCTGCATTCGTTGATATCCATAATACTCTAGTTAATTCTTTGATGATGAAAGTAGGCACTAAGGAGCAGAAAGAAAAATATCTTCCTAAATTAGCTCAGGAATATGTAAGTGAATTGAATAAGTTTTATCTAAAAATTTGTAATGAACAATTTTTTTTTTTTTTTTTTTAAAGGCTGGTAGTTTCGCCTTGACTGAACCCTCTTCAGGATCTGATGCCTTTTCTCTAAAAACTGTTGCTAAAAAAGATGGAAATCACTATGTTATCAATGGAACAAAAATGTGGATCTCCAATTCAGATGTTGCTGGAGTTTTCTTAGTTTTTGCAAACGCTAAGCCAGAAGATGTAAGATCTTAATTGCTAAACCAAAGAGGTTCACACAAATTTTAATTTTTAATATTTTATCAGGGCTACAAAGGTATTACAACATTTATCGTGGACCGCGATACTCCTGGTCTAAACGTTGCCAAAAAAGAAGACAAGCTAGGAATTCGTGCTTCCGGTACTTGCATGGTCAACTTTGACAACGTTCGTATCCCTGAAGAGAATATATTGGGTGAATTCGGTAAGGGATACCAATATGCCGCTGGTTTCTTGAATGAAGGTCGTATTGGTATTGGAGCTCAAATGATTGGATGTGCTCAAGGTTGTTTCGATGCTACCATTCCCTATTTGATGGAACGTAAGCAATTTGGCCAAGAGATCTACAATTTCCAGTCGATGCAACATCAAATTGCAACAGTTGCAACTGAAATCGAAGCTGCCCGTTTATTGACTTACAATGCTGCTCGTTTACAAGAACAAGGTCGTCCATTTTTAAAAGAGGCTGCCATGGCAAAATATTATGCATCCGAAGTTGCACAAAGAGCAACAATTAAGTGTATCGATTGGATGGGAGGTGTTGGCTTTACCCGTGATTTCCCTCAAGAGAAATTCTATCGTGATGTTAAAATTGGAGCAATCTATGAAGGAACTACCAACATGCAATTGAGTACTATTGCTAAAGTTATCAAAAAAGAATATTCTTCTTAAATTGAACTTGGGTGATTCAAGTTTGTGATAGATTTTTATATGTTACATATATGAGCGTTGCGTTGGATTATAAGAGTGTCTTCTTGTTTTAAATATTTTTTGTATAAGTTTGTTGCAATTTTTATTCAAATCAATAACGAAATATAATAATTTTTATGTTTTATAATTTATGTTAAAAATTAATTTTAAGAAGAAATGTTAAATATTTTAATTACCTATTCAATCTTGACATTTTTTTACAACAAAATAACAAAATATATATATATTATGTAATCGTAACAGATTTTAAAGTGCATTTACTATAGTTAAGCTTTATAAATCTTTTCTGTCCAACTAAACAAAAAATAATAAATAACACTAAATCCATTTAATTAAAACTGTTGTTGCTTTTTTTATTGGTTAAATCGAAAATTAAAGCATCCCTCATAATGTCTGAACAAAGTCTTGACTATACTATACTACTATAATACAGTGTCATAGGAAGAGCTTCTAATAAGTTTAAATAATATCAAAATTAAAAAAAAAAAACAAATTTTGAATTTTTGAAAATTCGATATTTCAAAAATGGTTGGATAGTTTTTTTCAAAATTATTTTTTTAATTCTGTATCTAATAATAAATACTAAAAAATGGCGTACCAATTTTTTTTTCTTAAACAAAATTTTATATATAAAAAAATTATTTTTTTTAAAAAACCGCTCCAACGATTTTCAACATTTTTTGCTCATAAATTGAAATTTATTTAAGAAATCAGATGACGTGCATAGCGTTGGTGTCAAAACAATTTCAGAGGTTGTTTGATAAATTTTTTGTCAGTCTAAGCTCTAAACTGTCATTTTCATGTATATGTATGTGTATCTGTTCATATAAATATGTACTCAGATCATACTAGATACCTTAAACTAAACTACGTTTTAAGCAAGTGGATTAAAATATAGGCTGCCATAGCTAATTTATTTCTTTTAAAATCAGATAAATAGATCTAAACTATTCAGACTAAAAACACAGTGTGATCGCACGTAAGAGCAAGTAACACATAACTTAAATATTCTCAAAAACGATTTGACCTATTTTATTTAAATTTGGGCAACAAGTTAATCTAAAAAGTTTGAGTAAAATTCAATACCAAAATTTTTTGTAGAAAATTTTTAAAAACCTGATTTTTGCAACAACAAAATATAAATAAAAACACATGAACAGTAGATATGACGCTAGTACACGTCATATGTACTGTTCATGTGAAAAATTTAAACAACCGTCTTATACAAGTTGCTAAGCATTGTATGTTATGTGCTTTCGTTTATGATTATTTTGATTTACCTGCGTGTTTAGGAAATCAAGTTAACTTTACCTCAAAAAGCCTTGCTGAATGAATCAGATTACTATAGAATATATGGCAAGCAAAAAACACTCTGAATACAGGGTGAGCCAAATAATACCAACCAATGACACGAATAACTTTTTTATTTTCAAATATAATAGATTTTTTTTTGCAAGTTATAATTGAGTTCTTAGAAATTTACAACAACCCATTTAAATTATTGCTTTTTCTATTCTTGTCAACGACCAATTGTTATGAACCAGCGATATAATATTGCCAATAATTGAATTCAAGATCAGCTCCCACAGCCTTCATAATAAGGAGATTGGTCGATCGTTTTGAGGGGTTCAGTTCAGAGGTTCACTGTGCGGCAGAGTGTTGCAAATAAACCATCTGTCTCAACTTATCGTCGTTTGGGGCGAATTGGGTATATCCAGAACAACATTGTGGAAAATTTTAATGATATACCCACACAAAATTCAAATTCAGCAAACACTGCAACTGCAAGACCATCGAAAACGACTACAATACGCTGTTCGTTTTCATTGGTATAGCGTTTATTTGGCCCACCCTGTACAAAAAAGCTTTTTTTGTTATTCAGCACTTCTCTCTCCCACAATTTGAGTAACTCTATTAAATTATATTGGATATCCTTCAAGATTAGGGTGAAGTTTTGACATTGAATTGTGCATGTGCTGTGCATGATGGTAGGAAGATTCTTATAAGTTCCTTTCATTTTCCAAAAAATCTACCACACTGCGCTCAACTCGGAAGCCGGTTAGGTGCTGTTTGTTGTAACCCAAAACGAAATTATTGATTTTGTTTAAAACAACAAAAAAAAAATCACTGTTTTATTAGATTGTTTCTATATAGTTTAAGTGTTTTATCAATAGTTAACTCTAGCCAATTAAAATAATTATACACATTGCTAATATAGTTATAAAATGAAAAGTTAATGTTAAAAAAAATAAAATTATTTAGTTTAGTAATCAACGAGAACAGTGCAGTCAATTTTAAAATCTTCCTCATTCATAAATAATAATAATACCAGAATTAATAATTATCCTACTTTTGAAACTTTATAAATGTAAGTTTTAAATATTCCCATTAATTGCTTTTGAATATTAAATAATAAATCAGGGAATGACCCAGTTGTAAGTGAACTGCTTAATCGGCACTTAAAAATTCGAAGAACTCGTGTAAAAGGAAAAATCAATACCACCAGGTTTACATGGGGTTTTACAAGAAATTAGTGTCGTAACATTGAACTTTTTTTTAATGTGACATGTTTATTGTTTTCCTGATTAAATATTAATAAATTTCGTGTTTTTGTTTGAAACTATGTATCTTATAAAATTGCTTGTGGTTTGGTGATTTTGACAAATAAAAAACGCATGCTAATTGATAATATTGAAGGTTTTTAACGTGGGAAAATTTTGCAAAAAAATCTGTTGTTTTGTTTTTGTGAACATTGAAATTTTTTTGGGAGTGAGAAAGGGTTCTTCTATTACGAGTATATAAATGGACGAAATAATGTTCAATGCGGGTATTTTTCTCTTTGTGACGATTGTGAGATTGCATGCGAATTCAAGGCCAAGGCTGGTTAACTCCTAACTATTTTTGGCACGTTATGATTTTTTATGGTAAATAATTTTGCTTCACATTAAGCTATTTGAGAGAATTTTAAGTACCTACGAGCTATACGATCGTAAAAAGTTACTATCCATTTACTGAGGGTGAATTAAAGAGATTTTTTTGTTTGTTTGGGGATAATTTATTGTATCCCATCCTGAGTGGTACCTTAATGATGGAGATTGTAGATACTTTTTGGTTTTATATTTTGCACAAGATGTTTTACTTTTCATATTTTTTACCGCATAGGTGTCAAATTTGATTTGTAGTTAGTTCAATGACCTAGAAAATTATAAAAATGTTAGATTGTCGTTAAGATATAAAATATGAGAATGGTTGATGAAAATTTTATTTACTTGTTAGGAAATAAGAAAATAACGGATGGAATATTAAGGAATGATTTTGAATATTAAATTTAGCTGATTTAGTGATTTTTGTTATGAGAAGGCTGAAGGTAAGGCGTAAAATTAGGCAAAACCTTTAGTTTCCTCTTGTATGGATATAATAAATTGCCCTATAATACAGAAAAATGTTTTTTGTTGATTAATGAATATGGTTTCTTTCTTAATTTGGCAAACATACACCTACGTATACGAATTATATTTTCATTTATTTATTATTTCATTTATGGCGAGTAAATTCTTAACTGTAAATTCTTACCTTGAACGTTGTCAAAGTAAGCTGCAGGTATTGTGGTGGAAAATGCGGGTAATGTGGTACAGGCGGTTTTTTTTCTTTTATAATAAGAACTTTTAAACAAGTTTAAAATTTATGTTCTCGATAAATTGCTTGAAATGCGTCATCGGGTGAATTCAAGTTCGTGATATAAAAGTTTTTTTATGAACAGTCAAAACTTCTGTTTTAAATTCGAGTAAATAATTAATTAGAAAAAAAAATATATAATTCATTAACGTGGAATACCTTTTTCGTTTTGTTTAAAATATTTATTTCATATTTTGTTTTTTTAATTTACTGTCGAAGAATATAATATGTATAAAGGTTTATAAGGCTTCTATAGTAAAGTGCACTAGGCGTGAGGTTAAAGGTGGTACAGTATTCGAGTATACACAATAGCTGTTTTATTTTCTTATGTTGACGTTGAATTTTTTGTCAAAATCTTTAAAAAAGTTTAAATTCGAAAATAGAACTATTTTAAAAACAATGAAATGTTCGTTTTGCTGTTGTCAAAATCATTTACCCCCTATTGCCTAATAATCAATTCAATGAACAACACCGAGCACGAGTTAGCACTTATACCTACATACGTGTCGTCGGTTAACCTGTATTATGTAATTCTGTTTTATTTGTAATTTGGCTTTGACGTGTGATATAGCGAGCGGATAATGTTAACTCGTCAAATTATGAAGCTGATGATATGAACTCATTTGATTTTACTTCACAACTATAATTATGTATACAAATTTTAACAGTTTTTTTAAATAAACAAAAAAAATGTGTACATGTATATGTAACTACGAAAGTAAGTTCTTAATAAAGAATATATTGTTTATTAAATAAATAAGTAACAAAATTAGTTCAAATTTTTATAATTTGCTGTTAAATGAGTTACAGCAAATGTTAGGAGTTTGGAAAATCTAATGTTTGTACTCCGAAGTTAACAGTTATATAAAAAACTAAATAATAAAATACAAAAAATGTAAGGAACATCATATCAAAGAAAAATAAAAAATTCCGTCCTACTTTCAGTTCTGCAGCACGCAGTTTTAAGAAAGTATAGGTGGATACCACGACCCCTAACTGGAATACCTCAAATATTAAATTTTGTCCTTTGTATGCATTTCAAGCACTACCGCTCCAACAAATTCTAGAGCAAACGGAAGTATTGATAAAAATTCTGAGAAAGTCCCCTTAAGAGAAAACATCAAATATTATGTTTTTTTCCTTTTTATGCACCACAAGGTCTACCGCTGTGCGAAATGAAAAGATTCTGCGGTGTCGGGAAGTGCTCCACAATTTTTTTCATGTAAAAGTGAATAAACCCTAAAATTCTGAAAAATTTCAATAACTTGTCTGCCATTAACTTTTTGTTAACCATATTTTGTCGGAATGTGTGTAAGCCCAATCCAAACTGGTGTGAAAAATTTTATTGCTCTCCGTTTCTTAGCTCAGATTTTATAGATTTTTTTTCGCTCTCCCATACAAATGGCAACACTGTGCGCTGTTCAATGTACGAAATTGCAATTGACACTTTTAATGGGTATTTTTTCGCCGTGGTTTCCCTTAGTATTTCACTTTCGTGTTGGAGACCACAACAAAATCGTTTCGCATCAGCAGCAGGTTCAAGTGATCTTCAGCTTCATGCCGAATTCGGCGTCTTTTCATATATAACGTTAACATTTCATAAAAGTGTTTCCATATTATCAAGAAGCTTAAATAAACTTGATTATTAATGAGAAAATTTAGCTAACACGTTTGTTCAAAAAGCGGAAGTATTTTGTATATTAATGCGGCTGTAAGAGTTTTTTTTGTTTATTTTGATAATTATTCATAAATGTCGAAAACAGTTGTATGGTTAGGTGAAAATATTTATTCTTTTGCAATTTCTTTGTTTTTATGAGATCGATGAAAAAATTACTATAGTTATTTTAAAGTTAAGTTAATAAATAATAAACAATTTGGTGTTCCAAAAATGTTTTCAACGTTTTTTTTTTAATTTATAATTAATTTGGCGATGATAAGCCATAAATAAATACAATAAAATGAAGAGTACCAAAATGCCAACCTTGCTGTGTTTCTACGCTGCTACGCTGTAATAATGTAAAAAATGTTTGATACAGAATTGTTGAAAAACATAGAATAAGATATATCGAATCAATGAAATCATTGTATATAAAATCTATAGTAATATCATGAAGAGGAGTGACGGTAGCGACATCTTAAGGACATATGTTCGACTTGTGATGTGATGGTTGGAATCCCGAATATTCACAAAACAAGAAACGTAATAATAAAATAAGAACGGGAACGCTGTATGCTAATTTTATGAGAGTGCGAGGAAGTGAAAAAACGCAATAAAAAACTATAACCTTGACAAATTGGCTTTGCATCGGAAAAAAATTTGGTATATGTAGGTATGCACGTTTGCAGTAGGTTTTTTTATTCATAATAGTTGTAAAGGTCCCCTCGTAGTTGGTTTGGTGGGCTGATAAATTTTGTTGTAATAATCGGATCGTTGAGGTTGAGGCCTTAAAATTTAGGTAGAATGTCGGGTTACATTTTTTTATGAAATCATTGCGGAGGAACATAAAAGTATGTGTAAAAAAATGTAATTAATTTAAAATTTAATTGAAACACAAATTTAATTAAACAAAATATTCTCATGCACGTTTACTTGACTCTTTTAAGGAATCTTATTTTGTTTGCAGAATTTAAATAATAGATTCTTCTCGCTCTATTTACTTATTCCCTACATTTAGCTAAGTCTCAATAGTCTAATTTGTGGCGATCTCAGCGACGCGTACAGGACACATGTTCGACTAAAAAATTTGTGTTCATGATAGTACTATAGATTTTATATACAATGATGAAATTATTCCAGCTTATTTTTAAATTATTTTCAGTTTTCACAAAAAACGTCGCAACCTTAAATTTCCGTTTTTTATTTTTGTTGGTAAAAACCTGAAATGCAATTTTCTTCGATGTGGTCATTTTAGGTACGAAGTTAAATCAAAATCGAGAATCAATTTCGAGAATATTTGAAAAAAAACAACCTCTTTGTATATTAGCTACCCGTTTTAGCAGAGATTAAGCAAAAATTTGAATTTCCCTTTTAGAGAATCACATAAAAATGCTCGGTACCAAATTTGAAGAAAATGCACCACATAGGCTGTAGCTCAAATTACAATAGACGCACAAACGCACAGACCAACGGACGGTTTCTATGACGAAACCCACATTTTCTGACATTTCCTTCTTCGTAGTCTTAATTTTGATTATAACCATGCATTTTTTTCCACACGAAACTAATAATTGCTAATTGCAAAAAAATACATAAATGGTTAAACAGAAAATCATAGAGAAATGTTAACTAAAAGTCACAAAAAAAAACAAGGAATAAAATCTAACCAAAGGCCAATATTTTTGGATATTTGTCCAATGCCCAAGAAGAAATTAAACATTTAAGAACGAGAAGTTATTTAAAAACTTTATGATTTACCATATGGGCCTGGTATAGAACTTTCATCTTGATTTGATATAATGTTCGCAATGAAAGAATTAAAAAAAAAATATTTGTAAAAAACATCTTGCCTCTCAAATCGAAATATTTTTCACTCTTATACCTAGAGAAGTTAAATCATCAATGAATTCTAATTTGTTCGAATAAATTTATCCTCTTATTTTCAAAAGGCTTTTTCTTATATCGATTCTAATTTGTCTCTCTAATAACGTTATAAACTTCCTTAAAATTAATTTTTTATTCTAAACATCCTTAAAGTTCAAACATTTTTTTTCTTACAGATCACAAAACTTCTACCTATCTTCAACTTTATCATACTCGCATAAGAAAAGGAATACCTATACAAATAATGAAGAATTGAAAATTTTTAATAGTAAATAAAAATTAAAAATTTGAAAATAGTCAACATCTCAGGAAGCAATAGATACATAAATTATTTATCATACAGTTAACTTGAAAGCACTTAATAATATACATTATATTAAATTAGCAACACTTACATAAATGCAATATTAATTAAAACAATAATATGACGCCAGAAAAGACATTTTGGGCCTATTGGAATCACTTAATCATGAGCAATATGACATATTTTTGTAAGTGGCTGTAAAAAATTAAGTGGCTGTAAAATTTTAAAGTTTTATTTTAATTTGTTTTTATTTTGTATAAGAAAATATGTTATGTGAAAAAAAGTGTGTGAATAATTTAATTTAGAAATACAAAGTAAAAAAAAAATATATTGCATAATTTACGCTTGCCATACTCCCATAATATTCTTCATAAAAATAAACATTAAAAAATAATTTTGTTTTTATCTAAATGTTATTATTTACTTGGTTATGTGGATGAGATAAAAAAATGAATAAAAATCTATGAATAAGTTCAACGAGCTTAGTACCAATATTTTTCTTTCAATTTTATGAACATTGTTGTGTTTTTTTAGTTTATTTTTGGTACTTTTCTTCTCGATCAGTATATTTATCTTGTCAGTTTTTTTTACTAAGTAAAATTTAAATAATGCTTGGGTATAAACATTTTTAATATAAATTTATTCGTGGGCATTTGAATGTAAAAATTTTAATTTATTTTTGAATGCATTTTTAATTTGTTTAATTTACTCTTTACCATAAGTACGAATAAAGCTGAAAGCCTTTAAAAAGAATTTGTAAAAAATATAAGAATATGCATAATTTATAAACTAATGAGAAATCAAATGTATGCGTTAATTGTTTTTGCATTGTAAAACTAAAAATAGCTATAAGAACATTTTAAAATTTCATATACATAAATAGTACATTATTTAGGAAAATCATTTTATTTAATAAATAACACATGTTGCTATAAATTCAGATTTTTGTATTTTCTTCAGTTGATGAAATCGATGGATATTTGAATTATTTTGGAGGGACTGCAGGAGCATTAACATTAACAGGAATTGCAGCTGCATCTGTATATTATTTTGCTTCTCGTCCTATTCCAGAGAAACCGTTAGTGCCTCTTCATAAGCAATCACCCATTTTAGAGGTAAGTTAAGTTATATATTTCTGATTGAACTATTAAAAATCAAATTTAAAAATTAATAAGTCATAAAAATGTCACTTGTATATTATTGCACTGTGTTTTTCCTATAAGTCAGTCCTTAGAAAGACTGTGACTAGTGTGGGCGCAAGAGTACCTATTGCACCATTTTTGCAAAAATGGCTTTACAGAAGTCGCATGTATGTATGACAACGGATCGCCTTGTCTAAATGCATTTTAATTCTATTCCAACCTTGATGGATCAGTTTGCGTACCCAAATAAGCTACAATGTTTTATGAATTTCTGGCAAACAAGGAAGGATACCAAGTACGAAACTCTTGAAATGAAACCAAAGTCACACAATAAAATTTATTCAGTTTTAGGATCTTAATAAAATTTGGTTTGTGAACTATAATAAAACAGCCGTACCTATGAGTATAAGATTTTCTTAAACCGTCTTTCAGAGGTTATAATAAATAAGTAAATTTTTGTAGTACCTGGGCGAAACGCATTGGACTAGAGGTTATGAAAAAAAAACTTTTACTTTGAATTTCATTCACTACAGTCCACAAAAACAAAAATGATAATTCTCTTATTGTTTATGTTTTTATTCTTCTTATGTTATACTTATTATTTAAATTGACTTTAAATGACGTAACTAAATATTTATATGTAATCGTTTTCCCATTGATACTTAACTTAACGACCGACGCGACGATTGTGTAATGTAAGTCCCCTTGGCCCTTTCACAGAGGAAACGAGTTATTGGAAATTTTTTTGACGTTTGCTTTTGATTTCTTTGAAAATCTCTTGTACCTTTCACACGAAGAAACAAAATTATAGAACTATTTTGTAGTTTCCTTTTAAAGTAGCTTTTCACAGAATAATGTTTGTGTGAAGAGGAATGTAAAAAAATTTCCTCAATTCTTTTCTACATTCGTGACTTTCTCACCTAAAGATAAAACGAAACACTACGACAATTCATACATCTCAGCTGGTTTTTGATAGCTATCATAAAAATGCAAACAAAAATGAGCACATTAACAAATAAAAGAGAGAGGGAGAACCAACTGGATGTATAGTACAATGCAAAATAATTGAAACCCGACTCGATTATGATTTATGATGTTTTTTTTCATAAATTTCTTTGGTTTGTTTGTGAGCATTTTGATATAAATATGTAAAAAAAACAACTAAGATATTTATTTTACATATCAATTTATTATATATAAAAAAAAACTTTATCTACATACATACATACAATGTGCGAGAGATGCGTCAGTAAAAGTCAATTTTATTCAATTAAAAACTGATTTAAAAGAGGTATTTATTTAGAGGTATTTTAAAGTTAAGAAGGCTTTAAAATTTTGTATAGATACATCTGTAAGTTGTAGTCCACATTGATGTGAAGGAAAACTACAAAAACCTTTTTTTACGTTTTTGTTTTAAAAAAAATTCTATCTTGTATTTATGAATGTATTTATTTAAAATTTTGTTTTTAAGTTTTAATTAATTAATAAATAGTTAACATTTAAATGCCACATACTGTTTTGTAAAATATTAAATTAAAATTTTGACTAGTGACTAGGCCTTTGTCAATAAGTTCAGTTCAAATTTTTGATTCATTTTGCATAAGTAAGATGGATTTTTTTCTAGCTTAAACTATGTGATTGGCCGACACCTCTTGGAGAATCAGGTCTATAGAGACTTTAAACTTTCAATAATTCATCTGTGCCTGTAGTTAATCATATGGTAGAAATTATTAGGGCCTACAAATTGTTATTGCCTATTCCAAACGTTTTTAACCAATTGAACATAATAAGAAATATACGTGCAGTCCAGTCGTTTCTTTCATTTTTTCTCAAAAACAATTCTTAAAAATGTTAAAATTAAAATAAAATAAATAAGAACGTTAGATTTACACCTTTAATTTTTTAATTAACGTACGACACGTCTTCTTAATAAACGTTCTGATTTTGTCTATTGTCCACACGTTTCAAGTCTTTCATTTTATTTGCTCTCACTTTTTTGTGTGTCGTACGTTAAAAAAATGAAGATATAAATCCCATCAATAAATACAAATATTATGTTTATGAATGAACTTTTTTTTGTCATTTCTAAATTTGTAATTACAAAATCTGTAGATGAAAGAATATGGGAATATTTCTATTTAAAATTTAATCATAAATAAAAACATGTGTTTTCATATTAAAATGTGTTGCTTAGTTTTTACAAGGTCTCTCATAAATTTCATTATGTTATATTCTCTCCCCCAATAGAACTCAATAATAAGTTTCATTTAGTCTAAATGAGTATTTAGAATACATCTCAAATCACCCTGTAAAATTATATCTTCTTTAATCTTCGTCTTTTCAACAAGTTAATATTTCAAAAACCCCAAGATATTAAATATTGCATAGTTCTCTCAGCGGGTAAAATAAAAATCAATAAACAAAAATCAACATTAAAGATCTAGATCTTACTTAGTTATTGACAGTGTTGAATTAATAAAGCTTCACATTCAATTAAAATTCGTCTGCACGAGCATTAATTTTTTTTTTTTTTTATGTACGGGAGAGACAATTAATGAGTATAGAGTATTCAAGGAAGATCCCCCATAAAGCTCATCGGTGGCGTGGCGTATCTAGGAATCCGAAAATAGTCCTCCTTCTCTCGCGTGAGAATTTGGTCAGATGGTGGTCGGTCTTATGATTCGAATGATTCGCGGAGCACAATCGAAAATTTCGAAATTTCTGTCAGTACGAATTCAACCGGCGCGAAATTGTCTACCTATTATAATTCATATCGTGTCTCATGTTAACGTAAAATTAAATTCATACATATTTTATTTTATTTTTTTTTATTTTAAATTTAATTGAATACATAAATATAATTTTGTTTTTTGTCGAAGCGAATAATTGAGATTTTCATTCTTAGGAATTGTTCAAAAAAATTTATTACGTAAAATCGTTACATATACGGATTGAACTTTTTTGTCGAAATATCAAAAGTGGTTGCGAAATGTGGATATATTTTTATTTTTTTTTTTGCAAAATGTGAATGAAAAAATTGTATTCAAAGATACGAGTTTATTCTATAATATATTTGTATAATTGATCACTAAAAAAGTGTTGTATATATTATTTATACATATATTTAAAAAAAATAAATACCTTTCTAAAATATTTTTTTTTTTTTATTTTTTTTGCTATATTTTTTTTAATTTTTCATTTTCGATTATATTTGAGAATACTATTTTTTTCATTACAAAAAAAATGGCAAATTATTCTGATAAAATATTAGCAATTTTTTGTTGACTTTTCTTGTTTTAATTTAAAAAGAGAAAGAGAGAAGAAAATTTAAACAAAATATTTGTCTTTCCGTGCGTATTTCCGACGTATTTATATTTAGAACTAGGTTCTTAAAGTGGCAATGTAAAGTGTATTGACGGTTTTATTTAGTGTTATTGCACTTTAAAATTTATTTACAATTAGTTTATTGTTTCAGACACATGAGTTCATTCACTTGAGAGTCTGTAAAAGTTTTCAAAAATATTCTATCTATCTAATTTTGTTTATTTTTTTTTTTTTTTTTAATTTATTCATCATACCACTTTGGGATGGATGAATATACATATGTGTATTAACTCAATACACAACCAATAGTGCAAATACAAGCAATTTGTTTATTTCGTTTTCTGACATTTATTGCTTTATTCTGCCAATTGAAATTGATTATATGAACTTATTTTTTAAGGTGTGTGGAATAATAAAAATGGTTTATAGCAATCCAACACAAAAAAGATATTTTTTAAAAAAATAAAATACAATAAATCAAATTAAAATCGTAAAATCAAAAACAAGACTTTAAACATCTGATATTGTTTATGAATTGTGTGACACAAAATAGTGAGTACGAAGTAAAAAGTGTATGAAAGTGTCAACTTTCTATAAAAACAAAAACGTAACAAAATGGCGTGCTGTGGACAAATTACTGTTATTCGGCCTCCCATTGAAATGATAAGTCAAAGTGATGTTCTTAAGGTAATTACACAATTTCCAAGTGAGTTTTTGTTTTTCGACAAAAATAGCAAAAGTAAAATTAACCAGTATTGGCAAAGCAAATTATTAAAACTTTCTTTAACAAAAAACATAATACTGCTAAAGCTTGTATTAAAATTAAATCTAACTAATATTATTTTATTCTTATAATCTAGCTCCGATATGACTACTTAAGCGTAGACGATAATTCCAGGGTAGGAAATCGCTTGGAAGTGGAATGATTTGTTTCTTTTTATTTTTTTTTCTTTCTCATGAAAAAAGATCATTTCACAAAGGTGCCATTAATAAAGCTAATAATTAAAGGTTTAATGAAGAACACAATTTTGAATTGATTGTTTCTTTAGGGAAAAAGGATTTCAATTTCTAGAATCCAAATAAATCCTTCGAATAGGTCTTTTTTCCCAAAATCAAATTGAATATGTAAGCCCTTAGGTCTTGATTCATTTGTTTTAACAAAAGCTGTAGGTTCTATACGTTTCCTGCTTTGTATATTTTCACCAAATCGTTCTTTTTGGCGAACAAATCAAGAAATGTGAACTGCAGAGCTTGGCGGGATATAAAAAATGGATGTTTAAGGTTTGCCTAAACTGGCGAAAAACTCTCGACCTGAGTGGCTGTATCAACAGTCTTTACAAAAATCAGGCTTTCACTAATTGTAATGACTCTTTTCTGATTAGTCAATTCTCTATATAGATTTTTATTTCTATTCTATTGAGTCAATTTTCAGCAAACAATTATTTTATTATTTAGGCTTATTTCATGACAACTCCAATTCGTTTAAAGACAACTTTGTTTTAATTTTTTTTAGGATTATTTTTGGCATTTGATGGCACCTTTTTCTACATGAGTGATAATATCATCGTGTGAGTTTTTTGTCATCAGTTTTTTGAATGGAAAATATTTTTTATGTTTTATAACATAGTACCTACATATATTTCATTAGGTTTTTTATTGCCCGTTTATTCATTAAATTTTAATGGTTGTTGAATTAAAAAATATAAAGAGAATTTATAAATATTTATTTTTTTGTATACAATACAAATATTTATAGAATATTTTAAAAATTCTATAATGGCATCAAAATTCCTTACTTGAAAAATGTATATTATGTACATAAACAAAAAAAAAAAAGATTCATTAAAGTTTTATTTTATAAAGCTTAATAATAGAATTTTTTTTTCATCGCACTTTTTGACTGCTCCCCTTCGTTTTTTTCAGAATAAACTGAGTGAAATATATTTTTCATAAGCACGTTTTATTTGTAAAGTCGTTTAAGAACCATTAGTTTCATTGTGAATAGTTTTCGTAGTTACTAAAAAACATAGTAGTTCCCTATTGTCATAAATACAAATGTTTACTAATTAAAAATTACCACCAAACAGATTATTTCTTTTCTTAAGATAGTCTCAATTAGGTAGTCAAGGCTTAGACAACCGATTCCATTGTCTAAGTTAGATAATTTATTGGCATCAATTAAAAATATTAATTTATAACTTAAACGACTGTCCAATGTTATAAAACGTTTATAAATATGACCATAAGTGTCTATAGAAATTGTCAAAATAATTGTATGATACAACGTCCTGTATTTCGAATGAAATCAAATTGTAATAGATTTTTAATTCAACACAAAATGAAATTCTATGTTCTACTTCAATTAATTAGTTTATGACTTCGAATTGTCAAAATTGAATGTGCATCCATTTTTAATTGTTTTTAAAAGTGAAATTGCACTGCAGATTAAAATAGATGAAATATTATTGGCATTTTGAAGGGAAAAAAGGAAACGAAACTATAGAAAACAAATTACAAGAAAAATTTAGCGAGAAAAATCTATTATACAAATGTATTTGACAATAGCTTGGGTTAGCTAAATATGAATTGATGTGATAAATGGTTTATTTTTATATTCTTGTTTTAAAATATCAAAATATTAAAATAATAAAAAATAACTAATAATAAAGAATACAAAGTTAGCTTATACATTTTGTAACAAGAAATACAAAACTACTTGCAATTGCATCAATTTCACAAAAAATTTACAAAGCATAAACAAAGTGGATAGAATAAGTTCAGAAAATGGAATGAAATGAAATGCACAACATCAATATTTATTTTCGAAATTCGAAAAGGGGTGAGTTCAATGCATTACGTTTTAATCTGAAGTTTCAGAATTCTGAATTTTTAGAGCTTCTATAATTGACCCGCTGTCATAAAAAGTTTGATGACTTTTAGTGATTTTAGTTAGGTTTAGTTTAACACGTTTACGTTTCATTTGAATTTTCAGACAAGAATTTGTGTCTCAAAATCGAGATGACAGTTGTTTGTGATGGGAAAAATGTCAACCCGGCTGAAATGCTACACATAAAAGTTGAACATATATGATTTTCGCTCTGGTTGTTGAGTTTTCATCATGAGAATTCAATACGTCTTATTAAATTTAACGAACTTTTTGTTCAGTGAGTTTTTAATTAAAAAGATTGACTATTCCGGAATTGGATTGACTATTCCAGTATTATAGATTTTCCAGAATTATCCATACGATTATTATGGAACAATTTTCATACAATATGAAATTTGGATATTTTGTTATATTTTTTTATCGAATCAAACATATATTTAAAAAATAAATATAAATAATGTATTGTATAGTAGCAAACACTTTTAATGTAATTAATAAATCCTCTTGCTGATTTGGTTTCATATAATTTCATCCTCCAACTACTCACAAAATATTTGATTAACAAATATAATTAAAGTTCTATTTCTTTTGTTGCTTCGATGTAAATCTTAAATGTAAAATTTGTTTGCAATCGTCGACAAAGATATATACAATACATATATAGGTATCAAATATAAAAATAATATCACAAAATACATTTCGAAATAAAATCAACATAATAAAATGTTCGCTTTGAATTCCAATAAAACTACACATAAGTTATAACTTATAAGTTATAACCAATAAAACTAATCGAATAAAAACCAGAAACAGACAATTTTTTTATTCAATTCTTGAAAATTATTTTAACGCCTACAAGATACGCGTATATAGAAATATTAATATTTTTCTTTCGTGGATTTTTATTTAACTAAAAAGATTTGAACATTAACTAAGAGATATAAAATTTATAAAATTTTACCATACAATTAAATATTGCATTGTAATTTTTAATTGATTTGCATTACATCAGATAAAATCTAAATTGATTTCAAAAAATTCAATTAAAGTTATTGTTTACTTACCAAAAGTTTAAAAATGACTACAAATATACATATATATAAATGGTTGTTTATTATTGTATGTATTATTATTAATTATGTCTATTAACAACTGCGAAAGCCTTAGAAGTTAAACTATGAATATACCTCATTATGTTTTGAAATGCCTACATATTGCCTACATAATTAAAAAAAAAAACACTCATACGCCTCAGTGTACTCAATTTGTTATTTTTTGTTTATTCAATGAAATCCAATTTTGTGTTCATTAATATTAGGACAGCCCATATTGTTTTTAATGATGGAATAGCTGTTTATTATTTATTGTCCATAATGTGATTAGAAGTCGCAAAAAGTTATTTTGATGTGTAGTATAAGTAATTTCAATGTAAGTAAGCACATTTCTTATATATAAATTCACGCTACCTTTACTTCAATACTAATTAATGTCAAATGATGATGTTAGTGATAAAGTAAGGTTATCGCAGTATGTGTCTCTTTATGGTTTGGAGACTTTATTTTAAATGCCCTTTAATACGATTACGGTTAAAACTAAAATATTTTGTAAATTGAACATTTTTGTTTTAAATACTATTTCACGATGACTGTAATTAATTTAAACATACACACCCCTTTTTTTATTGATATATAAAAATATTCTCAAATTTTATTTTATTAAAGCTTAAAATCTTATTGCGATTGTTAATAATCAAATAATAATTGGTAAATATTAAAATTTAGTATTTTTAAATTATTAAAAAAGTTTACCACCTATTTATTGATAATTATCAACTTCTTTATCATCATTTTCAATGATAAAATTTTATTCAATTGGAGTGTTCATGAATATTGAATTTCAATTATTATCAATTGACAATGATCGTTATAGAGGTGTAAGTCATCAATTAAGAATATCTCTAGGTGCAAAATTCAAAATAACCTCGAAAAGAGATTATAAATCTCTTCATAATAAATTATGCATTTTCACTTAATATTGATTGTATTTTTGTTCATTTCTTTTGTCTCTACGCCTTATTTTTGGGTTTGGCTGGATAAAAATAAATAAATAAAAAAAAAACTAATGACAACATGGAATTTATTTTTAAATACGTAACATTGACATTGACATTTATATTAAAATATATAAAAATAAACAAAACGTTTAAACTCCACAGACAATGGTTTTTACGGATGGGAAATTTCAAGTGAAACATCGAACAAGCATTTCTAATATTTAAGCTATTTAAAGACACAAGAAAAAAAAAACAAACAAATAAAACAATTTTAATTGACCATTTGAATAATGGAATTGGAAATAAAAATAAAACCACTTAATATCTCAAAGTGATTTTTGTTTAATTTTTTTTTCAAGTAAAACAAAATTTTTATTTAATATTCAAATTGCAACAATAAAATCGTCATGTAAATAAATATTGTCTATTACGTAAAAATTTTTTGAAAACACACGCAAAACTGGACCAAACTCAATCGAGTGTATCTGTTAAAAGTTGATCAGTATATTAATAGAGAGAGTACTTTTTTGTGCGTGGTTTTCTTAATACAAAATATATTTCTCATGTGTACGTATAACGTATCTTTGTATTGGGAATACGTT
This sequence comes from Epistrophe grossulariae, assembly GCA_929447395.1. Classification (NCBI taxonomy): domain Eukaryota; kingdom Metazoa; phylum Arthropoda; class Insecta; order Diptera; family Syrphidae; genus Epistrophe; species Epistrophe grossulariae. The sequence continues at coordinate 20,117,581 of OV839569.1, read as the reverse complement.
TTTAAATGTTCAAAACGCTTGCAGAGTTTTGTAGAGCATCTTTTTTTTTGTTTCGAATCAAAAATTGTGTCTCTATGGACAGCAGCAGTATGGGCAGTGATGTCTTGGCGTGAATTAGTTTTATTTATGGATTTAGATATTTTCTTTTTATTCTCTCAAAAATTTAGCACTTGACTGACCTCGTCAGACTTCATTTCAAATGAGATATATGTATAAACAGTTTAAAATGTGCAAATATTTTAAATTTATGCATTTTGAAAATTACTAAAGCCTTTCAATAAGTATTTATCCTGGTGTGATAAAATTTCCATGTTCAATATATATGTACATATATATATAGATGAGTGTCGGAAATTTCAGTCAATGCTTTTAGTAAACACAGTGCACTCTCCTTTTCAATCATCACTTAAATGCCATATCATTGCATTTTATACAAATAAACATTTGGAAATTGGAACAACAATAAAATTTTATCAAAATTTACCAAAAATATTTTTTTCTGACAAAAAATAATATTTATAGTTTTTGCATCGGAAATTCGGGTTGCATTTGATTGCTTATTTGTTTTCTTTGGAATTTGACTTTATGACATTTGAATGATTATATGTATATATAAAAATAATGACGTAGACAAATATGCATAATTAAATTTTATGAACTATTTCTATTTATTTTTTGTTTATTTAAAGTAATTTTTTGGATGGGTAGATTGACCATTGAAGAAGTATAACATTGATTTATTTATTTGTGACCAATTCTTTATACTTCAATTTGTTAAATGGTTTTTGGAGATTTTTTGGCCAATTTATTGAATTATACAATTAAAAACAAATACATACATTATTTCCCAACGTTAACATTGATTTTGAAATACTGTATAAGTAGGCATTAAGATTTACATTTTTAAAATTTCTTTCGATTTATTTTTTATATTTCAATTTATTTTCTTATGAATATGAATTTTGGCAGACAAAAATTGGGAGAAATTGACAGTTTTGGAAAACAAGCGAACATAGTTTATAAATATTATTTTTATATGATTATCGAAGTACTAGCACAGTGCAATGCAGCACAATCTTTACAGAAGTCAAGAATGGAATATGGATATTTCGGACATGCGACAGTTTTTCTTATAAATCTCGTGTTTATCGGTCAACCAAATATTTTTGATCAATTCGAGGTCTAAAGTTACTTACATACAGTAGTGGCCATAATTTTAGGAACAGTATTTTTTTTAGTATCATCCAACTTCAACAAATAAATTAATTCGAAAAATCTTGAACGGTTAGTTTATTTTATTTATCTAATAATGGCGATATATCAGCAGACCAAAAAACAAATAGCTTGAACCCTAAATACACTATCAAAACCATTAATAGACACTAACGTGGAGTGGGGCCTATTTTACGGAATCAAAAAATTTATTTTTTATTGGAGGTGTGTTTTATTCATTGCTGCATAGCCAGCGCAGCAAAATTTCTCTTGGCAAACTTGGCAACTAACTACTAGATACATATAGTGAGTTATGAAAAATAAACATTAAAAGCTAGTACCGATTTAGATAATTTTTCGGAAAGCTTAAAAATATGACCAGGAAAAAAAATGATGTTATCTTAACACTTCATTTTATAATGAAATCTGTGAATAATATTCAAGTTTCTTTTTATTTTTTAACAACCTCTATAATAGGTTATCAAATTAAAATATTAGTTTAACAATTTATTTTTTGAAAATGCGATGATACTAAAAAGGATATAATGTCCCTTAAAATAAGACTACCACTGTACCTGAATCCTCCAAACTATCATTTGAATTAAAAAGAAAAAAAGTTAGAGTTATGACAAACTCATTTGAAGTTTTTTTCGCAAGTTCACACAGTTTTGGTCACGTTCGTTTGGTTTGAGTAAAATTTTCCTATTGCCCCCGCTAATTTTATCATATTTAAGTTAAAAAAAAACTACTGGGTGCCATAAAATATCGACAGTCGTTTCCGAATTATTAAGTTCTCAAAAAACTTTTTTGAAACTTTGGTGGGTATACTTATAAAACTTTTTAAAAGATTCTCAATAAAAAAAATTGATCAAACCAGTTAAATCGTTTTTTGAGAAAATCAAAAATAAAATAAATGGTTCTATGGGAGGTGCCATTTGTAACCATTTTTTGGATTATTTTTTATAAAATGGTAGCCTTTTTGTAAAAAATTACTGATTTGTTTTAAGAAAAATAACATTTTCAATATTTGCTAAAAAACTTTGTACTGCAGGTTACGTTATTTTCAGTCAAAAAAAAAAAAAAAAAAACTGTCGGGGAAATTCCAACACAATGCTAGGTACCAAGTTTCAAGAAAATCGACCCACCCGTTTAGGCTGGAGCCGAAAGGACAGTCAGCTATTGGAAACTCGTTAGCTTGATAGCCTTAGAAATTACCTTTAAAAAAAAAAAAAATGTTACGATATTTTTATTCGTTTAAGAGTTATGATTTAAGCAACCAAGCGGGGCACTTTGCGCCCGCGCCGCGCGGTTCAAGTGGGACAGGTCCATTCCGGACTTAAGACTTCCGCATAGTGTACCAGTGCCAGGTTTTTATAAACGATTTTAAAATAATATAACCTTTTTTCATTTAACTTTCGAAACGGCCCATTTCTACCAACTTTAGTCCAGTTTATTTTTTTTAATGTATGAACATTGGCAGATCATTCTTTTTAGAATGTGATTTCAGTAAAATCTACCCACTTCCACGCCCATTTTTGTCATGTATTAGTTTTCCCCACCTTGAACGCCCTTAAAAAGTTAAAATTTAGGTCTCTTCAACCTAAAGCGTGACATGTTTTATTTGTTTTGCCCACAACCACACCTACTTTTCTTATATTAGAATTTTATCCTTAAACAATTTGTCAAACTAAAAAAATTCAAGTTTCAAAGAAAACATTTGTACGTTAAGGAAAAATCTAAAAAATAAGAAAAGTGGAAGTGTTAGTAGGTGGATATTAGCCTACTAACACTTCCACTTTTCTTATTTTTTAGTTTTTTCCTTAACGCACATGTTTTCTTTGAAACTGGAAATTTTTTAGTTTGGCAAATTGTTTAATAGAAATTTATTTCACTGGTTAAGCCTGATGCACAATGTGACGAGGAAACGAGACGAGAGCGTAACGTGAAACACTGTCATCTTTTCTCGTTATAAAATAGTCCCCCAATTCACAATACGTCGAGTATCTTGACGAGTTTTTTTTTTTACAGCGTAAATTCATTCGTTTGATTTGCTTCAGTGTTGGTTGCGAAAAAGTGATTTAAGTGATTTTGAGAAAAATAAAAAAAAAATAAAAAAAAAATTAAAAAAACATTTGAAAAAAAAGGAAAATGAAAACAATTTAAGAAAAAAAAAATGCTTGTAGGATGTTTGGGAATTGTAGTGTGAGATGATTATCAGTGGTCTTCTGCGTTTTTGTTTTCTTTCTCTGTCATTTTTCAATGCAAATCGTCGTCTCATCACGTTTTTTTTTTTTAATTTTTCGAACTCTTGTCACGTGACGTGACAATTAGAAACGCTTTATTTTGTATACTCTGGTATACTTTCATTGTTTGAAATTGATTTGACAACTGCGACGAGTTGACGTCACGCTCTCGTCTAGTTTTCTCCCCGCATTGTGAATCAGGCTTTACTGCCTCTTGCCTACTCCTTCAAGAGTATATCTTGTCATGAAAAAGTGCTTCTCAACTTAGCCTTTCTGATTAAGCAGAAAATTGTAGGTTCCCTCCATTCTTGCAAATAACACGAACACAGGAATGGTTGAGAGTTATAAGTCATTAGGCCCTAGTTCTACATGAGCTGTCAAGCCACCCATTTTAACACGAAGCGTGTTAGGGTTCAGCTAGTGTAAACATAAAATCAAAATGAGTATCTCAATTTGTGGGTGTTCATTTTTGTAAATTTAATTTGTGATATGATTCGTTTCCTCAACTGTGTCAAAATATATAATTTCAACGTAAAATTCTAATTGGATAATTCACTCATGCATTTCCCTTCACTCAATTGTTTCGAATGTAAAAAAAAAGATTCATCAGGATTGCGTCGCAAACATACATAATATATGTTAAGTTGCTTGCCGGTTATGCAGTTTTGTGTGCATTAGTCCTTGAGGTTTTAGTCTATATACCTTCTTGAATGGCATCCTATCATCTTATAGATTCAAGTCTTAAAAGATACATGTTTTTAACATTTATTTTTATTCAAACTTCATTACAGGGTCCCGATCAAATCCATGTATCAAAATTCTATAAAGAATCAAAAAACGGCAAATTCGTAAGTTATATTACGGAAAATGTTCGCACTCTTTATCAAACTTTCCGGGAGGGAGCATACGCATCAAACAATGGGCCATGTCTTGGATGGCGAGAAACACTATCATCAACTTACCAGGTAAAATAGAAAATTGGAGTTGTTTTTATTCTTATTTAATGCATTTTTTTTATTTCATATAGTGGATGAATTATGATGAAGCTCTATTACGGGCCAAAAATTTTGGTTCCGGAATGATCTCATTAGGCATTAAACCAAAACAACTAATTGGTATTTATTCATTGAATCGTCCTGAATGGATACTTTTCGAGCAGGGATGTTATTCGTACTCGTTGGTGGTAGTTCCTTTATATGATACCCTTGGACCAGATGCATGTGCTTTTATTATCCGTCAAACAGAAATGCAAATTATAGTTGTAGAAGACGATGGCAAGGCAAATATGTTATTAGAAAAAGCTCCACGAGCTATGAAAATATTGGTAACAATTAAAGGAGTTAAACAAAAGACTATAGAAAGAGCAAGAAGTCGTGGTGTTCAGATATTAACATTCGATGAAGTTGAGAAATTAGGAGCAAAAGGTGCTCATTTAGAAGTACCACCAACACCAGATGATCTTTGTACAATTTGTTATACTTCTGGTACAACAGGAAATCCAAAGGGTGTTATGTTGACACATGGAAATGTTGTGGCTGGGGTGTGTTCAGTAATATTACAACTTGGTAAGTCAGTAATTTAAAACGAAATGTTTCAAAATGTCAATTGATATAAATTATAATAATTATTGCTCTTTTATGGTGAAAGTGTTTAGCAATTAAGTTAAATTTTTACACGCAAACAATAACAATAAATAAATAAAATAACAAAATATTTACAATCAACTTTTTTTGATTCGATAAATATTGTAGTATTTTAATTTTTTTTCAATTTATTTTGAAGGTGATCACAAAATACGAGCTGGAGACATAATGATTTCATTCTTACCACTTGCTCATATGTTTGAAAGATGCTGTGAAAATGGAATATACTATGTTGGGGGTGCTGTAGGATTTTATTCTGGAGATATAAAAGAATTAACCAATGATCTGAAAGCATTAAAGCCAACAGTAATGCCAGCTGTTCCAAGACTCCTTAATAGAGTTTATGATAAAATTCAAGCGGACATAACAAACTCGTCAATTAAACGAATACTTTTCCGAATGGCTTTGAATTCCAAAGAGGCCGAAATTCGCCGAGGCATAATGAGGAGAAATGGATTTTGGGATAAGATAGTTTTTAAAAAAGTCCACCAAGGTAAATAGTTTGTTTTTTCATTAAAAAAATACAAAAAAAAACAATTCAATATTTTATGTTTTTTAAGCATTCGGAGGAAACCTTCGATTAATGGTTGTTGGATCAGCACCTCTTGCTGGTAATGTACTGACGTTTATACGTTGTGCCTTAGGATGCCTCGTTGTAGAAGGCTATGGCCAAACTGAATGTACTGGAGCAATAACTCTTACTGTTCAAGGAGACTTTGTGCCGGATCATGTTGGACCACCAGTGTCCTGTAATGCTGTTAAAGTAAAATAGCTAATTTTTTTTGTTTATAAGAATATCAAATTAATTTATTTTTCTCAACAAAGCTTGTAGACGTTCCAGAAATGGAGTATTTCGCTACCCAGAATACAGGCGAAGTATGTGTTCGAGGTTCAAATGTATTCCACGGGTGAATCTTAATTATAATATTAATTTTAAAGACATTTTAAAATAATTCTTATTTATTTATTTAATATAACTCATGTGTAGATACTTTAAAGATCCTCAAAAAACAAGTGAAGCAATTGATTCTGAAGGATGGCATCATACTGGTGATGTTGGTAAATGGTTACCAAATGGAACTCTGAAGATAATTGATCGAAGAAAACATATATTCAAACTAAGTCAAGGAGAATATATTGTGCCTGAGAAAATTGAAAACATTTACACAACAAGTCAATATGTAAATCAAGTTTTTGTTTATGGCGAAAGTTTAAAGGTATGTTGATTTAGTAAGGAAATTGTTATTTAAGTGTAAAATTCAAGACAATTGCACAATGAAAATTTGGAACAGAGCACTCTTATGTGTCTACAGCTGAACTTAGAATTTTAGTTTAAGATCATCTAGAATGGTTAGCTGCCATAGAACGATTTCATTATTTTTCCGAAAAGGCTCTTACAATTTTGGTTAAACTTGTACATGTCATATTAAAGAAATCGAATTAATCCAACTAACTGAACCCTGCCACGCATCATATAGCCTATTGTCAAATTTTCAAACTAAAAAATTAAAAAATTCAACTTTTAAAGAATTTGGCGGAATTTAACTTCAACTTTCTAGTGATTTTAAGGAAGTGGAAGGATTTCTAAAAAAAACTACACATATCATGGTTTTGGATCAAGACAGTTTTTTTTCAGCTTTTTAATGACATTATATATAAGAATCAAATTCTAATATAAGCAAAGTAGGAGTGGTAGTGGACGGGACAAATAACTCATGTCATGCTTTAGGTTGAAGAAGCTTCATTGCAAAATTTTAAAGTTCACAAGAAGTTAAGTTCAATAAGGATAAAACTGAAATATGGTAAAAATTGGGCATGGCACAGGGCGAATTTTACTTTAACCTCTCTCATAACCATCTCGCTGTTAATAAGAACAAAGTTTTAAAATTTTAGGGAAATTGGTTAAGTGGTTTTCAAGGCCATAAGTCTCATATAAAACAACATTAATATTGTAACATATTAATAATTATAATAATTTATATTTGATTGATTATTTTTCTCCAACAGAGCTGTATAGTTGCAGTAGTGGTTCCCGACGTTGATGTACTTAAATCATGGGCACAAGAGAATGCAGTCAAAGGCACCTTGTCAGTTCTATGCAATAATCCAGATGTGAAGAACCTTATAATGAATGATATGATTGCATGGGGAAAACAAGGTGGACTTAAATCATTTGAACAGGTTTGTATGAAGTTTTTATAGCTATGTTATATTTTTGTTATTTAAGTTCAGAGCATTTAATAATCTCATCTAAAAGTGTTCCCCGTTTGGAACTTGTTTGTTGATTTGATTGGAAATCGCTTAGAGATCAAAACTCTGATGAAATAAAAAGTATTAAGTTCTTTGATAACACAGATAGTCAGACAGACGAAGCAGTCTTTTTAGAAATTAATTTAGAAAATTAATGTTTATAAAAAATATATTTATTATTTTATTTTATTTTATATTATTTTGCTTTATTTAATATTATTTTATTTTATTTTATTTTATTTTATTTAATTTATTTTAATTTATCTTATTTTATTTTATAACTAGCATCAGATCAATTTGAAATTTTTTTGTTTTTTATTTTAATTTTTTTTTTTGTTATTTTAGGTGAAAGACATCTATCTTCATCCCGATCCATTTTCTGTTCAAAACGGATTACTAACACCGACTTACAAAACAAAACGGCCGCAACTTAAAAGTTATTTCAAACCCCAATTGGAAGATATGTACAAGCATTTGGACTAAATCATATTATTCTATAAATTATTAAAAATAAAAATTAACATAAATAAATTTCATAAAACAAAAATAAAATTTCCTTTATCTAGTATTTTTGCTTTTGTTTTTTTTTTAACTATAAATCAATCAATTAAAATGGTTGTAAATACTACATACATAAAATAAATATAGATCAAACAAACAAAAAGTCCAAACTATAATTATTATAGTAGATTGATATATATCTTATGAATTATGTAGATATTATTAATGAGGGCCATCATAATGGATAACTACTTAAAGTGATATATATCTACTTACACAATTAAATTGAAAAAAAATTTAAACAATTACAAAATTTTCAAAGAAAATTTTTAAATTAATTTTGATTTAAACCAAGCTTGAAAATATTATGATTATTGGTTAGTGCAATTTAATTCAAACTCTGATCACATGTAGATTTTAGTAAATAAAATAAATAAATTTAATTCCAATTACTAATAATTTTTGGGAGTTATTATTTTACTTCGGAAGAAACATATAATGAGGTAAGTATTAACATATAAATTGATTATACATTCTAGATAATGCCAAGACTTAAACAATATCTATTAGCTAGGCCCTACACTTGAAGGCTTTAATAGTGTATTTAAAATCATATTATGTATGTACAAACATCATCAATTTACCTTATTACTTTAAATATTTTAATAATCTATTTTAAGAATAATATGTACCTACAGATATCTATAGTATTAAGTATGTACCTATTAAAATTATCGTATGATCATGCATATGCAACACTGTAAATTATAATTATATTTTAACATGCAAATTAATGAATAAAGTTCAGTTCTTCTCCAGCGTTGAATCGAATACGTTGTCTTCTATTTTTGTGTAACTTTCATTCGAAATCAATTTAAAGTATATTAAAATGTTGGCGTTCTGGAATTTACTTCCATTAATATTAATTTTAGTAAGTAAATAAAATAAAGTGCACGACTAGGTCATTTTAATTACTTGCTCTTATGCACATACTGTAGTTTTGAAGTCTGAGTATAAAGATTGAAAATAATTGATAATTTTGATAAATTAATCGAATTAATCAAACCACGATATAGAACGATGGCAGTCAAAAGAACAATCGAATAAAACACCGCCAAATTTCAATTTAGTAGGTACAAAATATTTATTTAAGAAGTTTTCCAATTTTCCAATTATTGCTTGCTGATTAATTTAAAAACCAATTTCTATATTGCAAATTGTTGATAGTTAACAAAAAAGTATGTTTATAGCCAAGAAAGAGATTGACATTTAAGGTAATTTAGCAAGTAAAATATAAAAGTCGTTAAGATTAAGAAATGTAATTTCGGTAAACAACAACAAAAAGGGTAAATTACTAATGTTTGGCAAAGTGCCGCACATTTTGCAAACAGAATTATTTAAATATTATAAATTACAAAATGAATGATGAATATGTTAATAGAAAAACGCATTGCATTTCATTTTATTTCTGAAATAAATATTTATTTATGAGAACAAAATTGAAAAGTTTTGCAGCCGTTTTTTGTACATTCAATTTGAAACAAATATTTGATATCAAATTTTGGTACTCCCATTTTAAGAATTAAAAAGTTAAAAATTAAAAAAAAATATTTAAAATTTTTTATTTTAATCCAAAATAAATTTTTTTTTTAATTTTGATGTACGACATTATTTATTTTTTTAGAAGCATCTGTATAAAATTTAATTTAAATCGGTTTAGCCGATAGTGAGAAAGTCGAAATTCAAAAACCCCTTCTTATAAATGACTTATTGTAAACCATATATCAAACCAATTCAAGCATAGAGAAAAAATTTTAAGAACATTTTAGTTGCCTTTTTTTAACACTTGCCTAGTACTATTATTACACTTGGTTACAATATCAACACTTTCCTTAGATTGGGTAAAAAAACCGCTACACTAACACGTTTAATTCAAGAATTATTCCTTGAATTTCAGACTTTTACAAATATTCTCCATTAAATTTATATAAAATTGTTAGAACCAGGAAAACAAAAAAATGGTTCTGGAGATATAGCTATTTCAAGGGGTGTCAAGCCCTATCATCAGTCTCCTTATAAGTGGTGCTGAGCTTTAATCCAATTTTATTATGAAAAACTTTCTGCACACCATGAGATTCGAACCCACGCATATCAGATTTGCTCAGTCTTAGAAGTCGTATGCACTACGCATTCCACTACTTTAGACCACTGACGTCACAGGTCGAGATGTGTATCGTTTGTTTATCAAATGCATTTGGAGCATCAGCATTTTTCTAAGCGCCTTCAAGTATGCTGTCTTGTTTCGCCTCCATTTTTCTCCATATCTTATTTCAATAGACTACATTGGTGGTAGCACCTTTAAGTTGTTGTTGTTGTTCAGAAATTCAATGAAATTGACGGAATAAAGAATGGTCAAGTCTAATAAACTGACATTCAAGTATGAATAATACAATAAATAATAATAATAAAAAAATGGTTCTATTAGTAAACATTTTTCAAAAAAAAAATGTGGTATCGTTCTTAAGAAAAATAACAGCTAGAAAATTTTAAAAGAAAATTTTTGGTTCTAAAAATTAAAGAAAAAAACATGTCGAACGAATGTCCAAAAAGCAATGTTACGAAGTTTAAGGAAAATCGAACCATCCCGTTAGGACTGCAGTTAAAAAGATAGACAGACAAAACAGAATTCCGAAACCCAATTTTTTTTTTCTTCCTTAGTACCGAAAAATGTCAAATTTGATCAAAGTCTCGACTTCGATTTTTTTGTTCAAAATCCACGTACGTTGGATTTTAGGTAATTAAAGTAGAATATTTCCCCTTCCACGTTAAGGGAGAAATAGACGCCCTCTTTTACAATTTGTTTTTTGTTAAGACCCAACATACACTTTTGTCGCATCTTAAGTAAAAACTATAATTTATGAATTTCTCCATGATTGGATTTCATATCCACCTATTTTAAAAACATTGACTTTTATAATCTCAATAAAAAAATGGTTAAAATACCGACTGACCAAAAAATCGAAAAAAAAAAACTGCATCGATTTGTTAAAATATCAATTCTCAAAATTTCCAATTCGGAAAGTGATCAACACTTAGAATCCTCTGTTCCACTCACGATACCTTGTTAATCCACTTTGGGTATGTTCAGTAGTCAGGCAAGCACTAATGTCAAAAGTTTTCTTAATAAACAGTACCTTAGGTGAAATGAAATAGACGCGCGGCCATACAAAAAAGCTCATTCATTTGTTCTAAATTTTCCTGTACAAAAAATATCGGCAAGTCGAAATAGTCCTCGACTTTTGTTGAAGTCAATCGACATTTTGTTAAGTCAAAATTTCAAAATTTCAACATTTTGTTAGTTGGCAAACAAAATGTCGATGAATCGAAGCAACTGAGCTACTCAAAAAGCATACAAATCTCAAACTGTCCTTAAGATGCTGGAAGAATATACCTCTAAGTTTGAATATAAGTAATTGCAAGGAATCGAAAAGAGTAACAGACTCCAAAAGTCTGTCAAAGATTGAGAAAACTTTCAAGGTGTATAAGAAAATTCATGTAAATGGGAAACGAATATCCAAGACTGAATTTAACGAAAACATTTGTTTAAATATCGTTCAATTATAAAATATGCTTAACATTTTTGTTAAGCTTTAAAAATGATTGTCATTAAAAATGCGAAACAATTCATGACTTCATCTGCAGTAACTATTTAAAAATCAAATGAATGAATACAATCATTTTGTATATCGAATTAGGTACTCATAAATTGAACTCCTAATTGAATGCATTCTCTTTAGTCCTTATATAATATGTGTATTTCTTTATACTTTTATACGTTTGTGTGAATTTCTACACAAAAATCTGTCAAAATTCATATAAAAAATTAAATTTGTAGTAATTCACACAAATGCAATTTCAAAGTAAAGGACAATTTTTTTGTCAAATTTTCTACAAAACGACAGTAAAAATATTGACCAAACTCAGCATCTTTTATGTTCAAATTTTCGAATTCTGACTTAAAATTTACATAATGCAAATAGAGTATTTTAGTTTGTTTTTTTATAAAATGTTTTAGCTAATTTTGAATATATTCCCTTATTTTCCGCAATGTTTGTAGTTGCCTGAGATTAGCCAAGTACTTTTCTAACGTCTTCTAAAGCTGCGTAATTTAATAAAAACAAAATTTATATAAATTCTTAATTAAGTAAAAACTATCATAGCATATCTTCTTAAATTTCAAAACCAAATTTTAACTGACCATTCACAATAGTGTATTAAAAACTACCTATCAAGTGTTATCAACTTTTAAAATTTGAAAAATAATTTCCAGAATTTAATTCACAATAAAGAAAGCCTTTCCCATCGATTCCTTGGCATTGACTTTCGTAAGGACATGCGCAAATTATTTTAGCATCTCTCACAATAACAGATACTCCTACATACATACATCATTCTTGATACACGTATTTTTATTTCATTATCAATTTGGCGATTGTGAGCCACGTGAATTATACGAAATCTCACAATTTGTTTCTTCAGTCGCAGGTGTTAAATTATTTTCGTTAAATTTAAGAAAACTTCTTTACATCATCGTTGAATATTTAATGTAACATTCTTTGCGTTACACTTGTATAGGTCGATGTCATTATATTCTTCTCCTAAATTTTCTCGTGCAAATCGTTATCGCCATCCGTGTTGAATTTTTCGATTAACTAATAAAATAAAAGAAAGTGAAAAAAAAGTGTTAAACTCATTTATCTATATTCATTAAAGTTGAAAATGTTAACTCTATCGGGATGGAGATTACTTTCACTAGGATCTATTGTATTATGTAGGTTTTATGAAATAATCGATGAATACCTACCCAAATAAAAAATTCAATTTTTTTTTTCTTCTTCAACCAAAAAACGAAAAAAACCTTGCAGTATATATTCTCAGTTTATGTGATGGATTGCAATTAAGTGCTTTTACAACTAAAACTCCCAGGGTCACTAAATACACAACAAAATCTCCTGCAGTTAGTTTTAAATTTAAAAAAAAATAAAAAATATTCATTTTCATACAAAAATATATGATTTTTTTTTCTCAGGCATCGAGTCCTTCGACAACTTCATTGTACAGATTGAATGCAACCAATGGAGTCACTTGTATTCTTATTAGCACAGACGGCCTTATAAGCATTAAATATCGAAATAAGTTAAACGAGGATGTGGAAGCAGACCTTTATTTGCCCGATAACCCGGTCCTTTCAGGCGAATGTGTTGAATCTAACTCAGAATTGTTCACGATGACTTTTAAAGGATTCACTTTGAGCATAATTTTCAAAAAGGTAAGATTCCATTATAATTTGTGTGAAAAAAATGACGTTGGTGTATGATGATGACCTTTTAATTAAAATGTATCGACCCAAATAGGGCTTGTTTTTTTTCTATTTGATAATCCCTGTGTTGCGCCATTTGTGACAGTTGACCTATTTATCATTGTAGGAGTATATACATATATATAATGAGATTATTTTTGAACTGATAAATGTTTTAAAATAGATTTTAACTTTTAAAACGCATTTTTATAAATACATAAATATATAGTTATGAGAGGGAAGATACATTCATAAAGCTAGCTGATGTTTGTGATTGTGAAAATGTTGACGTTTTTATTGAAATAGAATAAATTATAGAATTATGGTGAAATTGACCTTCTAAGCTATTTTAATTGATTTAAGGTTAAACTCTTGGGCGTTTCAATAGTAAAACAATAAAGGTGAAGTTAAAATTTAAGTTTGTATAATTCTCTCTCTCTATAGTGAAATCAATTTAAAATCAAGGCGAGGATGAATTTTAAATCTGATTTGGTCCAAAAGTTACCCTTTTAACATTCAAACGTATACTATATAATGAAATTCGGTATAACAACATAATAGTTTTTTTGTTATTATTGAACACTTAATTATATCCAAAAATAACATCTCTGAAATATGTGTTTTAGAAATTTTATTTTTAGTTGTTGAGAAAAGAAAATAAGAGTTTTTTTTTTATTATAATAAACTTAATCCATTTCCATCTCGTTTGTGAGAGATCGGAAAAATAAAATTCAGCTAGAATATGGTTCGTTCGTGATCGGATCCGAAAAGATCCTTAAAACAAATCATTCTTCATCAAGAAATTCAATTCGGTTGTACAGTGAAAATTTTTTAAAAAAGTAAACAAAAAATTGAAAAATTTTGACAAAAATTAAAAATTTGAAAAAAAGTGAAAAATTTTGCGAAAATTCAAAAATTTTGAAAAATGTCAAAAATAAAAAAAACAGTTTATTTAATGTAATATAATGATCTTTATGTAGGTAAAATGAACTTTTTTTATTTGATCAGTTCGTGAATAGTTCCCACATGATAAATTGGGAAACAAACCATATTTTACAGATCCCAAAAGATTTGATTCGATCGTGAAAATGAATTTAATTTTAAAGGAATCAAAAAATAAGATTCGCGATCGAACCAAAAAAAATTTTTACGAAAGAACGAATCATATTTTATCGCTCTTCGATCCTTCTAATGAAAATATCAACGATTTTTAAATTGTTCATACAGCAAATGTTAGCCAAGGGTTTAACATCAAAATTCATTTCATCAACAAAATTTTGTACTTTCTGGAAACCAAAAGAATATGTAAAAATTTAATTTTTCTTCGTCAAAAATATTGATCTTACTCTCCTCCTATGAGGATCAGTATAAAAAAGATTTTTGTAATTTTTTTCCTTAAATCATTTTGTATGTTCGTCTGAATTTTTAAATGGAACAATTTTTTAAGAAAACGTTCTTTTTAAGGGCCAATTTATTCACACTTCATTTAACTTAAACCACGTTTGACGTTATTATTGTCATAAAGTTTTCTTATCCTATAAGTTTTAAATTTTAATACTTGAATACTTGTTTAGAAAAATCTCAAAGATTCGACTCATTGCCTAGCACTTAAGCCTAAAGTACGCAGATAACGCTAAATTTTAGCTACCACTATTTCCTCCAAATATCAGTTAAAACTTCTAGGGAAATTTTGACATAAGAGAGTTGTGGAAAATATGCCAGAGAAAACAGCTGTTCTCTTAGAACAATTTGTACTCAATCATAAGAAATCGTTTTCACTATTTCAAATAAATTTAACCAATTAAGAATAAGAAGCTTTTCAATTTATTCATAATTTAAAAAAACTCGCGTAGTAATTCCACCGCGTACTTTCGTTTGGCTGAGATAAATCGTTTATTCCCAAATTTTTCTCCATTTCACAATACATTATGTACATAATTCACGCAAAAGTCAAGAATTACATAGTCTGTTAAAATTTAGCTTTAGAAATAATGTGCTGAACAATTAAATCGTTGGCTTACTTTTGTAATTTTGACGGATAAGCGATGTACAGTAAAAAACAAACATTAGATTTTTTAGCTGGGACTGTGTACGTCTCTGCTAATTTTAGCTTGGCTAAATTTTGGAGAGCCTTAAGCTCTAAATGAGTTCTACTTTAGCGTATATTTTATTTACATTGGGCCTTACCAATAATCAAATTTAGCGACGACTTAAATATTTCAGTATTTTTTATTATTTTTATTTTTTTTTTTTGCGAAATTAATAAAAATATTAATATGGCGTTTTAGCTAAAAAAGATTTTAAATTAAATGCTTAATTATTTTAATGAAGGCAGCCTCCATTAAAATTCCTAAAAGAAGCTGAATAAATTAAATGTATTTTTAAATTTAAATTTTTCTTTTTTAATGCATTTTAATGAATTTAAATTTAATTGAGTGTGAACAAATTAGCCCTAAGTATTTTAAATTTTGTACATAAGAAAAAATTAATATGTGATATTTGTTCTTTATAGCGTTTGTATGTTCTAATATAATGTGTACATACATTTAAATAAGTTTGTATATATTTTTTAAGAATATTTTGAGAACATAAATATCTGTATTGTAATTTGTTTTATCTTTTAAAGCGAAATAAATTAATGGCATGAATTATGGTGACATCTGAAATTAGTCAATTATAAAGAATGGAATAACATCATGTATCTGTCAATGTGTTTTATTTTAAGATTTAAGGGTGTGTATTTCTAGAAAATAAAACGTTCTATTTTTTTTATTTGATAAAAAAAGGAGCAATGAATTATCGTTTTATGATCAAATTCTGAGTGATGAGTGGATTTATTTAATATTTTTCTCTTACAGCCTTGGATTTTGTTGTTTTTTTTCAATTTAAACTTAAATTTCGATACATTTTTTCCTATGTGCTTAAATAAGTGAGGTATTTTCCATGAATTTAGTAGGAAAACATTTTAAAATAAGTCATTATTAACAATAGTTCCATTATAGGACAGTTTAAGTTTTGTTTTCAACTTTCTCAATAACTAATTTAAATTTATTTTTTTATGCAAAAGCTCCTAATAAACATAATAATAATATAATATGGTAATATCAATATTTTCAAAAAAAAATTTTTTTTTAATTTTTAACAACACATTAATAATTACTTAAAATCGTTTTTATTCTTAAAAATATTTAAAAAAAAGTAGATGCTATATAAAAAATTTAGTTTTTTTTATAATAAACAAGATTCTGTTTATAGCATTGGTGTCAAAAAACTTTCTGAAGTTTTTAAATCAATTTATTTCCAGCTAGCTCCCAGCACCGGCTTCATATGTGAAGATGATTCTAATCTTCGCAAAGAAATTAAAAAAGAAAATATATTTAATAAACGTTAGAGTATTATTTATATTAATAGGGGGTTACCCTATTATGATTGGCGAATCGAAATTTCGAAATGAAATGTTTGCATTAGAGAACTAACGTATTTGACGAATGACTTCAAATCAACGAAGATTCGATAACCACAATAGAGTGAGGTCAAACTTTGAAATTTTTTTTGACATTTAAGTCGAATCAAAGGTTTTCAATTCGCCAACCGTAATGCTAATTTCTTACAGTGACACGTTTATTCGTTCGACTCGCCAACGGTAATAGGGGGTTTAAATCCATAAAAATGAATTCGTGTTTTTTGTTTGTGCATGAATAACTCAGCTTAACATTTTCCTATTTACATGGGATTTTTTTTTTTTTTTTTGGATTCGCCTAAAATTGGAAATTTTGAAAAAGTAGGAAAACCCGAAATTGCATACTTTCAGGGTTAGTTGGTGGTAATATCTGAAAATTACATTTTGTATGGGAAGGAGAAAATATTGATTCTATGCAATGACAAACACTACGGGAATGACAATTTGCTTATTTTTGTCCTTGGGGATGACATTACTCTCGCTCTCAGACTGCTACATTTCTGTTTAAAAATTATTGGAGCGTGCCACAATATTCACTGTAAATGAACACCCTAAAAATTTGATTTTCACTTTTAAAAATGCTAAAATTGATGAACAGTTCCTGGCGAAGCAGGGCAGGGCAGCTAGTTTATTTTATTTAAAAAAAAGTATGCTGTAGCTTAAAAAACTAAACTGGATAGGATTGTACTTTTTGCCAATATACATTCGAATTTGAACGTACGCAAAATACGCAACACGAGTGGAATAAGGATTCAACAATTTGCTAATCGTAAATTAAGTCGGAATCAGTAATCGGGGTGATTTTATTTATTAAAACATATTTTTGGAAACTTAAAAATCAGAAACAAAATTTGTTAATTTATAATAATTAAAAAAATTGAATATTATTTTACTGGACGTACCTTTCTATGTCGTCATAGCTAAATATTGAAAAAAATTTAGCACTCAGGCCATCGTCAAAGTGTAACCTTTAATATACAAAAGAATTTTTTTTTAAATCGGATAGGTACAATTTTTTGTTTTAACCAAATTTTACCCCATTTTACCCCACTCTACCCCATTTCACCCTACAAATACTTATTTGTTATTTTTTTTCTAAAAACAAGAGATACTTGAAACTAGTGAAACATAATGTTGTTTACAAGTTCAAACAAAAAGTGTGCGTGAAAAAGTTCACTATTTATATGTTTGGCCCATTTATGCATGTAAAAAGAAAATATTTACTACATTTTTAGTAATAAAAATTGTTTTTTTTTGTTCAACTTTTAGACATCAGGAGGTGAACGTTGGTATATAAATCATGTCGAACTATCGTATTCATCTTCAAATCCACTCTTCGAACATATCGATCGACCAAATTTGGACGTCAGACTTAATTCACCCGCCAGAACTCCAATGTTCTTCCCAACTCCAGTTGGAAAATCTTATGTATGTGATAAGGAACAAACCATAGTTATGTATGCACCACTTGAATCAGGCGACAAATCAGGACACATAGCCAAATTATATTTGCGAGAATTGAGAATGCAGAGTTTTATGTTCAAAGATAGTGGCAAATGGGGTCCATCGTTTCATTGTAGTGCAACTGGTTCATATCGTGATGAAACAATGCCACTTGCTGTTGGTACTGCTCTTGCTATTTCAGTATTATTAACAGTTGCTGCCTATGGAGGATGGAGGTAATTTTTCAAAAATCTCATTTTTAAAAACTTAACAAATTCTGTACATCCCTCATTTTAGATATTTCAAAATAAAGAAAGTGCAATATGGAACAATGGAGTAAAAGCACAATACAAAGGTGCAGGACTATAAAATATACACAGTCCCGATATAGTAAATAATTTTATTTAATTTATTAAGCTCTACACACATATATTAAACGTCACAACTTTTTAAAATCGACAGCACTTCAAAAAAAAAAAACCAAAACAAAAAAGCAAATTTACAATACTTTTATTTTGGTTATTATAACAAATCATTATTTATACTAACTTGTTAACTATGCACAGTTTTATTTTTGTTGATGATTGATTAATTGAGTTTTTTCGATGGAAAAAAAATAAAATTCTAACGGAATAAGGTTAGGTATAACATTACGCCTAACATTTATTTAAAAACCTACGAAGTGTTCCGATTTTAATTTTTTTACATTAACGATTTCGATATTTTAACACAAAAATTGCTGAAAAATATAAATGATTGAGCTAAAGCAAAAGGTACCTGCTTCTGCTAAATGATGCGTTTTTGTTGCCAAAATAATAATGGTTTAATATGCTTCTATCGCCTATTATTGTGAAACATTCCATAAGGCTCAGTTTGCAAAATGCTCTTCAAGAAGTATCTGAGGCATATACATACTTTGTATTGACTCACCATAGCAACCATTGATTGTTGCAGAACTACATTATGATGAATACATACATACATTATACACTCATTCTTTATAATAAATAATATGTTTAAATATATATAAAACAATTTAAAAAAAATTATAATATTTTACATTACATTATAGATTTATAGAAAAAATATGAAATTTACTAAAGTTGAAAAATGTCTTCCATAATATAAATATAAATAAAACTAAAGTAAAATTAAAAATGTATTTATAAATTAAAAAAAAAAAAAAACAAAATAAAAAAATATATTATATCCTCTGTGGAATTATTATTATACAAAAAAAATATTAGTTTACACATATCGAGTATAAACGTTGCATTTGTAACTTATAACTTATTAAGTTTTTGAATTAGCTATTTTAGATATATTGAAAAATTCATTAAATACTATAATACATATAGGAACAATACTCAACGTCAACCTTCTTATTTATTTAATCAACAATATATATATTACTATATATACAATACAAATTATATAGACATATAAATGTAACTATATATTTATATTTCTTTTTTTTTGTGTTTATGTGAAGTACCTATATCTATTTGTATTTTTACCTTTTATTCATAATGGACATGTTACAAAAAAAAACGTACATTTATGGAATTTTATGAATTCAAAAAAAATCTAGATGTTTATCATAAAAATTATTACTTTTTAAATATCTTATCTTGGTGTCAATTTTTCAAACAAAATACTTAAATCATATCAAATTAATTGTCATATCAGCCCATAAACATAAAATATATTTGAATATATTTTTATTTTATTTTTTTTTTGTTTTTCGTTGTTTTTTAAAGTTGTCTGATTTAAATTTCTCTTAATGATTTTAAAAAGTTTCGTATTTATTTTGATGGTATATAATATGTTAAGAAAGAAATAATGTCAACGTAAAAAATGTGCAACAGCAAAATTGGCATCTTTATAAAAATAACAGACAGTTTTTTTGAATAAAATTTAAATCCTACAAAATTGTTGTTTTTTTTCTTTTTTTTTTCGCAATTTATGATTTTTAAGAATGTAAGTCAGGGAAAGAGGGATCCCTTATGATGTTTTTAAATTTTTTTATTTGGACATCCAAGAATTTATTTGGTCAATATTCCACTTGAGTTTCTAGATTTTGATTTCACATTGTATTGCTTATTCGAATTTGTTACTCATGTTTATTTATTTTATTTATTTTATTTATTTTAATGTTTCAACGAGCTAGCCGAACATGACCAGAGAAGAACACAGAATAGAACAGACAAACAATAAAAGCATCCCACACGTTTTATCACTTTTAATCAAACTTTTGCGTGACCTCAAAGTATTGAGTCACTATGGCGTATGAGTGACATTTTTGTTCATTTATTTATTTCGAGCTCAAAAAAATAGTATTTTTTTTTTAATTTGTATCTTTTTTGAGTTTAAATTTTTAATGAATTTTTGGACGTAAATAAAAAAAAATATTTTAATGCATGTGTTGTGTACGTATCGTAAAAAACCAACAACGAATTTTTTTCTGCTCCAATAATTTTAAAAATTTCTGGATTTTCAAAAAATCGCAATTTAAAAATTTAGCCAAAAAATCACATATGTACATACATATAATGTAGAAATAATTTCACAAAAAATTTCACAATTTTTATAATTTATTTCATCGCAATTCATTCAATATTACGTTCAAGTACTTACAAAATCTATTTAAAACTCGATCTAGATTGCTATGCACGGACTTATGGTTTTTTGTCGCGTGAGTTTTTAATCGCTAACAAATTCAACATAAGAACATCTTTTAATGTAAATGCACATTTCTATAAATAAATAAAAACTTTAAAAAAAAAATATTTGTCATAAAAATAGCGCACTTACGATTTCGAGAATAACGATTACAACGCCCTGAAATCTCTGATTTTGAATATGGGTATGACAAATCTAAATATATAAAAATTGTTCGCCCATTACTCGGCTGAAGCCAAAAATTTCGACCGAAAAAGTAGGAAAACCTAGAAAACCCGAAATTGCATACTTTCAGGGGTGAATGGTGGATGGGAAGGAGAAAATAGCGATTCTAAGGAAATGACATTCTACAGAAATGCCAACAGATGCGGCTTTAAGCTATCTTCTACATTTATATATACAAATTATTGGAGCGTTCAAAACATTAACTGTAAAGAGTTGTATGAAGCCCCTTGAAAAAAATTTTTTTATTTTCAATATTTTTTTTTCGTTTCGTTTTCGTTTGACATTTCACAAATACCCACTCCTCTCCTCTCCAGCAAAAAAAAAACACTTTTACATAACGCACATTAAATTTCTTTTGTCAGCAGCAACAATTTTTTATACATTTGATTGAGCGCTGAATGTTTCGAAAGGTTTGCTTGTTTAGTTCAACTTTGAATTGCAATTAGTTTTTGAGAGGTTTTATCTAAAACTTCTGGTTTACCCAAAAATCTATGGTGAAAGTTGAGTTTTCGATGTAGGTTTAATTCCGCCAAAACCGATAATTTCACGAAAACTGCGTTTTGAGCTTGGTGTTTACGGAGAACATTAAAAAATATGGGAAAAAAAATTAAACTTTCTAGGAATGTTAAATTAGAAGAAAAGAAGTGGACTTAAAAAATTACGCATGTCATACTTTAAGCTCAAGCAAGCTAAATTACAAATTTTCAGTTTTCTAAGGATGTTCATTATGACAAGTAGGCGTTGCAGTTTTTTGGATTTTACAAAATCCACTTTTTTAATCTTCCCGACAATTTTAAGAACAAACTCTGATTTTTTTTAAACTCAATCACATTAAAATAATAGTTACTTGCGTTAACATTAATTTCTACTTGGATATATGAACATATTCAAATTTGTATACCTATTCAACCTATTCACAAAAATAATAGATTTTTTGGTTATTTTCGATAAGTTGATTTATTAAAGAAAGATTTATGTAAAGTAAATTTAAATAAAATATACGTATCTATTTAAATAATAATTTTATAATTTTGTTGTTTTTTTTTCTTGCAGTTAATTAATATATACAAAGTGACCAATTTAAAAGTATAATTTAAAAATTAACTATTCGTTTGCAGTTTTATATAGTTTAAATTATTTTATTAAGTTTCATGTTTCCTTTTATTGAATTGTGCTTTGTGGTGGTGTTAGGGGAGTCCAATTTTCAGTTCTTTGATTATTATGTGGAGAAGTTTCAAGTTTTGATGACGAAGTTTTTAAACTTGAACATTCCAATGTCAAAACAGAACTTTCTTCTGATTCTTTATAGAGAGAGGAATTTTCTTCGATTGATTTAGGAACATCAACTGGTTCAAGAGGGTGGTTATAAGTACTTTTTATAAAAAAATAAGTTGAATGTTAACATAATACCTAGCATAAGACTTTCAACATTTTAAGCAAACCTTACCACATCTCTGACACCAATGGAATATATTCCGGTTGGTATGAATAGGCATTCTGATAGAGCCCATATTCGGTTCCATTGTAAAACGAACTGCTGGGGTAAGTGAGACTTGCAGGTGGATTCAAGACATTTGTATAAAGCTGATGCGATGGCGACGCTGGAGTAGGATGGTAAATTTGATGGGCACTGGTGCCATAAGGTTGTGGGGATGAACCAGTTCCGTTTTGATAAATATCACCTTGATTACCAGCAGAGCTATATTGAGAATGTGATGTTAAGTGGTGTATTGTGTAGCCAGGCGATGGACTCGTATAGTTAGGTGAGCCATTTGATGGAGTTGGTGATGCATTTGAGGCTAATAAAAATAGAAATAATTTGAATTTTGTACACAAAGATGAATTAGAATATTATTTTCTTACTTATTGGAGAACTTGGATTTGGAGGTGTACTCCAATAGCTGCCATTACTTTGCCAACTTGTTGGATATGAGAAGACAGTTGTTGTTGATGATTCAACAGGAACAAATCCAGTTTGTGAGTGAGAAGAGATTGGCGTTGTTGGTGGCGGTGTACCAGGATTACTAGATGTACCCGATACAATTCGGGGTCTTGCATAAGGAGCAGGTCTTGCTGCCCTTTGGGGATGTCGCGTGTATCGATCACATGAGTTAACCGCCATTTGTGTATGTGCGGGAGGATAATGTGTTGGCGGTGGTATGAACCATCCATAATGAGCATCATGACTGTATATCGAATCAGGACGCTCCTAAAGTGAAGTAGTTTTTGACACTTAACAAAAAAGTATAAAATGAATAACAAAAATATTTAAATGTACCTTAGCATCTAAGAAAGCCTTAGCAAAGGGATTATATTTAATTTTCAATGAAGTGACTTCTTCATTCTGATACGCTGTGACAGCTATAAATTGCGTTTCTGGAAATGGATATGTCACAACATGTCTCTGATCAGAGCCAACTCGTACCAAATGCACCCGTGGTTCATATTTGTGCAGAGAATTCAGCATGATCTAAAATATATGGTTTAGTTTTTTAAATTATAAAAAGAATGACATATGAATAACCTGTCCATTTCCGTTAGTTTTATTTGTCAATTTTACTTTTGCAAATGAAATTGGTTCTTTCATCCAATGTGCACCAAAATTTGGTGACTCAGGATGAACATAAATTGGATTTGAAGGTGGAACTTCTGCTTTACCTCCAGGAACCTTTCGAAATAAAATATTGATTTTTATTTTTGATTTTAATGTCAATCAATATATATGTAGGACGTAGGTACTTACCCATTCTCCATTGACATATTTCCATCGATGACTATCAACTTGAACAAATTCAAGAAGTATTGTATACATTGCAGCTGGATCTAGACCGGTGGTTGTTACTTTTACAACTGGAAACATCCGCCTGGAAAAAAATTAAATGTTTTAGAAAACCTGAAATATACTTAGCTATGTGGAGGCTAACTTTAAACATTATTTTTTATACGAGACATGTTAAAAGAAAATATGTCGATACCCTCATAATTTTAAATTAATCAAATAAATAAAAATGTATAAGTACTTAATTTCGATTTCCATAAAATCTAGTATTTTCTTATTAAAATTACTGAACGGATTTAATTGAAACTCAGTACATACACATAAAACAGTCTGAAATAAAATCAAACTACACAAAAAATGGCGGGTACAGCAAAAGAATTTGAAACAACTGGACTTTACATTTTATTATTTCTCAAAAGATGTTTTTTTTTTCTTCCAAAAATGCTAATTTTAACTAAATTTAACCAAATTTGACAGAAATTTGGACTGAAATGGGTAGAAAGTGTCAGTTTCGGGATATACAAAAACAGACCTATAATAAAAAGTATAACGGTCGTGCCATCTTTTATGTCGGTATATAAACTTTGAATAATTTTGACATTTATCAACCGATTGAGTAGACACATTTTTAAAACGTCAATTCAGTAAAATTTTAACGATGAATCGCTTTACACAGAAACAAAGGTGCGCCTTGCCATATACTGTGGATCAAACAATGCAGTTTCTGCAACGAAAATTCCCTGGACGAGTGCTGTCAAAAAATGGTCACATTGACTGGCCACACAGTGAAGGTACTCCAGCAAGCCTCAGACCATTAACAAGATTAAGGCAAAATAGACTAGTCCAAATTAATCGTAAAGGCCAAATTAAATAAATAAACCTCATATATCGAAAACGGTTGTTTTTTTAAAGTTTTTCAATATTCGCATACCGACATAAAAGTTTGCACACCCTGCACATACAAACAAATTGTGTATTAAAAGCAATTTCCTCATTTTTCTGTTTTCATTTTAAACTCGATTTAATTCATTTCCCATTGGTCGGAGAGAAAAGTGCAGGTTAAATATTCAACTTATGGTTTTACTATTTTTACTCTTCCACAAATATGAAGGGTGGCTAAATTCTTAAAAATCAATTTTTTTTTTATATTTTGTCATCAACAAAGTTATTGAAGCAATAAACTTTAAAAGCAAAGTTGTAGATCTCAAAAAACAGAAACATACCTACTTAATTCCCAAAAACCAAAATCTCAATAGGACGAAGTTCCAACAAGACAAAATTCCTGAATGCACCCTATGGACAAAATCCCCAATAAATATTTTCTTTTGCCAAAATCTCTAAAAGTCCCAAATAATCCCCAACATTGGATTTTCTCTTGGGGATTTTTGTTTCGCAGTACCGTCTCAGCTCCTCATTTTCTTTCAATTTAAATCCATTTTTCCTCCTTTAATGTGCGATCAGAATGCCTAAAGGCCTAATTTCGCGAAGCCAAAAAACAAAAATCCGAAATTCGTTACGTTACGTTATAAACTATCAAATGCGCAAAAAAGTATGCCCACTAGAAAAAAAAGAAAACGAATTTTCTATTTAAAGTATGTGCGAATGTTCGAAAGTTTTGACATTTCATGGTGTTTGATGTTAAATTCGAACGAATTTTGTATTCAACGCGGCGCCCGCGCCGCGCCGCGCTGCGCGTGCCAGTTTGGGGAATGCGTTCTGAGGTTGTGGATTGCGATTTAGGATAAAGGTAGAACTATAATAGTCGAAAGAAAATTCTCTCAGTTCACTTACGCATGGAGCGGTCGGTGAGCGCTTTTCACTTCCGAAAGCGTTAACGAAAATTGGTCGAAACGAAGCAAACCTCAATTCTGGGCACACCATATGAGTTCTTTGTATTCGTTTCGTTTTGTACGACAACTTACGTCGGCATCCGACCTTAAGTTGTAAACAAAGTAATGCGTTGGGGTTCGGAAAGAAAATGTATGTAGTTCCCCTGCTGACTTACAACACCTACACAGTATAATGGTAGAAAATGTTTGTTGCTTCGCTAGGCCCTTATTCTCCACCGGTTATTGCGCTTCCGTTTTATTTATTTAAAAAATTTTATTAATGAAGTATTTTCATATCGGAAACCAGCTATAACAGTGTTGTTGAAAGGTACTAATATGCTCTATAATTTATAGGATGAATATAATTTATTACTTATAATAATTCTCCTTTGATGTTTAATTTATGAAAAAAAATACTAATATTTTAATGACATTCTTTTCAATATGAAAATAAATTATTCTTAAGAAAAAAAACAAATATCATTTTCTTGACTCTGTTTAAGTGTCTATCGTCTGCCATGATGAAAATGATGAGAATATCTAAAATTTATTTCGAGAACCTACATAAATGTATTTTTCTATGAATTCATTTTTTCTTCAGAATTCTGTACTCATTTTAAAAAATAAAGTCACAAAAAAAAAACAAAAACAAACGATTGTACATCTATAGTGTCTTAAAGGAAAATAAAAATCGTGCATTACAAGTATTACTCTGATGCAACGGCAAACGTTCGCATCGCAAAATATTATTTACATTCAAGCGTTCTCTCTGCACAACCAATTAGCATCTAGTGAGTGAGTTAGCCGATTTAACAAACAATCACTAACCACTTTAGTGGTCATTGTATAATGAAAAGTACCTAACTTCTACACATAATTAAAAAGTGTGAGTTTTTATTTTTTTGTTTCTTAAACAAAAATAAATTCAACTAGCTCGGCTTCATTACAGCTTATATGCCAGTCATCCACAAAATGTACATCATGTATGTATATAAATATAGTTTAAAGGGTATCTATACTCGTATATTTAATGTAATTCATATTTACCTTCCGTTTTTAGTAACGATCATCTCATTTGTTAAATTTTGAAACCGAAGCCATAATTCTCGATCGTCTAAAGTAACATGAAGATTTCTATCCAAACCAGGACTTCGTGTTGGTCCGCTATGATTGCTGCCATTTGATGATGTAGGTGTTGAATTTCCTAAAATGACTGGATCTACAGCCGATAGAATATGAGATGTAGCCATATCTTCTGAAAAATATAAATAAAAAGGGAAGATTAAATTGAAGGTGTATACCAGAAATCGGCAATAATGTCATGGTGACTGATGAAAACCTAGCTCAAGCAACCATTCAGAAAATCCGTTAAAAAAAAAAAAACTTTCAGCTTAAATTAGGAATTTAAATCTTGGTGGATATAGTTCACACTAGATATTCGCCATGAAATCTGTGTAAGATGAACCAAAATTTATAAAAAAAACTGCGTTTAAACAAGGCCCTTGCTATATGTCAACTGAGATCGCCGGGACGAAGCACCAAATTTTGTGGACTTTAGGCCGTTAAAGTTATTTTGAATCAAAAACCATAATATTGTAGCTTATACTAAAATGTGTATGTACTTCGAGATGTTACGCCTTTTCCGAAAATTGATTTTGCAGCAGTCTTAAAGTTATGATCCGTATACAAGTTTGGCATAACTATTTTTACATTCTTTATAGGACAAGTCCTGATTTAATGTTTTAGGCTGAGTTCCACAGTCGAAGTAAGAGACACTTTAGTTATAGTCAAAGTGAAATATTAAGGCCCAGTATCACAGTCTAAACTTACTTGAATAATGAACCTTTACTTAAGTCTCCCATGTTGGCTACTTAAGCACAACTTACTCAAGCTGTAACACTATGGCTTAAAGTTGCAATATGGCAACCTTAATCGCAAAATGACTCTGATAAGTGTGCATTGTGAAACTGGTCCGTAGTAACGATCATGGAAAATTTCAGAAAAGTGCTTTTATATTTTGGAATTCAAAACTCTTAAAAATTATGATATGGTTTACTTTAAAAGACCATATTTTGAGTTCTATTAACCGTTGAACGCAAAGTTTTGGAGAAAAGTGACAGAAAATTATTTCTATTATTTAAGGTCTGTTTCACAATTCCTGAGATAATAAACTGTAATTGCCATTGAAATTGACATTTAATCAAATATAACCAATGGAGCCGCAGCTTCAGACTTCGAGGGGGGGATGCTTCTGGCTTCTGGTAATTATTTTCAGGGACTTTAAATTGAAATATTTTCCTTATTTCGCTTAAGTTAGAACTATAATAGTCGGATGCCGACGTAAGTGGTCGTACGAAACGAAACGAATACAAAGAATTCATATGACGTGTCCATAATTGAGGTTTGCTTCGTTTCGATCAATTTTCGTTAACTTTTGCTTTCGGAAGTGAAGAGCGCTCACCGACCGCTCCATGCGTAAGTGAACTGAGAGAATTTTCTTCCGACATTTTCTGACTATTATAGTTCTACTTTTATAATGGCTGTTTTTTTTTAAACCCCGTACTAACTTCAGACATTTATATCTGTCAAAACAATTGTCAGATTGAAAATAGTCAGTGTCATTTTTAATCAGTAAGTATGCAGTTTTAGCAATTATATCGTGATGACAAACACGCTTCAACAATGTTACCAAATTTTAAAAATTTGTTTCCAAAAATTGGTTCTGGGTCCAAAATCAACCGATGGCGCTGTTTTATTATTTTCAGCAATGGGGCACATTTTTGGCTCAATTGGTATGACTAGTAAGAAAAATTGTCACATTTGGATCGAAGATAATCCGCATAATGTGATTATTGAAACGCGGCGCGGTTATACATCCCAAAAAATTTACATTTAAAATTTTGTTTGTAGTCATTGAAACATGTTTTTTTTTTTAATGAGGAGAAATTTTTTCATACAAAATTCTAGGAAAAAAATACCATACTTTTCTGGCAATTTTTGATACTTTTTCCAAAATTATTTCTAGCTTTTTCCATTTTCAGAAACGGAAAGAAAAAAGAAACAAAATATTTGGATTTTCTTCTTTTTTGTTTAAAAATGAAAAAAAAATACAGAACCTATCACGGGCTCAAGGAATTTTAACTCCGTTCTACTGTTCAAAACAATGCGTCTAGCACATCAACATGAGCTGTTGTATGAGATTTAAATATAAATAAGAAATAATCCCTAATAAACGCTTAAAATGTGTTGCGACCAGAATTTTGTAAACTGGGTCAAAATATTTTCTCGCCATATTTCTATTCCGCTTCCTCACCTTTTGTTTCCATATCTGTCTTGCACAATTTCCAATATTTCTTGATTTTTTCACAAATAATTTTTTGACTTGTTTCCAATTTAAAACAAAATGCGTCTTGTATTTTTCTGGCGTAATTTTCGGGAGCCGGTAACAATCCGATCATATAATTCCTTATCAGCCGATTCTTTAAACAAAAGTTTATTTTCCTTATGAAATTGCATTAAAATGCTGTGCACCAAATTTGAATGTGAATCTGTAAATCAGTTTAAGGGTAAGATCAACGAACATAAATATCAAATAGACGCCACGCAGACCGAAGGATGGTATGACGAAAACCAATTGTTTAGATTTCTCCATCATCAAAAAGGGTTGGATCAAAAATTCTAATTATTTATTTACTCGAAACCATCCAAACAATTTTGATCTGAACCCATTTAAAAACACAAGAAATTGCAATTTGGATTGCATATAGTTATTAGAAAAAAACAATTTATTGGCTCATTTCTTTAGAAATATTTCCAGCTCATCTTTATAAATTTTAAGTAAATTTTGTATCTATATCAATGTAAAACCATATTTAATTTTTCTTGCTGTTGGTCAAAGAATAAAACGGATTTTCGTTTAACAGCCTAGAACGATTAAGTATAAGCTGTATATATATGCATTCAGAATTCTATCGTTTAAAGCGTTAACAAAGAAGTATAATGAATAAATGTACAATAGCTAACTCATCATCAAAAACAAGTTATCTAATTATTGATCTTATACCTACCGGCCGGCGATCTTGTCTAATGAACAAAAATTAATTTCATTAATGAAAGAAAACCAGTTGAACTGTCTAAGTTGCGTTGTCTGAAGCTCTTTTCTGGATTATATATCTACCAAAGTCTTAATAGAATCATTTGCATCAACTAACAAAATTCGTACAATATTATAAACAATGTTAGTTAGGTAAGTATGTATATCTACTTGTGATTTATTTATTTTGAATTTTTTGTTTAATAGCAAAAAAAAAATATATACATAACTTCGTGTTCTCTTGATTAAATATGTGCTTTTTTCCTTAAACAAATATAAAATTACAGGTTGCTTCACACGAAATCAAATATTGGATAGCAACATTCAAGACTACATACATATATGTACATATATAGAGGTACCTCTAGGTATATAAACTTCCAGAAGATTAATCGAATTCCACTTCAAATGTGTTTGCTCATATCCAGTCCATGTATGCTCTCACTCAAATGCCCCCGGTCACCATTTTGGATTCATTTCGTGACTTAAATATTTGTTATCCAACATTTATACTGCTCGTATAATACATATGTATACATATGTAGGTAACTACTATATTCGTGTTTATAAATAATTTATTTTCAACTAAATTCTTATTAGTTTAAAAAATATAATTTTGTATTGAATTTTATATTCCCCCCAATGAATTTGATTCATTTGATTGACTTTGGAACGTTAAAAGAGAGGTTATGTAGACAGTAGACATTTTTTATTTAGCTTAAGAGCTTCTTGCCTATATGATGAGGAAAGATATCTCTTTTTTTAAGAAAATAATAAAACTAGCTTTTTACAAAACAAAGAAGGTAATACGCATGAACTTATACCTATATAACCTCTACAGAAAGAATGTTCTACTAATAAACTTGTGTTCACCTTTTTTCTAGATTGAATAGCCCTGAATTAGAAGAACCTAACCCAATATTACGCACACAACAATCCATTTGTTCTAAAAATCAAAACAACAACATTTTATTCTCAGCTTTAAAACTAACTCCATAGGAAATCAATTCAGGATTTATTTTTTTAAAAGTAAATAAGATGTCGGCATTTATTTGACGTTTGCATGGATAAGTAGCCTTTAAGAAACCTAAGCCATCAACGCGCATCACTATAGAAGTAAGAGTAGATATATACTTCAAAGAGAACCGCGGAAAGCGGGCGTTGTGATCATAATTTTATTGATTTATTGCAGATTGTAAAATCCGTGCCAAGATGGTAATGCTGCTACATAGATTTTCAGTGCTATAGTCTCTATACGAGTATACATTTGTTCAGTGAGGATGAGTGTTTTTATAACCCCATATACATATGTATAGTCCAATAAATTCCATTCAATTTTATTCTTAAACCTTTTTTTTTCTTTTAAATATATTTTTTGGATACAAGTTCGGAATGTTTTTTGAAAAATTTTGTCGACTCTTATTTTGGATTTTTTTTGAAGGCAAAATATAAAGTCCGGAAGCACATTGGAGGCACAATTTGAAGATAAGTGCCAAACGTTCTGTATGTTTTAATGATTTCATTCATTGAACAAATAATGTTCACTTGTAACAAACAATTCTGCTATATGAAAAGAAACCGTACAGGTTTTTTAGTCAGGCTTTTTATTAAATTTCTTAAGGAGGAAATTTAAATTTGTGGTCTTAGCTCAGCTATGTATAGTATCTGCATTTTTGAAGTTGTACGTCTTGATGTGCGTTGAGGCTAAAATTTTGCATATGAACTGTCAGTGACTTGATTACATATGACTGATTGTACGTCAATGACTTGGTGCAATGGACATTTAAATTTAGTTGGTTTGATATTTTTATCTTTTTAAGCGGAGGGTTTATAAACTTTAGAAATTTTTACGGGATACAGTTATGCGGAGGACGTAACGTAAAAAATCGCTTATTAAAAAAGAGATTCAAAATTGTTCTTAACTTCAGCAATTCTTTCTTGATCATCAAAAATGAGATGTCAATTGAAATAATAAATTTAAGAGAGGCTAACAATTTTACCCCATGCTGTTAGGAAATTCAAAAAGTGCTTGTGTAATTGATAATTATTGTTGTATCACAACAAAGAAATATAACTTTTGACGCGCGTAAATTTTCTTTCAAATTTCTTCGAAAACACTTTAAATTATATTTTGAATAAACTTCATATATCCGGAGCTGTCCGTTTTCTCTACAAACAAACTTTATTTTTTTGTTGTAAGGATTGCAAGTTTTATATACATATTTTCACTTTCAAATTTTAAATTCTAAATTTAAGTACAGGAAATATTAACTTTTTCATACAGCGGAATAAAGGAAAGCTAAGTTTTGTTTACCAAGGTAGTAGGAAATCTTAGTTCGAGTTTTTTTCGGGACGTCATTACCTTGGCGAAATTCGCCATTTTGAAAAACACGTATAGAATCTTTTTGTTTATGTGTAAAATAGGCCTTAAGCCATAGGCGGTGCTATACCGTGGTCCAATATGGATTTTAAGCGCTATTTAACCCTGAGGGCACACGAGCGAGCACTCGGTAGTCGCTGGTGAGTGCAATTAATACAATTTAAAAAAAAATACTAGTCGTTTGAAGATTTGGAGTATTTTTTTAGCATTTTTTGGCTTTTCCGAATAATTGTTTCGAATTTTTTTTCTGTTCCTAATTTTATAAAAGAGAAGAAACGGAACACTCACACACATATATGTATAAAGTTTTTCTTTAGATTATTTGTCAAATATTTGAAGAAGCCATTTTGTTAAAATGGTGACTCTCTGAAGTGTGTGTTCATATTTGGTAAGTCGATGTTTTCATATTTGTTTTTGGTATGAAAAAGGATTACGATAGAAAAGTCCGAAAATATAAATCGAAAATGACATGGTACACAAAAACTCAACGAAAGATTTGAGCAGCAAGTGCTAGCAAGTACAAAAATAATAATTTACATCTTTGTTCTACTCGCTTCTCAACTGGTTCCGAAAAAGACAAGTCAAGTCAGTTGACGAGCAAGTTGCTAAAATTTGTGTGTATTAGTTGCTAAATATGAATCGCACGAACTTCTTCTTGTGGTAAATAACAATAATTAAGCTACATTTTTACGAATAAAATTTTAAAATGTCAATTGTGCTAAAAAATCGATTTTTTGTTTGTTTAAAAAATTATTTTCAAAATTTCCAAATTTTTGTATGAATTATTTTAAAGAAGATTGCAAAATTATATCAAAATCGGTAAAGCCTTTAGAAATCTATAAGTGAATAGCTCAAAAATAAAGCAATTTTCTCACAAAACGTCAAAAGCCCGTTTTTTTTTAGCAGTTCTTTTAAAATTACTTTGGTGTAAGAAGTTTAACCAAAATTTGAAAGAGCCGTTTTTGAGAAAATTTAAAATAAAAACTGAAGCCGTTCTATTGCAACAGCTGGAATCACATAAATCCGCACCAAATTTTAAGCAAATCAGTCCGCCCAGGCTCAGGCTCTATAGCACGTATTATAGTTGATGCACAGACAGCATTATTGAGCAAATAAAAATGAAGAAACCGAGGAGTTGATTTTTAATTATTTTTTTTTTAGATTTTAGATTATTAAGAACAAAATGTAACAAGGCATTATTTCATATAGTTTTTTTCAGAAATAATAAGAGCGTAATTGATTCGGATATTCTCAACCAGTTCACAAGATGGATTTTTAACGAAATATATTATCACAAACTTAATGAACTGTTCGATTTAAAGCTTAACTACATACATTGAAATCACGTTTGTACAAAAGTGGACATTTCAAGAGAATAAACACGAAAAAAGCTTATTTTTCAAAAAACTGATAGAATTTTTAGTAAAATTTCTCGCAAGCCGACCGACATACGTCGCCAATGTAATGTAAGGGAAGTGAGGGCAAAAGCTCATATATTTACATGCTTTTAAAACTATATTAAGAAAAAGTTTTTTTATAAAAATAAAGTCTATATTCTGCAAGTATGTTTGTTTTATTTAGGTACTTTGAGCAATATTAAAAATAAATTGCTAAAAAAAATTTCATAACTTTAAAAACAAAATCACAAAAAAACGGTTTTGCTTCTTTGTGGGGGCAAGACAGCCTTCCTAAAATATCCTGGGGTCAAAATCAAATATTAGTTAGGCGCAGAATTCACAAAACAAAGAAGACGTCCTTCAGTGACTCCAATTCCTGCAAAAATTTCGTGTGCCCACCCAGGACACATTGTGCCCCTATGAGTTTTTGCCCCCATAATTCTAAAATAAATTCTAGATGTTTTTTTATAAAATTGATTTTTCTTTTCAATTTCATTATTTTTGCATCATTCAATTTGACGTTTTTGCAATTAAATATATGTCATTGAATTAATGTTTTCATGCAACATAATATTACAGAAACTGTTTTGCCCCTAAGTGTAGTTTTGTCCCCTATATTCTTTTTTTACGTTTGTACTTTTGGCAGAATATTTTGAATTAAGCTAAACCTTTTTAGTCGACGACTCCGTCGGGAAAAACTATTTCTAAAATTTTTTAAATTTTGAGCCAGGATTTTTCTTAATTAAAAAGAAAGGTTATATTATAACAATTAACAAAATTTAAAATCACTTACGCATGTTTAAGTAATCCTGTATCGACTTCTAGATGATTGATTGACGATTGTCAAAAACTCCGAATAACTTGTATTATCTAAACTTTAAGTAATTTCATATAAACTATACTTAAAATGAACAGTAAACACTTTATATTTTTACATAAGAATCACATTTATTTATAAATAATTATTATCAAATTTCATTGAAAATCAGAAACTGTATCCATTAATTAATCCAAATTGTTGCATAAATAGTGTAATTACTTCCAATTCAATTGCTGCATTCTATATACAGTGTGGTACAAGTAAATTCTTTAAACAAACCGTAATTAATTAGTATATTTCTGTAAAATGATTTATAAACACTGGCCGTTATCACTATATACTATATTGTGCCAGCAGGGATCGTTCCAAGCTTTATGTGGTATACCCAATTAACAAATCATATATTTTAGTTGTTTCGGTGTTTCGCACAATGCATAATAGCGCAAATTTTTGAAATTGATATAGGAACGCACTTTTTATATTAACATCATGTTAATCCTTTTATTATGATGGCAATGTAAATTTTAACACGTACACACAATTTTTTTTTTTGACAAAATGACAAAACTTTAACGTGGGTACACTGTGTTTTTTTTTTTTGTAATCAATATAATATAACAATTAAATACAAAAAAAAATTAAATTCTTGTTGGGGGTAAATTATTATTTTCGAAATAACCGTCACTCGTCACAAGAAATAGTGCACATCCGGCTGTTCACTTTGCAGATCATGTTATGGACACATATTTCTCAGTCTAAAGTGATCGTTTATTTTCTCCAGGGAATCATCTTAACTCTTTTCTTTACTTTTACCCCACCTCCGACTTAACGCATATTATGAGGATAGGTTTCAACCAATCAATAAATCGTTTTGGTTTTCTCTGGACATGGTACTCGTTCGTTTAAGCAAATATAACCCTCCTCTTTCGGCGAACAGGTAGCTCTGAGATGACAAGATACTCACCGGCATCATTCGTATATACACACAGGTAAGGTAAATTATGCCGATTTGATCTGAGTATCTCATGACGAATATGAGTGTTCACAAAAGAAAAAAAAAAAGTAAATACAAAACCCAACAGATAGATTCTAAGTCTATGGGATATTTTTTTTTTGTTGAATATTTATGGCTTGTAGAGCTGTTTGACTCAGATTTAACTGGTAAATATTAGGTTAGATATGTAACTTGAATTTTAATTGAAGATTTTATTTTTTTTAGTTAATGAATTTTTCTTCGAGATTGTCATTTATTAACAAATTATGAAAATTTGATAGTTCTATAGGTTCTTCTTCCACTTTTGTACTTTGAAGATCATGATTTGCACAATACTTTTGTTTTTGTCCTTCAGATGCTAAGGTTGGCTACGCTAAAGCAAGCGACATAGTATGGTTGAACGTGTGAGCCTTAAGACTAGAGCTATTCAGTAGTTTTTTTTACCAAAAAATCCTCACCAGAAGTTGTATTCACTTAACTTGAAACGGATCGGTAAACGTGGTTTACTATTTTTCCTTCAATACATTTTCTAAGAATTTCTTCCTGAATAAGAATTTTCTGAAATTTAATTAATTTTTATTCTAGAAAAGCAGATCGTCCGTTAAATTATAAAATAAAATGTTTTAATTTTCATTCCGCCTGAAACCAGTACGAATTTTATATTATATACATTTTTTTTGTAGAAATGTTTGAGAATTTATAAATATTCTCATTCGGCGGTTTTGACCGTTATGTTGTTAAATGAAATCAACTGTTTCATTTTATTTCCCGACGTTTTGACGGTTGAAGGTGGCAGAAGATAAGATATGTATATAAACATTTATATATGAACATTTAAGGCAGAGCAAGATCAAAAACTTTTATTTATATAAAATTACCCTACTTTAATTTAACATTAAAATTACAAGAAAATATGCTGATTAGAAAACTGTGAAACAAGTTCAAGATTTAGAAAAATGATAATTTTAAATAAATATTAATAAAATAACTTTTTAGTTAGTAAACGCACTTATAATTTTGTTTTAGCTAAACTTCAAATTTAAATCCAAAGCTCTGTGAATGTAGTTTAAAAAAAAATTATATTATTAGGAAATTTGGCAGTTTTAGCAACACAATTGAGCACTGAACTGTCATATATGCTTATAGTAATCTTTAAAATTATGAAAATTGTATGAAGTTAGCCGCGCTCAGCTTTTTCTCAATGTGGTCATTTTTTACCGAGCTCAAAGAGCGAACACCGATCGAGCTCTGAGCTAAAAATTAAATGCAAGTTGAGAGCTCAGAGGGCTCCCAGTTAAAAAAAGCAACGTAGCTCTTTTTTTTTTCAGCTCAGTGCCCAGCTGGGGGCTAAAAAAAGCGACTAATAAAAACTCAGTTTTGGGAAATTTGTTGAAAACTTAAGTTACCAAAGTTTTCGGCAAATTGTTTAGGAGAGAATCTGTAGATAGTTTTTGAAGATTTTTCCAAACTTTTAAAAGCATTGTGCAGAGCTTGAATTTTCTAGACGTAATGTTTTTTTTAATATTTGTTTTCCTCGAAAATGGTTTAATGTAAATTCTTATTTATTTTAGGATAGGATTTAGAACAAAATTAAATATAATTTAAGAAGAATGGCTAAAACTACAGACGTTATGTTTTTTATATTTATTTTTTGTATTTGATAAAATTTGTACGATGATAACTGAAAAAAAGCTGTAATACTTTTCTTTAAAGTCTTTCATTGTTCATCTCCGAGTTGTAAAGGTCTTAAGTTTGGTTGTAAATTATTTAGTTATCATTATACAAATTTTATCAAATAAATATAAAAAAACATAACGTCTGTAGTTTTAGCCATTCTTTTTAAAACATATTTAATTTTGTTCATTCAATTATTTTTGTGGTGGGGATTCTCTCCTAAAATAAATAAGAATTTACATTAAACCATTTTTCCATTTCCATCGGGATTTTAGAACTCTATAACGTGATCTATTATCTTTTTTTTTGTATTTACGATATAAGTTAATCTTTTTTGCCAAGCAAAGAAATTATAACAAATAAATAAATATGTACATACACTAAATAACTTGGGAACTGATGACTTTTGAATGGAAGTTTCAGTCGCTTATAACAACATATTTCATAGTTTTAAATATCTAGTCTTCGGGGAATCGAAATTGTACAGTGCAGTACACTCGCTTAATATTTAAAACTATGAAATTGTAATAATCAGAATGAAGCTTCCATACAAAAGCCAACAGTTCCCAAGTTATTTAGTGTAGGTATACATATTTACTTTTTTGTTTTAATTTCTTTGTTTTGCCAAAAAATTAACTTATATTTAAATTTTGTGACCTAAATATTTTAATAATTTTCAAATGTGACCTATAGCCCAATTAACATTTGAAAATTACAAAAAATTAACTTTTATCGTAAATAAAAAAAAAAAAACAAAATCGACCACATTTTAGAGTTCTTAAATCCTCAGGCAGACGGCAATGCCATTGCCCATTTATTTTATTGTATTTCTTGTTATGTTGATATTAATAATTCATAAAATTGTAAAACTATACAAGTAACATCTAATCTAATCTAAAAAAAAAAATAAATAAAAAAAAGAGTTCTAAAATTCCGATATATTACTTTCTTTCTTTTAAGCCTGTAAATTTCTGTTATCAACGTACAAAATTTTATTTTTTTATATAACGCACTATCGTACCAACTATAACGAACGGGTAATATGGTGAAATTATATAACGTTAGTCATAATTTATTAAATAATTTTTATAATGTATAAAATAATGACTTAAAAGAACATTCATAATTTATAATTCTAAGAAATATATTGGACGCTAGATATTAATTAGCTTTGTTCCAATAAATAATTACAGAACAGCAGTTATCAGCTAATAGTAATGAGATCAACCGACTGGATTTGTTACCAATAAGAATTAATAAGGGATGCCAGCAAGAGAGATATTGATAATGTAGTAATTTGTATATGTACCTCATCTTTGATAAAACCTCTTTCTTTTTCTCAGAACGGGAGTGGAAGGGACTCATCTGCCTCGTCATCATGTACCTAGTTACGCCACTGCTTTTTTATGTTACTGTTATACAAAACTTCTTTACCTATAGGTAGTAAAAAAAAATTAAACAAAATCTTATATATACTACATTATATGATATCCTCCCTGCCAGTAAGTAGAAACGTGATTTTTTGTGTCATTGAATTCTAATAAATATATGCAATCCTTTATTTTAAAGACAAACATGATGTTCGTTTTAAAAATCAACAAAATCAAATTCTTACAAGTAATTCTGTTTCTCTTATTTGGTGTCTTTATATAAATTACATAGAAATCGTGATCAAAAATAAAGAAATATACAACACACATACAAACAATATTTTTACTTTATTTACAAAACAAATGAAGTACCCTTTTTGTTGACTTTTTGTTTTACCTTTCCAGTTGGAAACTTAAATTTTTAAATTGGTAGGGGAGACCGGGGAGACAAAAGTAACATTTTTTACTTGAGAGATTCCTGCTCTTTCCTTTGTAGGAATAACAGAAAACGAAATATGCCACATTAAAGATGGGTTATTTATCTGGAAACTGATGAAGAAAACTTTTAATAAAATGACGAATTCACATAGTGGTTATCATTTTTTCAAGACTCTTCTCTTGTTACTTTCGTCCTATATACCAAGGACGAAAATAACACGAAGTTAACACTATTCTTTCATAACGTATTTAATCGATGATTCAATCATATTTCGTGATATGGTAAACGAAACCGTTTATCATATCAGGTTTATTTTGATCAAAGAACTTCTGTTAAAGATGAAAGAGGAGCCTTTGAATAATGTTAAAATATAGACGTATGTTTATAAATAGATGTGTCAATCGTCCTTGAATAGTTTTTCTTACATGAGTACGGGGCATTATTATTACGAAAAAATTCATGATAACATTCAAATAAACATAAAAAAAATTTGGGTGCAATTAACTTGTTAATACTTTCATCCCCGTTACTTTTCTCCACATGCCCTCATTTTTCGGAAAAAAAAACTTTGATAATTTATTCAGAGATTAGATTTTTTTAAATGATGGCCAACTATAAAAAAAGAAAAAAAGAATATATTAAAGAATGCTAGGGTAGAAACTTTCCTTAAAATATTGAGATTTAAGGATGCCCCACGCGAATTTGTTGTGGAAACGACGAAAACAATAATAACAACACGTAGTTG
Organism: Epistrophe grossulariae; assembly: GCA_929447395.1. Lineage (NCBI taxonomy): Eukaryota > Metazoa > Arthropoda > Insecta > Diptera > Syrphidae > Epistrophe > Epistrophe grossulariae. The sequence goes on along the minus strand of OV839569.1, from coordinate 20,078,043 downwards.
GCAATAAAAACAACACGTTGTTTTTATTGTTTTCGTCGTCGCCGCGAAAGATTCGCGTTGGTGTTTGGGATCCTTAAATCCCTTTTTTTGATTAAAACTCAATAGCCATAGATGATGATGCACTTTTTCTTTCTTTTTAATGTGACACGCGTGCCCTTCTCACGACCAATCGACAACAAATGGCTAGTAAAGAGAAGATTTAAGTTGTTTACAAAACTGCATACAAGAAAATGCTTCAACACATTTATTGAGGCTATGAATGGGCTTGTTACTTTCATGACAAGTTACTTTTGTCCCCGGTCTCCCCTATACCAATAGGTAGAATTTTAATTTTCCGTGATTTAAAGCCAATTATTTTGAATTGGTCAAAAGTTTACTTTTTGATAAAATATAATTAATGAACGATATACATAGCTTATCTGAGTAAGTTCATGAATCAAATTTAGTTCTCATGACTTAAGTTGCAACTATAATCAGCATACGCCATTTTTTGCACACATAAGCAAAGAAGTAAATACATATAAAATCCCTATTGAGCAAACATGAGTCCAATTCGATTCGTTCAATATCTCTCAGTTTCCTTCACTTAACTAAACTTAAGCAACAGCAAGATATGAAGGCTCAGTCTCACAGTAGATTTAAGTTGCACTTAAGTAGCCTATATGTAGTGTCACTTATTAAGGTAAGTTTTTTTTTAATTTGGGCTTTGTGTTCCATACTGGCCACCTATAAGTGCAATAATTACTTAATATCAAAAAATTTAAAGTTGAAAAAAAAACTTTTAAAACTGTGTAAGTAATATCTATTGTTTTAATTTTATGAGTTATGACCAATATTTGGCGTTTAATTGACAATTTATTAAGTATGTTACAATTACTACAGAATTGACAAACGTTTAAAAAATCAGAAGTTCCCAAATTGGATATACAGTAAAACCCGCTTAAGAGAAACTGCAAAATGTCACAGTCTTTCTTTCACTTAAGCGGGTTTTTCACTTAAACGAACCCCGCTTAAGTGAAAAAAAATTTTACTTAAGCGGAGTTCGTATAAGTGAAAAAAGGTGCACTTAAGCGGATTTAAAAATTCCAAAAAGGGTTCTGACATGTTCTTATCTATTAAATTTTTTTCACTTAAGAGAGTTTTTTTTTTCAATGAAAAATATCACATTTAATTGAAAATATGTTTCAGGTATCCGGGTTTTTCACTTAAGCGAGTTTCGCTTAAGCGGACTATTATATAGGTAATTGGTCGATAAATACTCGGGGATGAAAAAAGTGTTTCAGATAAGCGGTTTCTCTTAAGCGGGTTTTATTGTATACATAATATGTAGTTTTTAATTCAAGAAAAATATTTTACAAATTAAAACAAATAGATTCCTCATAAACTTAGGATAGCCCTATTCACATTAATTGAGGTCTCAGGCAATTATCTCCTTCAGTTTAGAGGACATCAAAGTATACAAACCCTGCCAATTTCAAAAATAAACTCGAAGCAAGAAAATAAAACAATACTAAACCACGTGATTTCACGATTTACGAATCAAATCGTAAAATATAGGGCATCATAGAAAAATATACTGTAGGCTGTGATCGAGACTAGGCAATCGTTGGTAAATTTTAGAAGACAGGATTAAAACTTCCGACGGATTGGTATGTTTCGACAGGTTACGAATAGTTTATCATTTAAATTGGTAGTTTAACTGAAACACAACTGATTAAATTGATTAAATACCCAACAATAAGTGAATATTAACTATATCCTTGTATACCTAGATCAAAGTACGTCTACCTAACTTGGTAGATTTAGTTCTTCAACAAAAATATCTTCTTCTTAAATATTATTAGATATTAAATGCTGAAAGAGTTAACACTATTTCTTTCTCTTTTATGACTCGTCTTTTTAAACTCCGCCTTGATGTAGATACATACCACCATAACTAATGCATCGTTTGTTTAACTAACAATATGGCTGCCTTAAATGATGGTATTGTTTACCTTCTCTTTGCATACGTTACACATGTAGGTACGGTCATATACATACATACACTTTTGTCTACCTACTTGCTGACCGATAGGCGATCGCGATCGGAAGACAGCACCGATCAATGTAATAAAAATACTATTCAAGAATGGAACTGACAGAAAAAGACCGGAATCTTGTAACAATTTCCCGTGAACTACTGAACATCTATTGTAATATAGTGTTGTTCAGTGAACTTCTGTACATACCTGTTGAGCTAATTAAAGAAAAACAAAGTTCAATTATTTAACTCGTTACTCCGCTTTTGTGCATAGGTATATCTTTTTTAAATTTTCAGTTATATGGCTGCAACTGCAATTAGTAATAAAAATTCATTCTGAAAATATAGTGAATTGCAAAACGGCGCCGGGTTTTTCCGTTATTTTTGTTTTAAAATTTAAATCATAAAACTGTAACAACACGTGTTCGCTTTAAACATTTTTGTTTTATAATTTTATGTTGGGATTATTTAACAATTTCTCAATGCTTTTATGCCAAAATAACTGAGCGAGTAGGGAAACAAACAAAAAATAAAAAAGAGTTTCACCGACATCGGCTTCTATGTATAGCGTAGGTAATTTATAAAAGGGTTAGAAAAATAAAATAAAATGCATTTTATTATATTATTAAATACCCATCTAAGAAACTCATGGGTTTATTGAGGATTGTAAGTAAGTATAATAAATAGATTGTTAGTGTAAAGTAATAATAAACAGAAGATCTTACGCCTATACGCAGTGTTTCGTTTACCTACTGCTGAATGACAATTAAGAATAGTATTTTGTTGAGGTTTTAGGTATTACATAGGAAATACAAAAGTTTAAGTTAAAGAACATCTTTTACCAGACAAAATCTTAGTCCAAAATGTAGGTACATTGTGCATATATTCTTGAATTTTCATAAGTTAAGCGATTATAGAAATAATTAATCAATGGATGATTAATACATTAAAACCTTCGTTATAGTCACATAATCTTTATCTTACAGTTATAAAAGTCACAAAAATATAACAATTAAAACTTTTGAATTTATTTTTCCTCAAAGTCGCGGGCACACACAAAATGGGCACACACAAAATAGGGTATCCACGAAGTCCCTATGTTTCCTTTAAAAAAATCAGTTTTTTCGATTCCTAAAGATCACACACATTGTAACAGGCTAAGTTTTGGATTCTATTCTATTCCTCAAATTCTAAAGCTCAAAACAAAAGTGACTTCTTTCGATTCTATCCGACAAAAAAATGTTTTTGAGCAAAAAAAAAGTTGGTCTTAAAATCCTGAATCTGAATATTTGTAGTAAATACAAGTTATGTACATACATACCTATACATAAAATGCAATTAGATATACATACATATGTAGAAAATAACTAATTTTTAAATATCAGTTTTTTTATGTTTTAACCTATATAATAATAACTGATAACATACTATGAGCATTTTTGCCTTCTATCTTTTTGGGCAGGAATTAACTGATGCTGAGAGGTTGACAAAACAAACAATTTTGAAAACCTAGACAAAACAAATTAATAAAAATTGAAACTTTGATTTAAATTTATATTTTTTAATAAATTAAAAATTATACTTATTGTCCAAGTTTTAAAAAAATTCGTTTTGTAGAAACTTGGTTGAGGTAGAAAGGGGCCCTATAGAGATCTTTCTTCTTTCAGAGAAAAATATTTAAAAAGTACCTAATAATTTTTGTTTTTAAAAAAATTTAAGAAAGTACGACTTTATTCAAATATCTAAATAATGTTCTTTTTATCAAGATATGCATGATTTTTATTAGCAAACTAATGAAATTGTTAGTTTACTAAATCCTTTTTAGATTAAGCTAAGATTTGTATTTATTATAGAACTAAAATACCCGTTACAAATTATTTCGTTAAGTAATATATGAACGCCTTTCATTAATATATGATTTTTTTATTTGAAGAATTTGTTCATAAAAGTGTTTATTTGATCGTCGGCGCAGCGTTTGTTTCAAAACAAAGGTGTTAAAAACTTGTAAAGACCACAATCAAATAAATAAAGCCTATTCTATTCTTTATTTGTATTAAAGAGCGAAACGTTTTTTTTTTATAAAAAAAAAAATTTTTTTTAAAAGTAACCTACATAATATTATCTTAATGAATAATATTAAATTGGAACCTCTTATTTAATATTCATACATGATTTGTAGGTATTTATGAAGTTACCAAATTTCAGTACAAATAAAATAAGAATATTTTACAATATAAATGAAAAGTACAAAAATTTAATTTTTATTAATTTTATTTAAACAAAACTTTATTTTTCAACTTTTAATTTAATTTTTAATTGAATATGCGACGCGTTTTGAAGTGTCTAATCTAACCTGGGGCGATACACTTTTTATTTTGATGTTAATGTGGCTGTCAAATCCAAGATCATCTCAATTTTTATTATCAAATATCCTTATATAACACAAAGCAAAAACGCCAAAAAATTTAAATAAAATAAGTCAACATTTCGGCTCTTTTTATTTGCAATACCTATGTATATGTACATATGTTTGTATGTACAATGTATATAGGTAATTTATGGCAAGTTGATTTTCTTGAAACATGCTACCTAGCGTTTTTTTGTCATTCCCCTGACAAGTTTTTTTTTAATTTTTTTAAGAACAAATATAATGACACCTGCCATATCGTCGACTAAATGCGTAAAGCTTCTAAGACCACTTTTGGCTGAAATCGAGATTTTGATGTCAATTTATTAAGAAACACATTCTGCACAAATTGTTTTAATCACTTTTGTCCAATGTATCGTAGTTGATGCAGAATCTTGAAGAGAAAATCAGTTTTTGTATGGAGCATTATGAATTTTTTTTTTTTGTTGTTTTTGCTCTCCTGTAAAATTTGCGAAAGTGGATTTTTTCATGAAAAAAGTATCGAAAAGTATATACCTACTATATTAATACTCTTCGCTACTTTTTTTCGATAAAATATTGTTGGGATTTTAAGAAAAAGGATGGGATTTAATTTTTTTTTTTTTGAAAACTCAATTACCCTTATTCCGCAAACGACACGGCTTCAGAAGCCGAACTTTACCGTTCTCTTCTTTATTCATTTTTCTTACCATTTTTACCAAAACTCCAATTGACACTTCTTGAACCGCGTCGTTTTACTAAAACGCCTTACAAAATAAGGCTGAATATTTCAAAAATGACGTGGCAATGACAAGCAAGTTTTTATTCTATTTTATTTTTAACAACAAAAATGTTTATAGTCAAAATTAACGGTAGCTACCATACAAGTGCTTAGAACCGTTTATGAAAATATTATTTTTCTTGAAAATTGTTCCTACGGTTTTGATAAAAATCTTTTGTGTACTAATATTATTTTATTACCATCTAGCATTTTACACAAACTTTTTTTTTCTTTAAACCAATTTTAACGCTAGGTGCTTCTCATAGAAACATTTTTTATTATTATCAACTAAGTATCTAATTATCGATTTTAATTAAATTTTGTATGCATGCATATTACATAGTATCAAGAAGTTGCTTATCAATTTTTGTTTTCTTAAAAATGTTAACAAAATTAAATATATTTATACAAAATTAATTTTTTCGTTCGTTCCTCAGACCCCTAAAAAACAAAACGTTCTCAGTAAGAAACCAAAATTAATTTTGTTTATACTACCTCACTACAATTAAGTTATGAAAACTAATTCAACTATTTTTGATATTTTGTTTGGAGAATTAAGTTATTAATTTAAAACTATGGGTTTCTTTTTCTTCTCTAGTTGTTTTTAAAAAGGCATATTTACAAATGGACTTAAGCACAGGGCCCTAAGGTTTTCATAGAATAAAACCTACCTCAATCTATATATAAAGTAGCCTGACGACAGGTACTGATGTGAAATGTTCTCAAATTAATAAAAAAAATAAAACCCTTTTCAAAAATAACCATCTAATTTCTGCAATATAAATAGCTATTATAGTTACTCATTTTTTAAATTAAATGCGAAACAAAAACAAATGAACAATTAAATGTGCTAATCTTTCTACTTGGCTGATTTATTTCAGTAGAAAAACATTCGTATAAAAACAAATAAGAATTTTCAGTATTTCTTGTTTTAGTTTTGCGCATAAAACCAAAACATGAATAAGCAATGAGTAAGAATTACATTTTATGGACCATCATGTGAAGATTTTCTGGTGCTGAGTCCGGCCTGAGTTCTGGTGGTAAATTACCCTAAATGTCTAAAAACGAAAAATAAATATTTTCCCAATCAGTAGCTTAATGTGGTTTTTAATTGCAATGTGTAAGATACATTAAAGGTGTATCATTTTGAACTACTTTCTTCTTTTTTAAACGATAATTAAAACAAAAAATATGTTCAAGGAGACTTTAAATTTTATTTTAACAATTTTAATTTGAAACATTAATTCGATTTCGGTTTAATAATCGCTTTATCCTTTAAACTTACTACCCATCCTGGATTAAGGCCAAAGAATATTTGACGTGCATCCTTAAGTGATGTTAGCATTTCATATTGTGGATCTTTTTCAATCTTTGGTAACTCATAACCGTATTTCTGTGCCAAAACCAGTCGCTCTTGGCTAACCTCTTCTGGATTTGCCAAATAACCTCGATTCTTTCCCGACGTATAGTACTCAACGCAATCTTGAGGTGGCAACGCTCTCTTTGGTATTGGAACGCATTTCTCGAACCATTTTGCGGGATTAACTAAAATCTGCAAACTCAATGGATCGTAGTATGCCGTCCTAATGACACCACCATTTTTTTCAATTGCCGCAATCACTGATTCTTTAGCGTGTTGAACTTCAATGCAAATCTTTGCTTTAAAACTATCTGCACCTTCGTCGGTTAATTGGAAGCCGAATTGAATTTCATTGGGGTAAAGAGGTAGGATTCCGGTACTGCACAAGGTTGTGACATCAATTGGCTGCGAGGTATCAAGTCTGTTGGTGTCAATGAGCATTTGCAATTTTTTTAGGGAAATTGGAGGATATTGTCGGCGGAGATGGTGTCCCTTGTAGTATGGTTCATAGGAGAAACGAAGGTAGAAGGGCGTGTTGCCTGTTTCATAACCCAATCGCATGAAATTCTGTCTCTGTCCAGATCCCTTATTACCTGCACCATGTTTATCTCCTCCGTGCTGACCACGGCCTCGTTTATCCTACAAACCGTAAATAAATTCATATTTTAATTTATAAAATAGATTTTTTTTAGTAATAAAGTACATTTTGCTTTGAGTTAGGATTCGGTCGAATATTTCCTATTTGTACTCGAGGTAAGTTTCGCAACATTTTCAATGCTTTATCGGCAGCATTTTGTAAGTTTGCCATTTTATTCTAAATTAACTGACAAATTGATTTTCTATTAAAAATTCACTAAAAAGGTAAATCAAAATCACTTCGAAAAATAGGGAAAATATTTGAAAAATTGCCACCCTTGACACATGAGAAATTTGACAGCACACAGACTGACAGCAGAAAGTTATCTTTGAACAACAAGCAGATGTCGCTTAAAATTTTCAAACAGGGTGCATATAAATTTTATTTGTTAAATTACCCCTAGTACACACCACGAATGACATTTCCAATTTTGAAAGGCATTATGTGAAATATGACCAAAAAAACATAAAATAAAACATGAAAGAAAGTTACGGGAATAAATTATATAAAACAGCTGTTTTCACACAGTCAGTGGCGTAGCTAATAGGGAAGAGTTCAAGAGGACCAAATTACTAGTGCGGCAAATTTTTTAATCCAAGAAAATATACTAAATTTTCATAGAAATTACTTTTGAATGACAACATAAACTCGCTGTAAAGGCTGCAAACCTTTTTTTGTACTTATTTTTTTTTGTTATATTAATATTGCAGGGTAGATTTACAAAATACAAACAAATATTTTTACCTACGTTACTGTCCTCATTTGAATTTTATTTTTATCTCTACACCTTTAAAATTTTTTCTTGAGAAAAAGAATGTAGAGATCAAATTTAGTTTGTCTCGATCTGCGTACTAGGTTTAAGCATGCGTTGTGGAGAATATGTAAAAGAAACGCTGTTCAGCTGTGCAGCTGTTCTCCAAGAAGAAATTGTTTTCAACTATTTCAATGATCTTTTGTTATTATTGCAACTAAATTTTATCAATTAAAATGGATTCTTTTCTTCGGCTGAGACAAATCGTTTATTCCGAAATATTCCTCCATTTTAATTTTTATTTTCAAAAAACACAATTCATAAAAAATTCATTATTTACAGAATCTGTTAAAATTTAGCTTGAGAATTAATGTACCGAACAATTATTTCGTACGCTAAATTTTGACAGATATGTGATGTACAGTAAGAAACAAACATTTGAATTTTTAGCTGGAGCTGCGTACCTTTCGGCTAAAATGCTTTCCTTAGGGCCAGTTGTACAAATATTTAAACCGTGGTTCAGCAATTTTTATCCACCGATTTCGGCGGATTAATTGAGTTTCAACAGTGGTTTACTGCTCAAGTGTGTGACAATAACCAATTACATACTTGAACCACCGTTGAACTTTAGTTAATCCGCCGAAATCGGTGAGTTAAAATCTTGAACCGAGGCTGAACCACTATTGTACAACTGGCCCTTAATTTTAGCTGAGCTAAATTTTGGAGAGAATTTTGTATGGAAGCTAAAATTTAGCGCTTCAAAAAGAAGCTACAGTAAATCTCTTACGATTTTGTTTCTTCGTGAGAAAGGTACAAGAAATTTATAGAAAACATAAAAAAATATCCATCAATGCTGCTTTTAAGGCCCAACTATAATAGGCATGAGCTAGCTTATGCACGCTTAAGCCAACGAGCGAATATATGAAATTCCTATTGAGTAGCCATAATGGAGTCCAGCTACGTTTCGTCCAATTTTTCTAAGTTTCGTTCAATTAACCAAACATAAGCAAGAGCGGTCCGGTTCGCTCAGCGCATAAGTGAATTTGACAGATACGGTTCAACACATACAAAATACACATCAAACCCATCGTCTGTGTAAATGATTCGAGATTAATGAAAGTGTATGTGTGATATCTTTGCTATCTCGTTGTCGTTGATTCAATGTTCACACTCAACAAAATTAAACAGCTGTGAATTTGATTTTGACAGCTGCTTTTGCGCGCGTAAGTTATTATGGCTATGCTTGAAACTTAAGCAAACTTTTCGATAGGTTCTGACATTAGTTTATGTTTGCTTAAGCCTATTATAGTTGGGCCTTTAGACTACTGCAATTTTTAATGAAAAGGAACATCTTTCCACACTCTTTGCTTCGGATGTTTTAAACCTAAGCAACTTTGTTTAACCCGGCCACCACATACGTCCCTGCCTACGTGCTTAAAAATCGGTGGAAGAAATTGCTTCGTTTACAAGCTGTCCAAATTGTATCTTCGTGTGAAAGGGCACTTGCAAACAAACAGATCGTATAATTCATCTATTCTGAACGCACTCATTTTACTGACTGATCTTGTCCTTATCTACAGTTGTCACTCAAAGGTATATCATATGCATATCAACAAATTTTTGTGATGTTTGTCGTGTTTTGGTGAAATAAATTTAATTTGTTTTACCAATGAATTATTGAATTTAATAAAAATACGAACAATATTCATCATGAGCTGTACAATTTGTATTAACGATGGCAACATTAAAACTATGTACAATGATTGTATCATTGAGAGTTTAGAAAAAATTAAATTCCATTACATGAGTAAGATAAGATTACAAATGTTTTTATTTTCAATAATAAATGTTTTTGATAATATCACAATTATTTTAAGGTTTAAAAGGTAAATTATGTGAAAATGAACAACTTACAAAATCTCTTAAAGAAGAAAATGATAAATTAAAAAAAACTGTAAGCGACTTTGAGGAAATTGAAAAGAATGTTACGAAAAAACGTCGCACTGCCAGTTGCGAAGAGGATAATGATTCTGAAATATCATTTTCCCAAAATGTTGTTAAGTCAATAGCACAAAAATCAGCAGATGATCTTAATATGGCTTTGAATTTTGATGAGGAATTTGAACTTTCATTCATACCCAGTACACAGGATGAGAATGAAAAGAAGAATAAAGCAACACCGATTAGAGAACCATTGAAGTCTTTACCGGTAAAGCCTTCTCAATTGGAAAATAAACCATTAAATATCAAAGAGGAAGCGAAATCCAATGACAAACACGAAGACCAATGCAATAAAAGAAAAACACTAAAGAAATCATCTTCGTGGATATCGAAGGAAAATGATGTAAAAAAATCACCCATGGGATCTCTACAAAAGCGACCAAACAGAAGTCTGAGAAACGTTAAACACGAATTTAAGACTACAAGTTTGTCATTAAAGCCAGGCAGACTTAGACAAACAAGACTCCAATTGGACATGAGTAAAAATGTGTCCAGTAATTTTTCCGTAAGTAAAAATAATCAAAATAAATAGTAACATTTTTGTTTAGGTACGAGCAAATAAATAGTTACCTACAAAATGAAATCTTTATCACTCTGAATCGATCCTAATCTGAATTTGGCAGCAAATCTCAAAATAGAAATTGTAAAATACCTATTTTCGTAAAAAATATTTTTGGCCAATTTTTAAACTCTATATTGATTCCTCAAAGCCAATCTCGTGTTAGGGAAAAATCAGTTCCAAAATTTAAATATTAAAATGTACCGATATTATTGAGTGCATCAAAAAAAGACCGAAAAAACCTATTCGAGTCGTAGCACAAATTAACTTAAATTGTATAACTTTATAATATGTACTATGGCACTGCGAGCAATACTCAGTTCTAAATTGTGCGTCCTATGTTCATAACAAAATAAAAAAAATATTAAGTTTTTACTTAACGATTTCATAGGACACGACTTTCTGTGATGAAGCAATAGAAGCTAGTCCCAATGCAGATTCTTCAGTGAAAAGAATCAATTCTTCCAAACAGTGGCAGCTAAGGTATAATTTTGTATAATTTTTAACAATGAATATCATTCATCCTGCTAATTTTCAAATTTTCAGAAATATAAGCTCCAAAATGACAAAATCAAATGACGACTCTATTTTAGATTCAACAAATCCAAGTGTAAAAAAATCAACATCACAAAGTCCGCCACAAAATAAATCGTTGGATTCTTCAAGTGTTGTGATGTTTACACCTGCATCTCAAGATATAATATTTTTAGATGATAGTTGTGAAAGCTTTAATATTGAATCAATGGATTTGTTAAAGGATTTAATGAACCCAACTGACAGTCTGAGCAATTTGAAACGAATGGAATCAGATAGGTGAGTTTTTTTTTTTTGTTATTTTAATTAAAGCAACTTTTAAATAGTTTATAATTAACTTGTCTTTGTTTATAATTTTAATATTTTCTAGAATAAAAATGCTTCAAAAAACCAACGGTGGGCATGCCGCATACAGTCCAAACAAATGTTCAGATTTTGACGAAAAGCAAAATCCTAAAACAATTCTCAAAACAGAGCATGATTTTGCTAAGCCTAAGACTATTGAAAAAATTGAATCATCAAAAAAAGCACTTATCGATAATAAGACGATAAGTAAAGAAAATCCAGTTTTTTGTAATAACAATAAACTTAATGGTTCGCCTTTCAAAACGGGAAAAGTTGATTGCGTTAAAAAAGCAAGAATATTTGAAGTAGATTGCAATGAATGCCAAACTGTAAGATATTAAAAGTTATATATTTTGTGTAGTTAAAAAAAAAATATTAATGTTTTTTCTTCATAGTACATAAAATACCTTGGCGCACGCCTCTCCGATGAAGAGATTGAAAAGCACATACGCAATTGTACAAATCACAAAAAACGTATTGACAACAATTTAACGCCAGTCGGATTTTGGGATCCGCTAATTAAACCCTTTGCCAGTGATGACCCTCGGAATTTGACTATTATTGATGATCCTTTTGTTGAGAAGAAAAGTTAATTGTTTTTTTTGTATTTCTTTATTTTTCAAAGTATTATATTCAATCTGTTCAATAGTAAAAGTATTAAATTTTTTTCTAAAAAAAAAAATAAGTTTTTAGATGGTTTCTCTTTACGATGCAGGCTACAAGTACGTGCTCTTCTCTTAAGCTTGTTAATCTTACAAGTTTCCTCTCTTTTCCTGCTCTATTTCTATAGCAGAAAACAAGGCTTTAAAGTTTCCAGCACCGAATCCCTATTTAAACAAAAAAAACTCATTATTATTATCCATTTTTTTTTTTTGAAGAAGAAGAAGAAGAAGAAAATATAAATGTCTTACATTGTGATTATGTCGCTGAATTACTTCGATAAAAAGTGTAGGTCTATCTTGCATATTTTTAGTGAAAATCTGCAAAAGATATCCATTTTCATCGTAGTCGATCAAAATATTCAATTCCTGCAAAACATCCATGTTCTCCTTTATTTTGGTGCTACTGCTTTGCAGTTGTTTTTTCAAAAGATCATAATAACTACTTGGCACGGACAAAAACTCCATACCACGTGCACGTAAATTGCGTATAGCTCCGACAATATCATTTGTATTTAAAGCAATATGTTGGACACCAGCTCCACCATAATAATCAACGAATTCTTGAATTTGTGATTTCTTTTTACCATTTGCTGGTTCATTGATGGGAACTTTAACTGTTTCTTCGTAATTACTCATTACAATTGAGCGTAAAGATGAATATTCTGTATGAATTTGTGAATCGTCAACAGACCAAAAACGATGGAATTGTAGCATTTGTTCGTACCACTTGGCCACAGCTTCCATTTGAAGATCTGGCTGATTTCCAACTACATGATCGATAAAGTTTAGTTTACCTGGAGGCAACAGCTGCAAGAGCTCATCTTTTGGTGATGCTTTGTATCCAGGCAAAAATTTACCTTTATAGTTTTTGCGATCAACTAGGGTATGATGGGTGTCTCCATACTGTGTAAATAAATTAAGTAATGTTTTATTTTTCAATTATATTATGAACTTACCGTTTGTAAAGTAGCAAATCGTACTTTTCCATGCTCATCACTTTCTTCCCATATATCTCGGACAATTTTGGCCCCACGTTGCTTTGCATACTTTATGATTGAATTTATGTTACAAGTTAATGTTTTTAGTTATTTAGGATTTTTTGGTATTTTACTCACTTGTACAATTTCATCAAGCTGCTCCACTTCAAAAGCAATATCCTTAGCACCATCACCGTGCTTCACAACATGCTCCCCATGTTCAGAATCATTTGGAAGATATGACGATACGAAAACAAAAACAATCTACAGAAAAAAATAAACAATAAATTATTAATAAAGTGTTGTTTATGAATTCATATAATGATGATGTTTAATGTGAAATAGAATTTAAATTTATTGCAATGAATAAAACTGAATTAACGTATATAATCGTAAATATGCAATGAAAATAACAGCAATTTTAAATTATTTGTTTTTTCTTTAGGAATATTTCATTTTGTTCTACACCTACTTTATTTTGTTTAACAGCATGTTTCGCGTATTTACGGCTTCCGGTTTCCAATCCTTGATAGCCCAAGGGTTCGAATCCTAATCTAGTGGTATAGTAGCTGGCAGCTTGTTTGGCATTTCCTACATAAAACGTTATATGATCGAAACTGAGAAACGTTCCACAACTTGGCTATAATTTTGAGTAAAAACAATTTATTAAAAAAACCGCATGATCAAGTTTCAATAAAACTTAATAATAACAATTTTCAATATTGTAAAATAAAGTTTAAAATAACATACCTTAGGACCTTTATCTGTATAAGATGTCTGTAAATAAACAACAACAACAAAAACATTTAATGGAATCAGCTCAGATTCTTTTTAAAATATGTAAATAATTATAAAGTATTTTTATTGAGATTTCATTTTTATCGTTTATGTGTGTAGGTAGGTAAAGTAGAAATGCTTTTCTATTGAATACTCTCTATGCTCAATCCCTTATTACTTATGGATTAATTCTTCTTTTTTTTTATTTTGGGATCAAAATTTGCAAAGTCACGTATATGTATATGAAAACAAAATTAATATATTTAGCTGATTTTATAAAAGACAGTGACATATTTTTCCTACTTTTTCTCTCTACCATTAGGAATCGAATAAAAACAACCAAATTCTCTCGTTTAAACGAGGAAAACAGGTCCCACGATATTTTCTTGTTTTTTTTTTTTTGCTGCATCATTGCTCATCATCTAATACCTATACTAATTTATGTAAAAAATCTACTTATCTCTTAGACTATCGATTAAGCCGTTAACGAAAAAAAACGTAGACAAATAAAATGCACAACTCTAGATAGCAAATAAATAACATATCGACGCTCGGTTAAAGTGCAGAACCTTCAGAAATGAACAAAAACCTTCCGAATTGTCTTTTTCTGTAAAATGTTCGAAACAACATTGTTACACTGAAATTTCCAAAAGGTGGCTCTGATTCTGTTGATTTTTTACATTAATAACAGTTTTTTGGAATTTTTCGAATTCCTTCCAACCAAAGAATTGATGCTGTTTAGAAATTTTAAATCTTGTATATTAAGCAAGATTTTACACTGATTTGCATAAACACATCAAGATTTGACATTTCTAAAATAAATGTCGCGGTGTTTTGAGATTTGCAGTAAATATTCAGTAGAAGTAAAAATCCAATCGAATTTAAATTTATTTCACTCATGATGAGAAGATACCTAATAAAAAAATTTAATTATAGCCTCATCAAAATGTATGTTCATGAAGACGATGAAATTACAGATCTTTTATTAATGCACATCCTCCTTATAATTTCCAAATTGAATAATTTATGGACCATTTTCCTAAAAATTGCAGCTGTCAAGTACCACACACACAATCAGAAAAAAAATATATTCTTTTTACAAAATCCTTTCAACGACAGAAAAAAAATTTGATTCTGTTTAGAAACAAATTTTTGGTTTAAAGGAAAAAAAAAAAAACAACACAAACAAATATATGCCAGTAAGACCTAGGGTCTTATAAATTAGGCAAATGTTAGAAGGAATAGAGGGATAGGATAGATTTTTGTTGGCGAAAAATTGTTGAGAAAATGTAAAAAAAAGTTAAACCGGTAAGTAGGTACTTGAAAATTATTTCTTTTTTTAATCAAATGTTGGAAAATGTTGATGTGCAAACTGTTAAGATGTACATAAGTATAATGAAAAACGTTTACATGGGACCATTGGGTTGCATTCAAAATTGGGAATGAGTCAAAATTCTGGTTGTAAACAATTCTGGGGTGCCAGCATGTAACTTGATACAATAGAATTTAATCAATACAATCGACCATAGGTAGTTCCTAATCTTGTTCAATCGAATCGAAAACAGTCGACCTAGTTAAATTCGCAGTCTTCAGCTATTATTATTGTTTTTTTATCCCTTTAAAAAAAATCCGTAGAAACAACTGAATTTAGGTTGAATTTTCGAACGCAGAACTGAGCTCAGTTGAGTTGTCATTAATAAAAGGCACATTCAATACACAAAAAAATCATACCATATTTATCTTAGCACAATTCAATTAAATTTTCTCTAAGAAAGTCTTTAAATTTATCAATAGATATTATTAAATTTTAAAATTAATCTAAAATTATCATTATTTCAATTTAGTCCCAAGTCACGAATCACGATTCACCTCAATAAAATAAACTATATAATTATAAAACAATATCAAGTTTTTTAAACAGCTTTTTATCACGCCTTAAATCAGTGTCCAGAGAAAACAACCGCTTTTTATTCAAATTTAGAGTATCACGCTATCCGTAATAGGATATCAAAAT
Source organism: Epistrophe grossulariae (assembly GCA_929447395.1). Taxonomy (NCBI): domain Eukaryota; kingdom Metazoa; phylum Arthropoda; class Insecta; order Diptera; family Syrphidae; genus Epistrophe; species Epistrophe grossulariae. The sequence continues at coordinate 20,062,239 of OV839569.1, read as the reverse complement.
TTTTTAATTTTCACTCATATCATTTGAATAATTTTCACTTATATCAATTAAACTGTTTTCACTGAATTTAAAGAATATATTCGTAATTTTCCATTTAAAATTTACATAAGTATGGTGAATTCTCATTTTTGAAGATAAAGTTGAATTATTTAATCGGATATAAAATTAATAAATTGTAATTGAAGTCGTTATTTTTTAAAACAATTTATTGAAATTTATAAGGATTTAAGAAAAAAGGACATTTTCAACTAAAATCGTACCATTACCACACGAAGATATTTTCCTTAATATCTATTTTTCCAACGAAATTAATTTAAAAAAAAACTATTTAGTTTATTGTATAACTTTCTACTTCTACTTTGTAAGTCTTGTCTTATCTTAACACTTAAATTCTTTGCATCACAAGTTAAACTGACAACGAATTTCAGATTCATTCCATTTATATATTGTAAACCAACTCTCAATTATTGAATATATTTCAAATTTCCTCTGCGGCGGGCTTATAACAGATCAGAATAAGAATTCAAAACATTTAAAACAAGTATTTTGTTTTTCTGGTTATCGTTAAAAAAAATTTACATATGAGAACACCTTACCTTTATAATAATATTCATTTTAAATAACCTGAAAACCAGCCCCTTCTGTTGTTTATGAAAATCTGTACCAGATGGAGTATTTTTATTCAAGTCAACAAAATATGTAATCTTGTTTAAAATTCTTACATCGCGGTATAAGCTTAGTTTTATTTTTAATTACGACCTACTTATGGAAAACATTCGATTAATAGTCTTCTGCAGTTGGAAAGCTCATTTTTATTCAAATAAAAAGTAATTTCATATTTTGTATTTATTTGTTTAAATTTCGAGATACAAATACATACATACATAGGTCCAGTTTCGTAGTCTGTTTAAGTGTCAATTAAATACCCAAAATGATAGACTTGAGTAACATTATTCAGTTTAATGTGCTCTGTGTATCAACTTCATCAAACAAAAAAGTTCAACACTTAATTGAGAAAGTAACTAAACTATTATAGTGGGTGTTGAAGTATAAAGTTCTTTACCAGTTATTTCCCATGCTCTCTATAACCTAAGCCAATCCTTATACATTTGATTTTTTACTTCCATAATAGAAACATTTAAGACTAGGCTAGTCGTATTTTCTTACCCACTTTCATGTGAATCCATAAATTCAAGGTCATTCGCAGGCGTGGTTTGTTGTGGAAAAAGAAAAACAATTTGATGAATTTTCATTTATCTGAACTTAATTACTGAGAAAAGTATAACTGACTCATATTCTTCTATTATACTCGTCGTATTATTAAATGTGATTGTTTATTTTTCAAAGGAAATAAAAAAAATACAAAAAACGAAAACTATATTTTCATCAGTGTAAGTTGTAAATATTTACAAATTGCAAAATCACCATAATTGCACGAAATCTAAAAATATAAATTCGGTCAGTAGAAATGCGAATGCGGTTACTATAAATTAGCACTGGAGTTTGACCTGTGGGTAAAATAAAAAAAAATAGGTATTAAGGGATATACTTACGAGATCATCAAGCTTTTAAAGTTTATCAATTCTTTATTGTTAAATTAGGCAATTTGGTTGGTTGATTCAAAGATCATACGATGTGATCTCCCAATAAGAAATCTTAACATACTCCAATGCATGTTACTTTAAAACTGCGAAATACTAGAATCTTGCGGTAAAACTTATAATTTTTCAGAAACAACATTTTTACTTTAGGTCTGTTTCTTTACTCGCCCGCGGGATCCCACGGGATCCCAAATCTACCCAAAATGTGTTTCTTTACTTTTTTCTGGCATGAAAATGCCAGAGCTTTTGACTTTTTTTAAATTTATTTAATTTCCCCTCCAGCAAGAATCTACCCGAACATTTTACTTACTGCCTTTTCTTGCTTGTCAAAAAAGAAATCAGCTGATCGAAAAATTTCAATTTTAGTTTTTCAAATAAGTGTGCATTAAGACGGGTATTGAAAATTAAAAGAATTAAAAACTAAAGAAAGAAACTAAACTAAAAGATAAATAAATTAATTATACGAAGCATGGCAGCAAATATAACAATAAATATTTCGTTCTTTTGATAGAGCTTCATAACATTGTAGTCCTCGTACTCGTACTTATCGTCATCACTGCTATCTTTTTCTTCATTCATTAGAATTATTAATCCCTTGATTTTCGTTTTCAAGTCTTCCAAATGGGTCATTTTCAAAAAAATTGTTTTCTTCTGATAATATCTGTTTTCAAATGTGACGTTTACCCAGAAGCAAATCAGAAACATCCCAAATGCGTTTCCTTACTTTTCATTTCTGGTCAAAAATTACAACAACAACATCAAAAGCTCGAGCGCAAACTTTTTCCCAAACTTTTTCCCAAACTTTTCCCAAAAAGTAAAGAAACAGACCTTTTATTTATGTCATTCTTACAAAATGGCTTTGTGGTGGTATTCCGGAATGAATTATGAAAGCAAAACATTTCGGACTTTTTTCAGAAATTAATTAGCTGGATAATTAATGTGTTGAACAATTAGCCTAGTTCTTTTACTTTGAAATTCTTTGCATTCGTGTGAATTTCTACACAAAAAACGTCTGTCAAAGTTCATATAAAAAAAATTAAATGTGTAAAAATTCACAGAGTTTCAAAGTAAAGGAACACACCTATTATTTAGTGTATTTTTGACAGATAAGCGATACCGTAAGAATAATATGTTGAAAATGTTAATCAATAACAAAAATTTTAGAAATGTCAAGCCAAAAATTGTAGCTCATAATTCAACACAAAAAAATTACAATCAGCCTTATTGTGAGTTCCACAATTGACATTTCACTTTTCGCCTATTGTGGAGTTTCACCTGAAATTTCACGTTCGAAAAATTCCCCTTATTTTGTACATTCATTTCGGGCGGAATGCAATGCCATTAACTGCCTAAATTTTCACTTATTTTTAATATAGGCGAACGAAATTTCGTTCGGGCGAACCTCACAACAGCTTTTTAATTTCCGCGTGAACAAAAAATTTTAAGGTGAACTATATTTTTGGGTTAAAATTCACAACAGATTTTGTTTTCAGCAAAAAGCAAAACATTTCGGACTTATGTATTCTAAAATTAATAAGGTATATTTTACACTAAGAAACTAAATTTAAATTTAAAAAATTAATTAAATTTCCAAAAAACAGAAATTTTGTTTGCATTAAATTGATTAAAATCCATTAAACATAGAAAATTGGACAAAAAAAGGCAAAGCATTTTGAAAAAATCATACAAAGCTGAATTTTAGTGGAGTGCTTTATTTTTTTGTTCCAAGCTTTTAATCAAAAAATACCAGAAATTTGGACCAGGGGGTTGGGGGTAAAGGGGGTTGAAATCAATCATTTTTTTTTTTTTTAAATGTCGAGCCGAAAATTGTAGCTTCTAATTAAACACAAAAATATACAATACTTTTTTTCTTAAGGTTATATTCGATTTAAAAAAAAACTTGCGAAAACGTTAAAATATCCGTCGTTTGAATTAGGACCAGTTTTAGAATCAATATCCTGATTAGTTACTCGACTTATATAAATATTGGCACAGGTTCACAAGTCCACAATCTAACAAAAATGTATTTGTAAATGTATAAGCCATTCAGCTATTCAGATGGGTCAAAAGACAACTCTGATTTGTTCTTCTAATGGTCTTGTGACCCTGTGTCAATATTTATATATCAAGTAACTAAAAGGCAAAAATCAGAATTTCAGTTAGTAAAATTTCCGGAACCGATAAGCAATAGCTAATTTTTGTGTGAAAGTTTGAAGTCACATTAATTGCAACTGCAAATAGCTCAAAATCACGAATGCAAATTGTATTACAAGAAGTTTCAAGCAATTTGTGTAGGTGAACCTATAGGCATTTTACTTCTAAGTAAAAATGTCGGAAGTGTGTTTAAGTAATCACCTAAATTAAATTAATGAAACTAATGCACGAAATAAGGTTCCCCCACACCAAAGCGAATATGTCGTGGCGACGACGAAAACAATAATAACAACACGTGGTTGTCAATGAAAACAACACGTTGTTATTATTATTCGTCGTCGCCACGAAAGATTCGCGTTGGTGTGGGAGAACCTTAACATTACATAATTTTTTTGTTGATTAGTATTATTTTCAAAATTATTTTATTTGAACGCGCAAAAAGCGAACATTAAAATGCATTTACCTCAAAATTATTAAAGTAGAGCTGACTGACGGCAGTGAAATAAAAATAATTAGCCAGTTCAGGTTTCTTGAGATCTCTGAGATCTCAGCAATTTCAGAAATGTGACGTAATTCCTCAGTGAGATTCCTCACTTTTGCTGTCAAAAAGCTGAGACTGAAATTTTTTGGATTCGTTTGCTCAATTATTTTTTGTCGCAGTTGATCAATTTATGAAAACGAGATGGAGAGTGTGAGTGAGACTTCTAAAGGAGAAATTTTGTTCAGGTTTCTCCTTCTCCTCAGTGGAGCTGACAGAAGTTTGCTCAGTGAGATCTCAGAAACGTGAACTGGCTAAATAAAAGTGTATTAATTGATTTGTGTCAAAAAACCTTACCTCATTTTTTGTTCAGACATTTTATTTTCGTCATATAAAGTGTCAAGCGCATGTATTTTTGAGTGAATTGATAAAATTTATCATAAAGAAAATTTTGAAAGCGCTGACTGTTTTATATTTGCAAAATTCATAAGCAAAGATGTTTGTCACCTTTAACTAAGGGAAAATGTTTTTGTATATATTTTTGCTTTCATTGTAAACGATCATTGAATATTTTATTTGTTAATTTTGAGATAAAATTAGTGATTATTTTGATGCCAATATATAGCTTATGATTCAATTAATAATTCTTGCCAAAAAAAACAATTTCATTTTGATCCAACCTTCTACATGAAATTAATTTCGTTATTTCAATGATTAAACTATATAACCTTACCGCATTGATCATTGAAATTTTAGAATTCATTTTACGTGAATGGTTGGATCAAAATAATTTGTTTTTGACAAGAAATATTAATGAAGTCATCTGCTTTATATTGGCATCAAAATAATCGCTGATTTGACTTTTTAGGTACCTCGCATCAAAATTAACAATTAAAATTTTCAATGAAAGCTATAACTGGCACCTTAGATGGCAGTTATTTTTTAAGCGAATATATACTTGGACAAAAAACACAACATAATATGATACTTTAACATTTATAAATTTTGACAAATATTTTATTTTTGAACGAACTGAAAGTCATGGAGTTTATTAAGAAAATTGTTTCATTATCAAAATTTTAGTTAACTGCTTTAAAATTTAAAAAAAATTTGGAGTATTAATAGGTGTGTTCCTTTACTTTAAAACTCTGTGCATTTGTGTGAATTTCTACGTCATTTTATTTTTTTTATATGAACTTTGACAGACTTTGGTGTAGAAATTCACAGAAATGCACAGAGTTTCAAAGTAAAGGAACTAGACTATCATGTCACATCTTAAAATTAAGCCGTTTATAATATGATGCGATTTTAAAATGTTCGAATATAAATTTTTTAACAAGTTGACACCTTTTTACTTTGGAGGTATCCACTGCCGAAAGGTACAATTTCTACAGGTGTTAAAGCATAGTGTAACCAAATTTAAATAAATCTAAAGTTAAATCTACTAATTGATTTCATAACATCATAATCGTGGCTAAATAAAATGCACGTATGCAGATATAAAGTATAGGTAGATAGGTATATAACTCCATTCAAATAAACTTTAGTATTTACACTATTGAACTTTTTCAGTGTGCATTGGAAATTAACTCGAATATTATCATTCAATTTTATTTGTATTATTATTAGAACACCAAAACCGACTTGCGCAGGAAAATATTTTGAAAAAACGAATTCTATACGTACATACATGAATATATTGCCGGCAGACAGCGGTGGTGCACTCTTTCACATGCATTTGATGTAATTAATATGACGTATTTGGGTACCAAAGGGTGTTTTGTATGTTGGAAAGAATTTTTATAAATTTTTGATAATTTTAAATTGAGTTTTATAAATATTATTGCATGATTGAAAATTCTATGCACTCCAAAAAGTTGTAAAAATTTGATTAAAAATAAAAGCTGTGCGCAATTAAAAAAACACCAGTCAACATTAAGGGGCCAGTTATAGCTTTCATTGAAAATTTTAATTTCTTATTTTGAGACACTTTGAAAGCAATATCAGTTAATATTTTGATGCCAGTAAAAAGCTGATAACTGAATTATTATTTCTAGTCAAAAAAATATTTCATTCTGGCCCAGCCTATCGCAGGAAATGAATTTCTTTATTTCAATGATTGAACTACCTTATCATTGATAATTGAAATCTTAGGGGCCAGTTATAGCTTTCATTGAAACTCATCATTGAAAATTTTCAGTTTTGAGGCCCTAAAAAAGCGATATCAGTGATTATTTTGATGCCAATAAAATAATCACTGATTTCACTTTTTAAGTGCCTCAAAATTAACAATTAAAATTTTCAATGGTGAGTTTCAATGAAAGCTATAACTGGCGCCTTAGAAATCGTTTTATGTGAAAGGTAGGGCCAAAATGAAAAATTTGTTTGACTAGAAATAATAATAGTCATCAGCTTTTTATTGGCTTCAAAATAATCACTGATATCGGTTTTTTAGGGCCTCAAAACTGAAAATTAAAATTTTCAATGATGAGTTTCAATGAAAGCTATTGCTGGCCCCTAAGTATTTTAGGGGCTAATTACATTTCTATACCACTGAAGATCATCATTGGAAATTTTTTGTTTTGAGGCGTTTTAAGAGAAAAATCATTAATTTGTTGTATGCCAATTGAAAGCAGACGATTCACTTATCGTTTATATCCAAAAAAAATTCACATTTTTGATTCATCAGCTTTTTATTAGCATCACATTATTCACTTATTTTGAATTCAAAGTGTATCAAAATGAGAAATTAAATTTTTCAATGATGAGAACGATCATTGAAAATTTTAATATTCAATTTTGAGGCCTTGAGAAAGGAAAATCAGTTTTTATTTATACGGCAAAATTAAGGTTTTGACTCATTTATTATATTTAGCCAAAAAAATTTTCATTTTGGTCCAAGATTCCGCATAAAATAACTTTTATTTTTTTAATGTTTGAACTACCTTACCACTGATCATTGAAAACTTTAAAGTTATTGCATTTGAATCGTTGGGTCGAAATGGACATTTTTCTTATAGAAATAATAATTGAGCCATAAGCTTTATATTGGCATCAAAATATTAACTTATTTTTCTTTGTAGACGCCTCAAAATTAAAATTTTCAATGATGGTTTTCAATGAAAGCTATAACTGGCCCCTAAAAGTCATTTTATGCGGAAAGAAAAAATCCAATCTTTTAATCAAATTCAAAGTTATCAAGCTTAAAAAAACACCCTTTTACATGGATTTTAAACAAAAGACGACGTAATTCTTTCACACATCATATTCAACGAAAGAGAAATGAAAGTAGTGTACCTACTTAAAGTATGTAGGTTTGGTACATTATATTGTCAGGAGTATAGGTACTACATACAGGGCAATAGCTTGAATGGATTGCATGACTCACATACATAACATGATGAAACAACCTAGAAATGAATATAATAAAGGCATTAAAGTTCTAGGGGTTGTTTCTTATAAAAGTTAACACAAATAAAAAAAAAAAAACTACAAAAGTACTTCATCAACTTAAATGACAACCCTTATAGGTATAGGAAAATAAAATCCTGTGTTGAACTTGTTTTCCTTTTATTTTAGTTTACGTGTAACTTTCACATTGCATACATCTCAGTTATAGGAACACAAATAATAATAATATTAATAATAAGAGTGGCATACGAGAACAAAATATCCTTATAATAATATAATTTTGTAATAATAATAAAGATCAAAAAGTTCACAAATTCTTTCTATTGAAAGTATTAAAATCTAGATAAATATACCAAAAGTGTTACCAAAAACTTTCGGTGTCCTTCAATATTTTTTGGACTATAAAACTCCTAAAATACGCGCATGAACTTTCATCAGAAAACTGTATAAAAATAATAGAACGCAATGAAAAATTATTATTATTTATGAAACGAACGTATAGAAAATATAAACTGAAATTACATTTATTAAAGGATATAGCATGTATTAATCTATTATCTTAAAATGTTTTTTAGGCCATTAAAATGGTTGAATATTTGTGAATCTCTATTTTTCTAACGAGTTCAATTGCTTCACATATGTTTTTGGATGATGCAAACGAAAAACTCAAGTGCATTGTTTTGATAGTCGGTAACGTAGTTACAAACAAAAACTAACTGGAAAATTATTAGAGGTTTTAATACCTACGTGTTTATTATTGCACAGCAACTACTATAGATGTTATATTTAGAGTTCGGCCAAGAGTTTCCAATCCAATGAATAGATAAGATATGTCTTATCAGAAAATAAAGTGCATACTAAAGTTAAGCATAACACGAAACTTAGGAAACTCTCTAGTTTTTCAGTACGAAGTGCGTGTTAAGTAGACAGAAATCAAGAATAGATTGTTACTTCAAAGCAAAATAGAAACCCATTTTGAAATATTACGTACAGAACCCGAGGAAGATTTTTTGACAGCTGAAAGTTAAAGTTAATTCTACACTGAAAAACAGATTATGTGTCAATTTATTTGTAGGTTTATCTAACTCTGGTTTAACTCAGAGTTAACTTAGGCATTGAAGAATTTTAAAGATTTTATGTTTTAAAATAAATCGTGGCGGTTAAATTGTAGGGCCTCGTAAGTCGAAAAATTGAAGAGAAAAGGCGTATTTTTTTTATCGCATCATCAATTAAGCGAATCTCATGTAATATATTATATTGATAGCCAAAAGTTTTGTCGTGCGTCGTTACGAATGTTTCGCGTTGTTTTGGGGGAGCCTTTAGTTCAAATAAACGACATCTGGACTTGTCAAAGTCGTCACAGCACTGTTACAAAATGTCATCGCTATATAACTAACCCTTTCACTTTATGGCACGCATGCAACAAAAAAAATAATCAGCCGCACATTACAAAAAAAGAAGAAAACTCGTATAGAAAATTATTACCATTCATGAAATACAATTATGTACGTAAATAAAAACATAAATCATAATTTCAAGTCATTGACAAACAAAATAAATTCCATGAGAATGATCGCCGTTTTTTTTTTAAATTCTTTCATTCGATGACTCAGATAATTTGACGTTTCCATAAAAAAAAAACTATCGGTTGCAAAATGATTAAAAGCGCCGGTTAAACAGTTTTTATAGGGACTAAAGTTAACACCCAAAAATTATTTGGACTTAGCTAAGTCTATATGGAGACAAGTTGTTGTTGTATTTATGTGTAAATAGCTTTCCTCCGATGCCATTTTTTAGTCCAATCTCTTGCAAAAAACGCGTGTTAATGCCAAAAAAACAGAAGATTCAGAGCCATCGTTTAGCAATTTCAGCGTAACAATGATGTTCTGTATATTTCTGTAAAATAGGCAGAAATTCAAAATTTCGTAATATAGATCGCATACAAAATTTTACAGTTTTTTTTTTAATTTCTGAAGATCATGCAAAAACGCTAAAGACTATTAATTTTAAGTAATTAATACTATAACACCAAAGATTTTGATTTTTGAGTGTATATTTATCAATACTTAAAATGGCATACACATTTTAACTTGCGATATAATGTACTATATATGTGAAGTTACGGATTTGTAAAAAAATCGAACTCGACATTTTCATCAAACTTGACATTACGATTCGATCGAAAAAGTGGGTCTCGCAATTCTGTCCGTATATGTCTGTCTGTCTTTCCTTTCGGCTGCAGCATAAACGGGTGGGTCAATTTTCTTTAAGCTTGGTACATATGGGTGATTCTCTGCCAACTGTGATTTTTTAAATAAGAATTTTGCTAAAATTAAAAGTCATTGAAAATAATTTTTTTTTGTTTTATTTGTCTTTAAATAGACATGGTATTAAATCTGTAAGAGCATTTTACTACAACTTTTAAGGAACAAAAAATATGGTAAAAAGTACTAAATCTCGAAGCTATGGTGCTGACACTGATTTCTTATTTTTGAATTTTTATACGTTGTAACTCTTTTTGAAAATATTTTTGTTGAGTTTCTAAATTCTCTCTTACATTTTGATGTTTTCAACTTTAAAAGCCAATGTTTTATTCAAAATTGTATGTTTTTTAGTTTTTCAAATCTGTTCTTTGAGGTTGGAGTCTTTATTTTTATGCTAGGTTATAACTCAACATTTATTGCACAAATTTGTTTTAATATGTTTTGTCCGGAGTACTGGTACTAAAACTGGTAATAAAAAAATAACAAGATTTTTAGCGAAATTGCTTGAAATCATTTAATTTAAGTTCATCATAAATAAATATACCACGGTACTGACACCCACGGTACTGACATTTAGGCTTTAATATAACCTCATATCTCAAAGCTTCTGAGAAAAATAAAATCCGTTATAACTATAATTTATATGACTTAAAAAGAAATACAATATTCTAAAAATCACCCCACTAAATTTCATAACACGCTCGGATAATACTACCACGGTACTGACAGGTAATTTTGTGACACACGATTTTAGTATAAAAACACTTCACTCTTACCACAAAATTACGTAAGTAAAATAAATTGAATTTCGTTAACATTAAATAAATAGTGCCTCTTTCAAACGGCACCACACAAATGCCATAAAACTGAAAACAAAATGGCGGTTCAGCGGTAAATCTTTTGAATTCAAAAAGAAAATGAAATCTGTAGACAACAGTCAATTATTATTATTTAATTAGAGAGCAAATATTTTGACTTGATAATCTCAAAATATAATCAACTATTGTACTCAAACTTTTTTGAGAACAACATTTTTATTCAATGATGTATTTTAATAGAAAAATTGAATATGATGAATTGAATGAAATAGAAAATTGTAGATTTAATTGGAAAAACAAGGGTGGGACATGCCACGGTACTGACATTTTGCGTATACTTTTTCAAGTCAAGGGGAAAGGGTGGCAAATTTGTAAACAATCTGTAATGTAAATTGTAGTACCAACTTATTTCTACAATTCAAACCAGAAATTGATAAGAAATTTTTACAATAAGCTACAAATAAAGCCCTGGACACAAAGAATCACAGTTGGCAGAGAATCACCCATATAGCGTTTTTGGGCATTTCTCCGACATGTTTTTTTCATTGTTTTGGGCCAAAAATAACAGTTGCCGTACAAATTTTTGTTAGAAAAAAATTGAAATCTTATTTTTCTCAAAAACGTCCCCACAAAATTTCCGAAAAATGGTTTGAATGGTACCTTTCATAGAATCATTTTTTGGTTTTCGATTTTCTCAAAAACGGTTCAACTGATTTTGATCAATCTTTTTATGGAGAATATTTCAAGAATGTTGAAATTTTGAAAAAAATTGTTTGCATTTTTTAAAAAAGTCTCAAAATTTTATTTTGAGAACTTAATAATTCGAAATTGACTTAATCGATTTTTATTAAACTTGGCACCCAGCATTTGTTTAACATAATCTAGCAGAATTTAAATGAAAATTATTTTTATAACCAAAAATAACAGTACCTACCATCACAAATGTTAAAAACCGGTAAGGGAAATCTCATTTTCTCAAAAACGGCTCCCACGATTTTGATTAAAATTTTTGTGTCAGCTTATATCAGTACAATCTACCATATTTTTTTGGAAAAAAATGTATCTATTGATTAAAAATGGTATCTCTCATAGAACCATTTGTTTTCTTCCACTATCTCATTATATCTATTGAACCAGTCGTGAAAATTTTTTTTTTTTTAAATACACTTCAACAATTTTTGAATTTTTTTTGCATAAATTCATATTTATCTCAAGAATTTATACGGCGTTCTTTATTTGGAGTTTAAAACATTTTTTGATGATGTTTAATCAAATTTAAAAAAAGTTTCACTTTTCTCTTCCATTTTTTGTCCAAAAATTACTAGCCAATCCAACCCCAAAAAAAAATCGTTCGATCCAGTCGTGGATTTTATTTATTTGTACCTTTAAAAAAAAAACTAAATTAAATAATAATTAATTTAAAGTAAAAGTTAGCGAATTTTCCTGCAGATTTCTAAATTCAAAATTTGTGTGAACCCAACACATGCTCTTTATTTTCCGAGCCTAAAATGATTCCCAAACGCTAATGATTTTATTCATTCATCTTTTCTTTATCAATCTAGAATAGATTATGCTCTCCACCACCAGCATACATAATAATGTGCTGAGCTACATATCTTTAAAAATATAACAAAAGGATTTCTTTTGAACAAAAAACTAAAGAAATGACAAACATTTTTTAAACAAAGTGCATGTATTGTATAAAAAAAGGCTTAAATTGCATGACAAACAAAGAGCATTATTGTAATTGTTATCACTTAGCTTATATTAGAGCTCTAGGTTAACTGCATTAAAGGTACTTATAAAGACTAAGTTATCAAAAGCTTATTCAAAACTTGCAACATGCGATTAATTTGGTAGAAACGAGAACCTATATTGTTGAGTATATGATTTATACGAATTATATTCGCCCCATTCCCGCCCACACTTCTTGCTTTTTATTTAGAAATTAAGCACTATACAAAAAAGCTTTCAACTCATATGAGTTTCTCACATGGTGGTTTTCATTTTCGTTTTCGCCACCCGATTAGAGAGACTGCTTGCTGCTATAGACCTAATGAAGTAGCCTCTTTGAAGCGATATAGTAACAATCTAGAAGATACGCGTCCAGCTGCGGCTCGCGTAGTCGTTGTGCCTTTATACACTTTCGCGGATGTTTTTTGTTTTTTTTTTTCTATTATAAACACATGGAAGGCTGACTGACTGTGGATAGATAGTCTAGTCTATATCGCGAGAGTCCATTCGGTTTTTAAGTTTTGTTTGTTTGTTTTTGTTTTTGTTTTTCGAAACTTTATGAATAACAAAAATTAAATTTTATAATGAGTCTATAATAATGAAACGATATGTGTATACATAGGTTCATTATATCCGAAACTAAAAATTATGCCAGCAGTTAATATAGAGCTACTATAAGGCATAATAATTAATATTGTGTTTATAGTTTTTTGTTAGAAAATACCTAAACAAAAAAAAACACACACCAAACACTTATAAAAATAATATAATGTCATCGACGTCGAATGAAAAATGGTGAAGTGGATAAGAAGTGATAAAGGCATTTTCCATTTCCATCGTCGACAATATTATAATAAAATTAGCAGTTATTATGGTTATTGGACTGTGAAATGTAAAAAAGCGATTTCAACGCAGAAAGTGTTAATTCTACTAACTACTTATATGATTTTAATAAATACACAATTCATTTCGGAATCGAGTGCGCAATCATTGAATCGAACTAAAGCTGCAAAAGATTCCAACGCTGCCGTTAGCTATGAGGAGTTTATTTTTGAACATCAAGTAACACGACAAGGTGCAATTGAAGCCTTGCAGAAATTAAATCAAAGTTTTTTCGATGGTAAGTGGTAAAGTGTTGCGTTGAGCGGGATTAAGATGTTTTTTTTTAATAATTCTATAACTTCACAATATTAATATAGGACCATCCGCGAGTACCTGTAAATCAATTACGTGCACCGAAAATGTTATGAAATACTGTTTGGGACCACAGTTTATAAATGATCATTGCTGGTGTGAACAAGGCCATGCAAACGGTGAGTTTAATTAGCTTTTTACGTATAGGTTTAAAAAAAATCGTTTTCTTAAACGATTCTATAGATTTTGACAAAGATTTGTTTTTTGTTTTGATACACAGTTTTCATTTTTTCTTCATCTCAAAAATTGAATCGAGTTCTAAAACAAAAAAAATTGTGAACTTTTCCAATTTTCGTGTGAGTTAATTCACATTTATTTTAAATGGTGGTCTATAATTTCCCCTCAGTTTAAAAACCTTAACCTTGATGATTCCATTAATATAGAACTCATGTTTAAATTTAGAAAGTTAGGTATAAACAATTTTTCAGTGTTCTGAACTCCGAAACTCTGAATTTCAAAATTCTGTAAATTATAAAATTGTTTAGATAATGAAAAAAAGTGCGCACTTTTTTATTATTAAACCAACTTTTCTTTTATAATTAACAAAAATTTTTAAATACATAATTAGGGATTTACAGAATTTAAGATTTCCAGAGTATATAAATTATTGGAGATTTAATATTGAAATAAAATCTTGTAATTGATTTCAAAACATCAAATTTGAAAATTCTACAAATAAAAACATTTTACAACTGTACTATAGTAACATGAAAAGAATTAAAGTAAAAAACACCAAAATAAAGCTGTTTAACATAAATTCTTTTCTAGAGCATTAGTACGACAAACTTACATGAGAAAAATCTTGTACACACTTACATATATTTATTTCGAATCACCCCATAAATAAAGTAAACTGGGAAAAGTATAGAGTCTATGGAACAGTGGCGGATCCACGGGGGAAGGGTTTTCGGTTTCGGACCCACCCATGAGCATTTAAACCAAATATTTGTATATTAATTTATTTATTTATTAAATATTTATTTCTCTTTTATACCTAAATTTGGTCTACATTTGACCTACTTAATTCTAGGAAGCCCATCTTTTTATAAAATTTCTACTAAAAATATCTTCAAGTGTAATGAATAGGTATACCTAAACTTCAAGTGTATCTTAGTGGAAAAAAGAGTAAGTACCTATACCTACCTACATTAGATTGCGTAACAGTTTTATGAGGGAAATTTAGTGCAAGAGCTTAAGGTATATGTTAAATTTTGAAAACTTAGTCAATTTATCAACCTCTCGAAAGCAACTCATTAAAATACTATTAAATATTATATAAGGACAAAAAGAAGTTAGCACTGCCATTTTTGATTTTCGTAAAAAAACGGTTGTGCCGGTTATGATGCCATATGCCGTAAAAAATCGTAGTATAAGCATATGGTTTTTAGAGACTAACCATATTTTAAGCGTGAAGTTAGCGACGTCATACTCGATTTTGAAAAAAAAAATGAATGTAGGTATCTGTATTGTGCTCAACTTGTGCTGCGATGTGCCGTAAATATTTTTTAAAATTTCGCAAATTTTCAAATTTTGAGGATGGAATTTTTTCCAAAATTAGGGTTTTTCTAAAAACTTAAAGTTTTGTTATTTTGTGCTCAAAAAAGTGAAATTAGCACCATTGTTTTCGATTTTCAGAAAAAAAAATTGTGTTGTGCTGTGCTCAATTTGTGCCTCCATGTGCCGTAAATATATTTTTTTAAATTCGCAAATTTGGAAATTTTAGGAATGAATTTTTCTTTCAATATTACGATTTTCAAAAAAATCTAATTTGTATTTTGTTGAAAAAATGATTCGCATATTAACATATAGCTTTTAGGGCCAAAAATTGATTTTGGGAAGCGTGAAGTTAGCACCGCCATTTTGGATTTTCAAAGCTATTCTGCTATTCTTGTATTGTGCTCGACTTGTGCTGCCACTGTGCCGTAAATATTTTTTTAAATTAGCAAATTTTCAATTTCTTTTTTCAAATTTACGATCTTTTAAAAAGTTATACTTGAGCTGTTTTAAGCTCAGCTTGTGCTTGTATGTTTTTTTTATCGAAAATGGCGGTGCTAACTTCATGCATACAAATAATATATCACATAGCCCACACAAGTTTTATTTATCTTTATGTTTTCTATTTGTAGTTGGACCCCTCCCTCCCAAGACCAAATCCTGGATCCGTCACTGCTATGGACCCATTTTTTATTTTATTTCAGGCCGCTTTCGTCTTATCAGACTTCCCTTTCTTATCTGTCCAGTTTTTTTTTCTATTTTATGCTATAAGTAAGAAAATAACATTTTTTTCAATGAATTCTTCTTTATACATCATAAATAACATATAATTGAATATCAATCTATTTATGCCAAATTGTAAATTATTTCTTAAATAATAAAGTTTTAAAAAACTTCGATCGCGTAAGGCGATCGAGTAAGGCTTACATGTTAATACATAGCTATAAAAATTAGCAGGGATTATTTTTGTATATATTTATTTAAAAGAAATAAAAGGGGCATACGCACACAGTGTTTTGTCGCCTTATGAAAAATCAAAATTAACTTTTTCTAGTTTGCACATTTTTTTGCTGTTGAAACATACCAACAAACATTTGCTTTGTTGCGATGCTGATGCGCAACGCAGCATTATAAATGTTTGACGCAAGTGATTGTGCATACAATTTTTTCGGAAACATGAGCATATCGGACAAGAAGAAAACATTAACGGCTTGATGCGAATGTTGAGAGAGTATTTGTCTGAGAGACGAGAGTATTTGATGTGCTGTATGCATCTTAAAAATAAAAAATCCTAAATTCCAAAAATATTAGTGAGTTACAAAAAAACATGTCATATCATATTTAAGCTTGCTATTAGCAAAGTTTGATCTGCATTTGTTTGCTTATTGTTGAGATATTAGCCTTGTTTTTTGCAAGCCCGGGGGGAATTAGATGAAAAAAACGACGTCGGTGCTAAACAATTTACATGTTAAATGCAACAACAACTAATCCCAGAGAATTCTCGGGGTTTAACTTAAGCGCACAGAAAAACTGTGATACCGACATGAATTACATACATGTTATCGATAGTTTGTATGAAAACTCCATGTGTTTTACTGTCATGGCGTCACTAATCCCCGCTTTCGTTTTTTTCAACCAATTCCCCCCGGGCTTGCAAAAAAACACGCCTATTATTTATTTTAATTTTCGCTAGTCAACAACTAAAAAAATGACGTCTGCTTTAAAAGTAACTTCAAGCGTACCAAAAAAAAAACAAAATTATCTCTGTTTCTTTTACACTTACACTATTTACAAGATGCTTCTGGCGCTATTAAAGCTAGTAACGAGGAGTCAGTTAATTTATGTTTGTTAAATTTTGTATAAGCCTCAGAATAGCTTGAAACCCAGCTAAAAGTCTAAAATTAAAAATACACTTCTTAAAGACTGATTTGACTGATTTCTTTAAAATTTTATATATTGTTATCATCTTCATCTCAGAAAAAATGAGGCTGAGCTGCATTGCGTTGAATCGGAGAAATGTATAAATAAATAATTCACATTTTTAAAAAGTGTTGCTATTATTTAATCGAGAAATAAAAAAAATATATATATAATAGGCGTGTTTTTTTTTTCTCACTTCTATAAAGTTCATAAAACAATTCAATGAATGAAAATTATAATAACATATCATAGCAACAAGACTATACAGCTTATGAAAATAGTCCCGATAGAATTCCAGGCTAACGATTGACTGTATAGTTGAGTTGCTATGATACGTTATTATTTATTTTGCTTCCAATTCAATAGAAAATACATTCTATATTGTTTTTCCTAAATAATATTGAACTGTTTTGTAATACTATATAGATTATAGAAAAAACACGCTTATAATCTCAATTTCTATACCACCTTAAAACAGAAATGGTACATGCCTCTTGCGAGGAATTGACAAATCCTCCATAGGGTATCTCTTGTCATGAAAAAATGCTTCTCACCTTAGCTGTTCGCATTCGGCAGAAAATTGTAGGTCCCCACCATTTCGGCCAACAACACAGGAATAGCTGAGAGAATTGTAACTCACTAGGCCATACGACTTATCACCATTTACTGATCAACTTTAGTTTTTTTTAATTATTGCCCTATATTGTGCGAAGATGTATTTTTGTTTCCATTTAAAACTTCCGTTGTCTTTGGGAGCCTTACGGCAAAATAAATTTCCCTAACATCCCATTTTTTTTTTCTTAATTTAATTTAAAAAAATCAAATCTTTTATACCCAATTAGCATAAATAGAAAACTGAGACCAATGGAATTTTAAAGTATATCGTATTTAATTCTATATATGGACATGGGTGGTTATTACCCTTAAAAGATAAAAGTTTATTTAAGCTAAAAATTATTAATTGCTTCTTTAAAAACAAATTAATAGGTTTTGGGTCTATTAATGAATGTTTCCAAACATTTACCTGCTTGTTTCATGATTTTAAGGAGATTAAAGGAATGTGCATAAGGGAAAGTTCGTGATTGATTTGGTTTTTAGCTTGCTATCCAAACAAAATGTTTGATTCATACTTTGTATGTATATATATAGGTACATTATGTAGGAATATCTTTTTATTTTCTTTAGCTTTTCTTATTTGCTTTTAATGTTGACCTTCAAGCGCTTCAATCTATTTTAAAATGAATGTCTAAAAGTTAGAAAAAATTGTTTTCTCTTAAAAAAGTAAAACAAACAAAAATTAAGGTAAATATAGGATAATTAATATCTTTCAGATTCAAATTAAGTAAAATATTTACATTATAACATTTTCGAAAGCATTTTTCTTAAGCATTTTGAATGAAAATTGTTAACTTTTGCTATTATTGCTAGTTGAAGTTGAAAACTAAAATTTATTATAGGTACCTAATTTCTATAATTGGTAAGCTTACATACATAAAATATGTATTTTTTAATTAACTTATACACGTGGCAAATAAATTTTATTGAAATACATTTATTTTTGTTTCTTGTCAGCAACCCTTCTCGAGTCATTAATAATCTGAAAATTCTGATTTGTATGTTTCTAATTTGTTGTACACACTATAATACTAAAATATACATACATACATACATAACATACCTATTTACATAGTTTCTTTGATTTTTTTTTTGTTGTTCTTTTAATTTCATCCGCTCTAATTTCTTTTTAAGATATACCACAGATACACATAATATTAGCTTGTCTTATATGATAATACTCATATAGTTAAAAATAGATTTATAATTAGAAAATTAATAAAGATATGCATTCTTGTTTTTTATGGTCAATTAGTTTGAACAAAAAATCAAAAAAAAATAAACATAATAGAAAAGTTAATAAAAGTAAAATGTTTTTCTTTGCAAAAAAAAGTTTATTTAACTTTTAAAACCAAAAATATTTCGTAATTAATGCAAAATTGCTATCTTAATTGAAAATCATGATTTTTCGTTGAGTGTCTCGTATTAATTTTTATCGCCCATATTATTCACGCGATACATCCAGATTGAAACTTAGATCCGGATGTATTTACATTGAATTTGTATACTTTACGTCTGGATTAAAAATTTAATCTGGATGTATTGAGTGAATAATATGGGCGTATGAGTTTAACAGAGTTTGTTACAATTAGAGCGAATAAATTTCTAAGATTGTGTATATACATATTTATTAATAAGAATATAACTGAGCAATTGCTCTGAAAAGGCGCTCAATATAAAAAGGCAGGTGCTCTATGAAAATGCTAGTTTTTAATGCAATTCTGATGACAAAAACTAATGCACATGAGTTAAAGGGTTTAAATTAATAAATCACACGACAAACTTGATCGTATTTCATGGCGTTTTTTCAAACTCTAATTAAACTGCAGCATGCACGAGGCCGAAGTCCACTTATATAATGTATATGTAGTAGGTACCTACAGCTACGAACAAAGAAATAAGACAGATATCAACATATCGGAAAAAGTTGGAAAAAGTCTAACATTTAGCATTATTTTTGTGTGAAGATTTATTTAAGGCATGATTATTGCAGCGAAAAATCATAATTGTCCCGCTACCAAAGCTGCGAATTTAGACTTCCTTATCAGTCTATTTTAATTTTTAGTGGAGAGAGAAATAGAACAGTTTGATTTATGTACAGTATGTATTCGATTTTCATTTGTCAATAGAAAATTGCGGATGAAAAACTTATTTTTTTTTGTTTTCTCCGTTAAAACGAACATGTGCTTCAGAAAAATGGGCCACAGCAGATATCAGAGAGACAAAAAATAAATCTCATCTATACTTACAGAATCTCCGTTAATATGATCGTAAGTGTTTTATAAGCACTGGCATGCGGAAAATCAACTTAGTAGACTTTTCATTCATCGGTGAATATTTTTAGGTAAAATTTTGAGTGATTTTATGCGATAAAGTCAAAACAGTTTCTGTTTAAATATATAATTAATATAAATATAAACATGTGTAATAAAATATATAAAATTTGTATTTATTTTCAAAAAATAAAGACACTCACGACATGTTAGACATCTTGCCATCTTTGATTTATTTTTAGTGAAAAAGGTTAAAGGTTGACCTTTTCCATTTAATTTTTAGTAAAAAAATTAACTTTAACAAAAAATATATCCCAACCGATTACTTAAAATTGTATCTTTTTAAAATAAATCTCAAACCTAAACCGAAGTCTTTTTAAAGGTATTAAACCTCCAGGGGAAAACCAATTGAAAATAAAGGTAAACAGTTATTTGTTCTGATCTCTGGGCCAGAGCCGTCCAATGTTCTCAACAAAAAAGCTCTACACAGAAAGTAATAGTAATATAAATCTCCACAAACAGCCTTATTGATGAATTTTCCGCCGAAAATTAAAAAAAATTAATGGATATCACACAAAATGTTTATTTTTAATTTACATTTGAAAATCGAGCGTCTTTATTGAAAGAACTTTTATTAATAATATACCTTCCTAGTTAAGGAAAAAGTAAGAAATTTGCTAAACCGAAATTGATTTTCTTTAATTAAAACAAATAACCAAAAATTAAATTTTGAAGCAAAAAATGAAATTTCAAAAAAGCCAAGAAAATGCATATTAATTATTTATATTTTGCACAAAAATATAGAAAAACTGTATCAAAACACTTCTGACTCCCTTTCATTTCAAAATATCATATAATTGAATAAAATCTATGAGTTAGATTTTTATCAGTGATTATCTTGCCTCCAAGCACCTAAATATATATCTATCTATGTACATTTCTATAGAATATCGATAAATTTAATCATAAAATAAACGATATATTAATATTTTCATATATTATTGCTTTTATTGCACTCTTCCAACTTTGGTTTGTCAAAATCTAATAAATATGTGACTAAATTTGCATAAGTATTTGGAATCGTGAATGTGTCAGCTATTTTAGTTGAATTATTTATATAGGAAGGTACATACATACATACATACGTATGTATATATAAACCTACCGCATATGATAATAATTTAATAGGTGACAGACACGCAGCAGGTTAATTATTATTATGCTTGATTTCCCATAAGAAAATTCACTAGAATAGGTATAAAAAACGCAATGATAAAAAAATGATTGTAATTCTACAAATCTAGGGACATAATTTTTACAAAAGCGAAACCTTGCATTGTCATAATTAATTTTATTTTTTATTTCTATTGTTTTTCCTAATCTCAAAGGACATCTATAAGCTTATTGGGTCTCAGGTAATGATAAAAAAAAATGCACATTCGGTGTATAAAAATGCTTTATAGTTTTAACAATACACAATACATACTATATGCTTGGGGTTGCATGTTCATGGGAAACTATACTTAATCGTATAATCTAAAAAAAAAAAACTAAAAAAAATATTAATAAACGCCAAGAAAGTAAGGTATTTTAAACTTTTATAAATGACAAGTTTGATGCATTTGAGTCTCTTTACATTCTTGTATACCCATAATTGGGCTTTTTTCTTGTTATTTAATTTTAGAGTTAATCGAGGTTTCGCTGATGATGAGCTGCTTGTCAGTTCGAAATGCATCCGATTAAATTTTTAAATAAAAATACGTTGATTTTTTAATAAAGTTAAATTTCGTGTTTTTATTGTTAAAACAAAATTTAAATTTTTGTGGTCAATAAAGGAATTTTCCCTTTTTTTAATAAATTTTGTAAATTTCAACTATAACATCGGTTCGCTACTTTCGAATATTAAATTTGAAAGTTTTAACACCACAAGTTTTATGTTTAATTGTACCTTATGTTTTGTAGAAATTGATATTTTCGTTAACGAGAAACTCAAAAATTAAAAACAAAAATACATTTGGTATTAAAATGATCTCTAAATTTTTGAAAAATTCTTGTAACGTATACCTCTCATATACTCTCGTCTCTCGTATTAGTTTTAAACTTATTAAAAAACAAATTTTCCATTTTTTATGATGACCACCTCGTAAAGATTATTGTTTAATTTAAACTTTTTTTTTCTTCTAAATAATAAAAAAAACATTGCTGCTAATTTTTAGCTTAAGCCATGACCCCCAAGACGACCCAAGTGTTTTATGGGAAAAGACATTATTTTTAAAGATAAAAAAGATCGCAGGGGTTTCATAACTTTTGTATTTATGAAATATTTTAAAATTTGGTACAAATAGTCTATGATCTATAACAGAAATGAATTGAAATGTTTAGACTGTTATTTTTTTCACTTTAAACAGAAAACTGAAAAAACTGAACATATAAAAAAGGGAAGTCTAATTAGCTAAAGGCAGCCTAAAATAAAGTAAAAACGGGTCACAACTCACAACCCACAGGTTTCTAATCTATTTTATTTAAGGTGCCAAGAAATAAGTATATATATATGTATATATAAGTATATAAGTGGTATTTTCAAGGAATATGATAACGATCCACCAGCAGCACGAATACATAACTTCCATTCCATTGCTTTACAATATTTTTAGTAATGCCCGCGTTCGAGGGAAATTTATGTTTTTGTAAGCCCTTGTGACAAAACAGCTTATGCAAAACAACCCAACGTATTTGAAATTTTTGGGATAGGTGAATAGGTCTATCTGATCGTAGGTTTCTCGAACGCGTCGCGTCAGTTTTAAAGAAAAACGACTGAACTCAACAAAATAAAATTTTTCAGTAGTTAAAATTAAATAAAACTTGTATATTCTATAAATTTTTTAAATTATTCAAAAAACTCAAGAGGCATATTAGCTCCAAATATTGAACTATGAGCCTTGCATTTTAACAGCGAATAGTTTTTTTGTTTGCACCAAATTGATATGTTAATTCAAAATTTTAATTTGTTGAGTCGTGTCGTTTTTTTTCGAACCGACGATTTTTTTTTTCAAATAACTTTGGTAATTGTATACTTAACTATAATTGATTTAAATTTGAATTTCACACTTATGTACATATATCGCACCCTTAGAATGAAAGTGACCTAACTAAAAAAATCGGCATCTTTTTTACCGCCTGGTTTAAGAGTTCATTTCGCTTTTTAAAGTCAGTTTATTGGAAAATCAGAGGTTACAAAAATTTTGAGTTAGGTCACTTTCATTCTAAGGGTGCGATATGTACATATTATGTATGTATATATAAGAGCAGTTATTTTCTCGCTTCTATAGGTACAAAAACATTTTTTTTAATTAATCTCCCAATCAACAGAACCTTATCTATATACGTATAGCTTGCCGGTAATGATAGATAACTATGAGTTATAAAATAAGTGACAATGAACAAACTATATTCCATTCCCAACACGTCACAAAAATATGCAACATTAATAATAATATATATATTTATTTATTAATTATGTTAATTAAAATTTCCACACATATCAATAGAACGTTATAAATTTTTAAATAATATTAATTCTCTTCAATAATGGAAGCATTTGTCGGCGATCAATGCCAAGTTGGAATATATAATTCCAAACGCGTACAATACAAAAAAATATCAAAAAATTAATCATCGCAACAATAAGCGTTAGGTATAGGTAAGGTACCTCAATACGATTCCTATTAGTTGCCCATATCTACAAATTATATTATATTAAAGTGAAGTGATCTGTTGCAGCAATGGGGCTATATTTAGAGATATCAAATTGCGTTAAGAATATCGAATACGACACATATCTATACAATTTGAATTATTATCAATTGCAAATCAATCAGAATTCTAATTAATAATATATTATAATGCACCATTGCACCTATATATTTATGTATGTACATTTATATAGTTTTTGTAAATGCGTATTGAGGAAATTGCATTATTTTAATGTAATTAATCAGTTATAATAAAATATGTGTATTAATTGCCACACACCTTGGAAAATTTCCGTTAGTTATTGACGACTATTTCTGTTTTTGAGAATCTTCTTTTGTTTTTTTTATAACCCAGTTCAAGTTTCTAAGATCTCACAGAGTAAAGGAGGACTGAGGAGGAGGAGAAACATAAAGAAAATGTCTCAAATCAAAGTCGAAAAATTTCAGAATGAAAGGCACTTT
This sequence comes from Epistrophe grossulariae, assembly GCA_929447395.1. NCBI lineage: Eukaryota > Metazoa > Arthropoda > Insecta > Diptera > Syrphidae > Epistrophe > Epistrophe grossulariae. The sequence goes on along the minus strand of OV839569.1, from coordinate 20,038,069 downwards.
TTGGAAATGATGATGTTCTGAACATGATGATGTTCTGTTACAAAAAAGTGCAGAATTCAAAACCTCTTGCTATAAATCGCCAAACAAAATTTGCAAGATTTTTATAGATTTCTGAAAAACATGAAAAAACGACATACAAGGTTCTGCTCTTTTACCGTCGATATGTACTGTGGTCTCATCCTACTTTTTACACATGAAAGTTGAAACTGACAAATTTTGAAGAGCGAGGATGAAACATGCTTTTTGTTAATTTTATATAAAAAACAGGATGGATAATTACATGATCGTGAAATAGCTATAAAGCTCAAGCCTACAAAATTGATGATATCTCACCTGAGTGATTGTTGTTTCATTCAATTCTTCAATATTAATATTACGGTGCGAAAGCTTTGCCGCCTAACTGCGAGTGTGTTATCACACAACAAAATCCCTCTCAATAATTCCATTTCTAGTTTTATTTGTAGGTGTAATTGCAATATTAAATTCAAATTAATTAATTTTATGTTAGAAATGTTCATTGTTGAACAATGCTTCATGTTATTTATGATTTTACAAATTAAATACCAATGTACTTGTAGATTCTAATTTTTCATATCTACATTATTTACTTTCAGAGGGATTGCCTTTTATTCCGCACATATGCTATGTTGGAGAAAAGCAGTATCAAGCATCTGTTGGATCGTGTTTTTTCTATGAAGAAGTAAAGGAATGTTGCTGTGCTCCATCTTTGGCAAAACGGTGTATGTATATTAAATCAAAAGTATATGTAATATTATAATGGTAGTATCTAAAAGTATCTAATTATAGAAACTATTTGATGATTTTCAATTATAAGTATGTATAACTATGTATTTATTTTCAAAATAAAAATCATAAGTCAAAATTATTTAAAAAAAAAAATACATTAGCCTAGTTCCTTTACTTTGAAACTCTGTGCATTTCTGTGAATTTCTACACCAAAGTCTGTCAAAGTTCATATAAAAAAAATAAAATGACGTAGAAATTAACACAAATGCACAGAGTATTAAAATAAATGAACACACCTATTATGTAGGTACCTAATAAAAGTTAAAAGTACATTCATATAATAAACGTTATAAAAAATTTAATATTTCTTCTCCTTTCAGGGAAGCATATTTCAGCTGGTCCGATAAATGCTGTATATCCACCTGCAATTATTTTTGTTTTGGCAATTTTTATTAAATTTCTATCACAATATGTGCTTTTAAATCATCTTTAACGAATACAATAATAATTGTGGTTTCTTTTAAAACAAAATAATAAATATTTTGTAAATTTTTATTTAAGACTGTAAAATATTTTTTTAAGAATATTATGATTTATATTAATGGAAAATTTTAATTTATTGATAAAAGCTGAATAAATGGTGTTGGTACCTATTCGCACAGCATAAAATGTTGTCAGGATGGTACATTTGGTAAAAATCGAAAAAAGAAAAATTGTTATGCTTATTTCTAATAACAGTACCTGGAACATGAACAACAAAGCAATGAATTTTCTATTCGGCTATCCGTCGCAGTAAAACGAATGTTCCAAAAAGTATATAAGTTGCGATAAAAACAAAATTTTAAGAATTAAAACTTGAAAAATAATTATTGATAGAGCTTTGAACTCGAAAGATGCAAAAGTTTAAAGAATAATTTACGACAAGTTAATTGAACAATTCACGGGAATCGAAAAATTCGGATAGCAGAATAGGGCTGAATATTTGTAGTAAATCTCTTTCTCAAAGAGCCACCTTATAAACGGTAGTTTTTTTTCGATATATCGATAGTCTTAAATCTTTTTTTACAGCAGTCAAAACAATGTCACAAATCTGGAATGGGGTGCGTTCAAACGCTCTTCATATTTCATCTCTTATCTATAAATGACTAATTAATCAATAACTTCACATCCGAAGGAAAATACAGTTAAAAAAAAATCAAAACACCCCAAGAAATATTGACAAAATGCATTTTTTAGACAAAATATTTCCTCCAATGAATCCTAATGGATTCATCAAACGTGAGACGGAGAACACGAAAAGGTGGGTGCTGATTTGTGTGTATCTGTTATCATAGAATTTTGAGTTCAAGCAAATCAGTGAAATAAAAATGAGCCTGAGTGAAGGATATATATATGTAAATAGGTGACGCCTCCCACATTTTTTTACTTTTTTTTGCTAAACTTCCTGATTGTGCAGTGAGTTGGGTAGGTATTTATTTGTTTTCTTTCTTCTTCTGCAGGAAAATCAATATTAATTCTTAACTTTTTGCGAAGCAACGCAAGCACGGGTCTACTAGTTCAAAATAAAATTAAAAACAAAAACCATCGATAAGTTTTTCCTGTATGATTCCAGCTTCAATTCCAGCTTATTTTTGATAGTATGGATATCAGATTCATCCATTATTTCGCGCCGAATGACTGCTGCACTTTTTCTGGGGTCTCCTTTCGATAGCCGAACTATTTTTCTATCAGTATACCCTGAGGTTTTCCGTGGTCTCTTTCGGCGCTGAACATTTTCTGTGATATTATTATTTCGGAAATGTGCAATTGCATCGAAAACCATGTTTTTTTTTAATATTTTAGGGTTGCAATATGTTGATATGACAATCTAGCCCTTTTAAGCTCAACAATAGCTTTGCGCATTGCCGGTGTACAAACGTCTTGCCTCTGCCCTCTTCCCATTGTGAAAACCGCCTGCCTAACGGTTTTTTGGTAAAAAAGACGTTTTATATAAAAATCTATTAAATATTCACCATTTATTATAAAAAATGGAAATTTTCAATTATTTTGAATTTAAACTCAGTCGTTTCTAATTAGTTGACCACCGCATAATCACATTTTAAAAATAAAATCGTAACGGTTTCTAATATCAGGATGATTTAAATGTACTTGCTTATATTATTTGACAGAGGAAGGAAGAAAGATCATAATAAGATCGAAATATAAACCGTTAGATGAGATACATTTATCATTATTTGAAAAAATACAGCAAAATAAAATCGTTCCTAATTAGTTGTCAACGGCTGTAGGTAGATACTCTGCCTCCCATATTTTTTATTTTTCGAATAGGTATCTCAAAACCAGTCAATTAAACGGTTCTGAACTCGAAATCGAGTTAGGGAATTCAAAAACCCTTGAAAGAAGTCTGATTTCAACAGCAAAAAAGTGTACATTTATGTATCAAATGGTAAGCTTTATCCGAACTACTTATTTGTAGATAATTTTCCCGAAATATAAAAAGAATTCCCTTTTTTTTTTGTCCATACATAATAATAATATATTATATTATGTGATGTAGGTTTCTTAAAGTAGCCGCCATAGACCACTCAGTATTAATTTTGAATTTTTAAAAAGAACTTAGAAAAGCTTAAATTTTTAAAAATATGTAAAAAAAAAAAATTACACTCACCTGCCTTGGGCCTATTTCAAGTCATGTTCTGTAAAATAGGACATAGGTCCCTGATCAATATTAACAATGCATACAATATTAAAAAAGGAAACATTTTTAGTGTATAATATATAGTATCTCCTCTTATCTCCGATTACACCAATTTATTAGATTTACCTACATAATTTTGCTGCGGGTGAGAAAATTCTGAATGAAAGTGTTGGCCCCACTTTATATACCTAAACGGCTTTTCCCAGTAAAAATAAGTTCAAAACATAACGTCTATTGTATAAGGTGATTTATTTTATATAATGTATATTTTTTATTCTATATGGACAAACAACAGATAAAGCTACAAAATGGGGAGTTAGTAATATTTTCTTAAAATTTAAATTAGATTCTTGTAGTACATGCAGGCAACGTAGGGTAGTGTAGATGTGTAGTATAAAAGTCGCATGATTAAATTTACATACTCGTTCGAAAATTAAAAGTTTTATTAAGAGCATTCACGCAAGACAAAACATCTTCATGATCTTTTGACCAATCGGCTAGATTTCGTTCCAGATTATTCAATCTCTGGACACCTACTCTAAGCCCACCGTGTTTGAGCGCAGCTACGCAATGACAAGTTAAAATCTTAAAGCATTGCCGCCTAATGGCATTGTGCGAGTTATTGTCCCATATGGGTGTCGCGCGAACATAGTTCCATGCCATCAGAGCATAATCCAATAAGGCATCCCAGTGTGATGAATCGTGAAGCTTCCGTGTGTGACTTATGATTGCAGTTTTAAAAGCTGATACATGCATAACTGCTTTCGAATATGCGGTACTATCTGTCTTCTTGCACAATCTTGATGTCGGAAGACTTTTGAAGATATTGCGTTTACATAAAATCAATTCGTCTTCCAAATATCTGCAAATAAATCAAAAGAAAAGTCAGTCAATTCTAATTTTATCGAATGAAACATCTCTCTCACCCAATATCTGGCATTGGAAATTCATTGCGAATCACTTCCTCAAGCTTGGCATCTTTGGTCACTAAGTTTCCTATCATCTCAACAAGTTGATTGTGACTAAGTCCTTTGAGCATCACGTTCAAACTGGTGTTAAAATTTGTCTGCGCTACCGGGGTTTCGTCTAGTTTTAGTTTCTTTACAATCGGAGTCATGTTACTCGCAGACCTATACCCTGATAGCCTTTGAATGTTGTCAGAGGCACTAGATTCTACAGGTGTTTTGGAAAAAGGTGTTTCAGTCATAAGAAGACGTTTCCGTGGAGAACTTCTCAGTGTCATATGTGAAGATATCTTAGTTGGAGTTTTCTGGAAGGGACTCTGTGAAGACAACTTGTCTGGTGACCAGGTAAGCGTAAAACGACGACGACCTCGCTGTTTGATAACAATTTCATCAGGTGAAGCAACAGGGGACTCATGTTCAAAGGTATTATTGATGGCATTATCGAAAATAGTTGTGTTTAGGATATTAGCTGGAGTTGGCTCGTCTGCTTCGGGATTTGTTGGTGTTGTAGCCACTCTCAGAAGTTCCAAACGGTCAGGGATTTCCGATAAAGCTATTCTTGTATTACGAGGTGAAGCCATTGTCTTTGAATTCAAAAAGACAGTATCCAATTTCACTTGTAATTTCTCTGTGAGAAAGCTCAATCCAATAATTTGTTACCTGTGTAGTTATTTTTAACAAAATGTTTCAATTCTACATAATTGTTTTGTAGTTTTTTCATCAATTAATTATACAAAATGTTGCAAATGCGTCATTTTCGCGCTCAAATACAAAACAAACTTCAATTAAAAATGTCGATGGTCGATGGAGAGACGGTCGACCTGTTGAAAAAAAGAAAAGTGACAGACACTAGACAGCGGCTTTATTTAAGGTAAGAACAAAATGAAAAGGATATAGTGCGTTCTTTTTTCTATGAAGTTTAAGCCGAGTCACCAACATTGTTTTGCGCGAAAAAGTTTCCGTGGTGAATATACATTTTTTTTCAACAGGTTTGGTTCACAGTTGGATAATAAAATTTTAAACGTAAAAAATTTTTTTTTTGCGATAAAATCACTCCCATAGTGCCTGTTTACATAGGCATTTTACTGAAGGGCGCATCCAGTGAGACAGGTAGATTTTATGTACGTAAAAGCGAGAAGGGTAGGTTCCACCCAAAATTCACCGATGCGCCAAATTCAAGTAATATTCTCGGGTGAAACATGAAAGACTTTTTTTTGTGTGAGTGAGATATTTATGAATTTTAAGGTTGTGAGATAGGAAAAGGTAGATTGAACTGAAAGGGTTTTTTCTTTATGTGTAGACACGATTTCCGTAAAACGACTTTTACTGAAGGGCGCATCCAGTGAGACAGGTAGATTTTATGTGCGTAGAAACGAGAAGGATTTTGGGATAGAATTTACAATTCTCGTTTCTACGCACACATAAATCTACCTGTCTCACTGGTTGCGCCTTTCAGTAAAATGCCAGGCTCATAAGAAGTACATGTATTTTTTTTCGAGGAGGAACTAGTATACTAGGCTTAAAGCCTACTATACAGTTCCTCCTCCAAAAAAAAAAATACATGAGGGGTATTCCCGATCCGATGCAAACTGGTCTTGCATCATTGCAAAAGTGCAAAGTTTTTTTTTACAATGGGCTTATGTAGTTAAGCCTTAAGCCTTAAGGGTATAGCAATTTTACACTTTTGCATTTTTGCAATGATACAAGACCAGTTGCATCGGATTGGGAATACCCCTATGTACTTCTTAAGGTAGAACCGCACTAGGCGGAACTGCACTTCAGCGACACTGTACGCACTTTCGCACGAAACTGAACGAAACTTCACGTCGTGACACAGTTGGTCAGATTACCAACTTTGTCGCATAGTGTCGCGCCATGAAGTGCAGTTGTCGCTTAGTGCGATATAGCTCATACAATTTCCTACAAGTCGTGAATTTCAGTTCCGCTGAAGTGCAGTTCCGCCGAGTGCGGTCCTAGCTTAAGTGGTAAAAATTTTTTTTTTTTCGAAAGAAAAAAAATCTGAGTTGAAATACAAAAATTGTATTCGTTGTCCTCTTTTTTTCCACAAAACAATGTCACCAACAATTGTTTTGCACGAAAAAGTTTGCGTGGTGAATATAAGATTTTTTCAACAGGTTTGGTTCACAGTTCGATAGTAAAATTTTAAACATCAAAAATTTTGTTTTGGGATAAAATCACTCCCATAAGAAGTACAAGTATTTTTTTTTAGAGGAGGAACTGTATATAGGCTTTACAGAATCAAAAAATTGCACTACTTAGGGCCAGTTTGTTCAGAGTTGATTATCTTTAATCAAGGATTATTGCAACTGGTAAATCATCGAATGAGCATGCTAATCAAATTTTTTTTCAAGTAATTCATAATTGAAGTTGTTAATCATGGAAATCGCTAATCAGCCGATAATTACAATCTTGTAATTATTTATGTTCATTTCCACACACAATTCTAGTAGATATTTGCTTTAAAAAATATTACAATCAAATGTCAGATTCCACAAAGTAATGACTTTGACGTTTGTAAAAAAAAGAGAGAGGTGGATATATTTTGCTATTTGGTAAACAGCTTTTTTCAATCTATTCATCGACACGAAACAAAACTACAAAAATAAAATTCTCTGCTTGAAAACTTGAAATTATCAATAATATTTAAACAAAATAAATAAAATCATTAAGATGGAATCTCCAAATAGCTCGAAGGGTAAAGGTTCTTTTGTTGATAAAAATGTTGGTTTTATAACAATAAATTAAAAACAAAATTTTAGAATTTGAAATAACTGGTGTATCAAGGAGCGGACGAGTTCGAAAAAAGTCCTCCAAACTCCTTGATTTCCGGTCTCCAGATGAAATCGAACCGAAATCAAAGAAAACTGCAAAAGCAGCTAAAAATCAATTGAAAACATCACTTGACATGGCACCGAAATCAGATTACGAAGGAGCAGAATCAGACGAAGACTTCGACACCGATGCCATCGATGAGAATTTAGATGATAATACTGATTCTGGTGAGGAATTGGAGGGTGATGGCGAAGTTGATAATGATTCTGACGAACACTCTGAAGACCCAGTGGTACATCAGAGTCTGTATATGAGTGAAAAATCCAACAAGAAGAGAATATTAAAAGACGGAAAGGTAAGAAATGAACACAAACAAAAATTCCCAAACTCGTTTTGATTGTGGTTATTAATATGTTGCAGGTTGTATTAGAAAAAGCACAAAGAAAGGACAAGGGTAAATCAAGGTTTACTGCTTACATGCTATGGGCTCGGGATGTCAGAAGGAATGTCTTGAATAATAAAAACAACAGTTTGGGTATGGTAGTCTATTTTTTTTGTTTAATTATTACAATTGCATGTCCTTCCCTCTCTACAGACTTTGCCAACACCTCACGCAAACTCGGAGAGATGTGGGCTAACGTACCCGCTAATGAGAAAAGTATCTGGAGAAGACGAGCAAAGCGACTTGGAAAAAAGACAAAACCAGGTGACGATGGTCAAGCTAAATCCACTTTCATAAACAGAGCCACAACAAGTCGAACAAAGAAGATTGCTCAGCAATCAGCAGCAACTCTGCCTACCAAGTTAAGCTCACCAACTCATTCGTCGCCGAATTCAATATTTTCTTCAACAGTCAACAATACTACGACGCAACCAGGAGCATTCAAAGTAACTGGCATTGAGCCAATCGATGTAGCTGCTCACTTAAAGCTACTTGGAGATAGTTTGTCTATTATTGGGGAACGATTAAAAGAACATGAAGGGCAAATAACCGTTTCAGGCAGTCTTTCTGTGTTGTTGGATAGTCTTTTGTGTTCTGTTGTTCCGCTTGTTTGTTTGACCACCCAGATTCCGGGTATGGAGAATCGAAAAGCCCTAAGTGACAATTTACATGCGACTATGGATAACATTGCCTATGTAATGCCTGGACTTTAAATATTATTTAAGAAATAGATAAATAAAAGACGTTCTTAACTTATATAATGCTAGGGCGTTGTTTTAATTGATTTTGTCTTATAGCCTCGTAAGACCTAACGAAATTGCAGTTAAGGGCCCATTAACTCATGAAATCCCATACGTGGCGTTCAGTGGAAGCTGTGTGATATCACTCCACCACTTGAATAAGTTAAAATCGAAGATTTTAGGACTCCCGACTAAAAAAATCAAGTGTTGACAGGGATTCCTCGATAACAGCATATATTACTTGTCTTCATTTCAGTCAACTCCATTCCTCTTCTTTTCCTATCACTCCAAAACGATACTTTTAAATGTGTAACTAACAACATATACACAATAAATTACATAGGACACTCCGAAAAGAAATAAAACAGCTAGAGTAATAATTTGCTAACAAAGTTTTTTTTTTAATGAAGCCGATTAAATTAATTTATAAAAAAAAATACATTTATAATCTTTTAATAATATAATTATATCTTAATATTAAGGTTGTTTTAGGTATGTATAAATGTAATTATTAAATAATAATATTTTTGCTCAAACACATTAAAGACATTATATAAAAAATAATAAAGTTGAGTTGAACAATAAATTTTAAATTAAATTATTAAAAACATATAAATATAATGTTCTATTTTTTATTTTTCTTCATGCTGTGAAATTAAAATAAGAAACATTTTGCAGGACCAGCGCCGTATTGCAATAATTTTTGTTCAATTTTTCATCATTTTTGGAAACGTCCACCAACAACAGCTTGTAGGATGTTAAGAAAAGTATTTTAAGGCTTCGAAAAACGTTTCTAGAAGTTAAATAAAAAAAATCAAAGATTGAACAAATTATTTGCTGTCTATATTTACTTCTTCTTTTTCAGTTGGTTCAGTATCATCCTTTAAATGACGGGATCGCCTTTTATCTCCACTATTGAGTAATTGAGCGACTTTTGTTTGTTTAGCCAAATCAAGGGCCTCTTTCTTACTTCGCAATGCACAATCTTCAAGGGTTTCGGCTGCTTCAAACATTCCCTGTCGCCGATAAAGAGCACCTAGATTTTTTAGAGTTGTTGTTACAGTAGGTGAGTCTACTTTTGCAGCCTTATGCCAACCGCCATATTCGCCGTATGGTGTATTCTCGCGATTGTCGTACTTGTGTTCTTCTCGTTCTTCAGCAACCTGAAAATTTGTTTGAATTGTTTTTGTTGTTGTTTTTTTGTTTTTCTATCTTTTTTTGTAGCAAAAACTAAAATAATTCTTCTTTTGTATAGGTAGTCTTCTTTAAAATATGTATGTACTTAATTTGGATAATTATTATAATTATTCATGGTTCACAGTTCCTTATTTATTCTGAAGATCTATGCTAAATTAAAAGAATATTTTTTTCTTCTGCTATTCTTCATCAGAAATATATAATTTAATTAAAATCTGAAGCTCATTTCAATTTTTTGTATTATATGCATGCGAATATACCCGTTTTTTTATTTGTTTAATTCAAATTGAAATAAAAAGTTCATGTTTTCAAAACTAATTCTTCATTTTTAAGGGACTTTTGAGTTATTGACTTTCCATACACCAACTAAATCACACATACAAATCCAAACAAAATAAAAAAGAAAGAAAATTCTGCTATAAAATTACTTTATTAGCTTTGCTTTGCAGCAAGTGGTGCTCAAATATAATAATAATAATAAATTCAGTTCTATACAATTTTACTCAAACAGTTTTTATTTATTTTTTTTTTTTTTTAAATATGGAAGAACAGTTCTGTGCCTATGCTAATTTTTGAAAACTTTACAGTTTTCTTTACAATTAAATTAAGCTCGTAATAGTAAATCTATAATTGAAACTTTCTTAAGCTCTTGGTTTGACCACTCTGTCGTATTAATATCGGAACAAAGAATAATATGATGAGAGATAAAAAAAAATACTTGTTTTTAGCACATTTTGTTGTTGTGTCATATAACAATCAATTTGCAAAATTTTGTTTCTGTTAATTTAGTTTTTTTTTTTTGTTTTTTTTTATTTTGATTAATTTTTTTATTTGAATGGGAAGATTATATGCAGTGATCTCATGATGATTTGTTCGGTAAGAACTTATTTAACATTTCCTTTACACCTTTCTATAAGAAAATAAAAACATGGAAAAAAAAAACAAATAGTGTTAGGTCAGAATTAATTTTTTTTGGTCAGTTAAATGAAATGAACAATTTCGTTAGTAAACAAGGACGCAGTTAATTTTTAATGAATTGTTAATAACTACAGATTTGTTTTTTAAAATTGTTTCACTATCGCTTGGTAAAGAAAGTGTCGCTTTTATAATTAATGCGATTTTATTTCTAATTAAGTGATCGTAAAGTAGTTCTTTTTTTTTGTTATTTGGTAGTTTTATAAGAAAAAAATCATTAACGAATAAGGAAGGGTTAACATTTAAACTTAAAAAAAATGCATTTTCAAAAATATTGTACGTCTTCAGTATAGTAAACTACATACACAATAAGTTTTGTTATTTTGACCCCTTTCGCTTTTGAAACGCCAACCAAATACTAGTAGCGTTGCATTTAGTTGTAGATAGCTATCAGCATTTAAAACATTATTTTCTTCTTTGCATTTGAATCCGGACTGGGCTGAAGACCAAAATAGTTATTTTGAAATTTCAACATGAATAGTCTAACGTCATAACAACGCTTGAAAATTATAATTGCAAATATAAAATAATTGGACTCCCAGATTATGCTTCTTTCGAGCTTACCGCGGCACAAATATTTTTAAACACTAACAGAAAATTATCTTTTCAACGTGGCCAATTAATTCATTAAAACATTTAAAAAACATTCTTATTTAACATAAGCCTAGGCCTTTACTTTGAAACTCTGTGCATTTGTATGAATTTATACACAAGTCTGTCAGTTCATATAAAATAAATGTGTAGAAATTTACACAAATGCACAAAGTTTCAAAGTAAAGGAACACACCTATTGATTCTTTCGATTGTCCGCGTTTACCATTGAGACATATTATTTTTTCATTGTCCCGTATATGGGTGATTCTCTGCCAACTATGATTCTTTGTGTCCAGTACTTTATTTCTAACTTAATATAACATTTTCTCATGAATTTATGGTTTGAATTTGGGAAATGAAATTATGCCTCAATTTACATAAGAGTTTATTTAAAAATTTGCCCCTTGACTTGCAAAAAGTATACTCAAAATGTCAGTACCGTGGCATGCCCGTTCTTGGTTCTAATTTAATCTTCTATTTTCTAAAGAATAAAAATGTTGTTCTCAGAGAAGGTTGACTGCAATAGTTGCTGGATTAAATTTTGAAAATATGAAATCAAAACATTTACTATTCAATTGAATAATAATAATATGATTGAATGGATTTCCTTGGATTATATTTTTGAATTCAAAATATTTCCCGCTGAACCGCTATCTTTCTTTTGTTTGATGGCCCTTGTGTGGTGGCGTTTAAAAGATACACTATTTATTTATTGTTAACAAAAGTCAATTTATTTTATTAAAGTAATTGTGCTTTAAGAATTAAGTATCGTGTCATCGTATCGTGGATGTCAGTACCGTGGTATATACATTTCTGATGAATTTAAATTAAATGATTTCGAGCAATAGTGCTAAAAATCCTGTTCAGTACTTTGGACAAAGCAAATAAAATCAAATCCGTATAATAAATGTTCAGTACTAATCCAGCGTACAAATATGAACTGCAAAAAATTGTCTTTCAAAGTAAATATCGGCAAAAAGAATAAATAAAAAAAAGGTGTCAGTACCGTGTCTTCAATATTTAGTAGTTTTCACTATATTTGTTGTTCCTTAAAAGTTATAGAAAAATTCACTTACAGATTTAATACCATACACAAATAATTTTTAAAGAATTTTAATTTTAGCAAAATTCTAATTTAAAAAATCACTGTCGACAGAGAATCACCCATATGTACATTATTATTATTTATTTTTATTATTATTTTTCACATAGCCGAACATGTGGAAATCACAGAAGGCGAGAGCTTAGGCGATTAGGAAAGTTAATAGAGGATCTCCCAGCACAAATCAGTCAACGTTTTTTCACATTGCTGGCATTGTGTTGCTGCAAAATTGCATAGGGACTCTTTTTTTACGATCAAATAACAGGTTCATAGAATATACTGGTACACTTTCCTGTCCACCAAAATTCGGCGGTTTACAATAAAATAAATGGTGAATCTGAACGTATGTATGTATGATTTGAAAAATAACCAATATTCGGGGATCCACAATGAAAAAAAAAAAAACGAAAGGATTCCTACTCCAAGGTACCCGTATTTTTTGCAACACCCATTATAAGTAATAATAATACCTGTTAGAACAATGTTATCTAAATCCCGAAACATCTAACTTATAAACATATCCCATATTAAATATTATACATTTTTCATCTGAAATAAATTCGTTGTTACCATAAATTTTTATTTATTAGAAATAAAACAAAAAAAGAAAATTTGACCATCATTTTATGTAAAGGAAATGAAACAAATTTATAATACACACCATAAGAAAAATTAATTCAATTAAAAAAAAGTAAATAAAACTAAAATGCAATACTTGTATGCTTTAATAATTAATGTTCATTCCAACAGAGTGGCAAATGTATAGCTTCGCGTAGTTTGAACAAAACAAAGTTGCTCATTGACGGAGGGCCTTGGCATTGCGGGGCGTATCAAAAGTACCCATGTTACCAAATATTGTCACTATTGTCACGTCGCGAGACGCTTTCATAATTTAAAGAAGATAAACAAAAAGTATTGAAATATAATTAAAAAATATAAACAATTTAATTTAATTTAATGAACCGGTTTCGTGTTTTTTAAAATTTTTTTTGAACAAATTATCTAATAATCAACTAATCTTGTATGCAATAAGATTTTGTATAACAATTTAATTTGCATAGTTATTTAATTAGATATTTCTTCCACAGAGTCTTCAATCTTCTTCAGGTGTCAAATTTTCGAAAATACTCGGGAAGTTAAGTCAAGTTAAGTTTACATTTAAATTTAGTTCTCTAAGGTTTAGTCAGTATTATTATAAAATCTTTATCTGGTAGACAAAATTAATCATTTAAATTGCACCTAAATTGTCGAAATGTTGTCTTTCAATAATTATATTAATCAACTGAAATCAAACAATTTCAGCTTAATTTTGAAAAACATATATTGTAAAAGTTAAAGCCTATTTTCTGAAGCCTATCGGCATTCTTGCTAGTAGTCCCTAACCTATATCTATGCATCAACTTAAAAAAGTTAAAGTATATTAAATATACTATAAACTAGAGTAAAGTGAAACTTCTACGACAAAATTCACATTGACAGCACATACACACACACTGTTCACACTCAGTGCCTCACCCTACACCTATTTAGTTCAAAATCGTTCTGTGGTTGAGCAATGAAGCGTTTCGCATCATATTAAGTTGTATGAATCAAATTCACTCTACCAAGGTTTAAGAAGTATCACAAACTGTCTCTAATTGAATTTATACAAAAACTAATGGGTTTTTCAAAATGTTAAGATTATAACAATCACAACTTAAAATCTACACATAGAATATTGAAATACAAATAATTTTGTATAAGTAAAATTAAAACGAAACATAAAAGCGACACTCATCAATAACAAACAAAAAATCTTCTAGTACCAACAGAAATCTAACATTCTATCTGTACTAGAAGATTTTTTTTTAATAATAACAAAAGGAAGAGAGAATTTTTACTTTTATAAATAAAAAGCATTGAAAAAGAAATATAACAAAAAAAAAAAAAACTATGAACACAATTTTAAATGCGAACAATAAAGCTTACCTGCCAAATTGGCTTATTTTTGCTGTCGATAGCTCCGAATTCTCTTTCATGGGCTCTTGTTAGCACTTGTTTATACAAAATTTCAGCATCAGAATATTTGCCTTGTTTTAAATAACAACTGGCTAAATTATTTTTGGTTTTTGCTACATTTGGATCGTCTGGGCCCAATTTAGTTTCATAAATTTCCAGAGCGCGTTGATAGTATTTTTCGACTTCATCGTATTTGCCCTGATTTTGGCACAACAATGCTAAATTGTTGAGTTGTTTAGCCACATCTGGATGATCTTTGCCAAGAACCTTTTCACGGATTTCTAATGCCCGTTTACACAATGGTTCGGCATCCTTATATTTACCACGCTTGCCATAAAGAACTGCCAAATTATTTAGCGTAGCGGCAACAGCGGGATGATTTTCACCGAGAGTTTTTCCTCGAATTGAAAGAGCATCATTAAGAAGATTTGCAGCCTCCTTGTACTTATTCTATATGATGATTGAAGATCAGTTAGTAAATTTTAAAGAGAATATTTTTGTAAACTTACCTGATCACGATAGACCAATGCCAAAATATTCAGCATTGTAGCAACATCTGGATGGTCGTGTCCACTGGTTTTTTCCAGATCTTCCAATGCTTGCTTACACAGTGGCACTGCAACTTCGTACCTAAATTTTTGATTTTTTTTTTGTTGTTGTTTGTTGTTGATGAGAAGAAATTCAAAGTTGATAATTTATTTGAACTTACCTTCCTTGTGAGGCATATTGGATCACTAAATTGTGCAATGTGCGTAGTCTTGCTGGAATCTCATAGCCTGATGTTTGATTTGCAAACTGGCTTGGTGGAGTTGGTGACATATTATTACGTTCCTCGTGTTCTTCATCGGGGAATAATTCAACTACAGGATCAGTACGTGATTTCTCATTACATTCCTCTGGTTCTTGGTTATCATCATACTTCTTAACAGAAGCCATAAATTCCAAATGCTTTTTCTCTTCTTCTAATTGAGCAACTAATTGCTCTGAAGCTTGAAACTTTTGTTGAGTGTTTGCCAATTCATCTCTGAGCCAAGCATTTTCCTGATGCAAACGACGCACTTGAGTTTTGAGTTTTTGTTTCTCAGCTTCAATATTTTGTAGATGTGATGCTAGAGCCATCATAACTTGAGCTTCGCTAACACCCAATTCAATGTGCTCGATATTCTTTTGAACAATATCAGATTTTTCATTATCACGATGGGCTTCGCCCATTCCAGCAATAAGAGAGACATGTTCAACTCGTAAAGCCTCCAATCCTTGAAGGACTGTTTTTGTATTGCTGACAATTTCGTCTTGTGTCATTTGTGTCATTTTGCCAATGTTTTCGATTTTTCGACTGAAAGAGAAAAAAAAAGATTTTGGTGTTAATAAAAAAAAATAAAGTGCAGAACAAAGTATACATTCTTTTTTCCTATCATAGCAATTGTCCCTTCGCTTTCGAAGGTTGCGTGTTCAAACAACATTGGAGTCACTAATTGTGGGATCTTTATTTTTACAATAATAAAACAAATTTATTCAGTCCTAACGAAATACGTCTTTACTGCTTTATTAACTTTTAACGTAGTTATTAAATAGCAAGACTAAAACTTAAACTTTGATAACACGATATATCAAACTTTAAACCATTATATCTAATCAAGGAGAGTAGGAGGAGGTAACATTAGAACAAATCTTTGGATATTTTATTTTAATTATTTCAGAAACAAGCAAACATAATAAACTTAAGCCACAAAATATCCCAAACTTGATCTTATGATTGTATTCCCTGTTTTTAATTTTAATTCTCACTTTTTCTATTATAGTTTCTCTGTAGTTTCACAGTTAATTTTAAGCGAATACAAAAGTAAAAGTACAGGCGGCAAAATTATATTGCGTGCCCCGTTCAATAAAAGTCGCGTGACTGAACGCAGCAGTCAGTGAATCGTATTCGCAGTCCAAACAGCGCGTTGATGCATTTAGTTATAGTAATTGCTTTGGCTTGCGCATAGCTTCACAATGTGCATCATCCATTTCTACATGACGAGGAGCTAGCGAAATTTAAATACCTGCAGCATTTTGAATTATTTTGGAAGTTGCAAACCCTTCGATTTTCTAATACCACATTAATTGTATAACTGAACGTTAATGGCTATGCACTTTTAACTTGGACTTTTAATGAACTCAATGGTTAGATTTTTAGATTAAAATTAGATTTTATTACATTTCAATATTTACAACTTTTTATGATTTTTATATACTAACGTTAATGTTTGAAAATTCGATACTAGAGCTCCCTATTACACGGATGTTTAAAAACACGGATACACGTGTTCTTATAATATCCGGATTTGAATCCGTGTATTTCTTATATCCGTGCATCCGTGCGTCCGTGTATCCGAAGATCCGTGTATTTTAAATAATCCAATCAACACTGGAGAGGGCCAAATTTATGGGATTTTTTTGTTAAAAATACGACAACGACTTGGTAGTCGAATCTGTCAGTGGATTTAAATTTAGAATTATTTAATTTTTTCTTTAAAAATCGATTTTTTTTTGGAAAATCACCAAAAATAATAATCTATAATATCCATTATCCCTCAAAATGTTGAGCTTGTAAGCCCACCACTTGAAAAGATAAAAATCAAAAACCATTCCGGATACACGGATATTAAGCCAATAAATACACGTGTTTTAAGAGAACGGATTTTTATTTGCGTGTAATAATTACACGGAGTCCGTGTACGCGTGTTTTTCAAATACACGGACTGAATCGTAGGCTCTAATTGATACAACTTCCTTAACATGCATACATGCTCTCAAATTTGACTTTATTACATTTTTTGCTTTTTTAAGTTTTTCTTCAAAATAAAGCTTCATGTTGTTTTGTGGTTAGTATCAAGCCTAGGTACTTGTAATTTGCTACAATCTCTACTGGCTAGCCTTCGTATCTCCGTATTTAGGTTCCACGGCGCTGTTTCTTCCCTCTACCAAAGATCATGATTTGCGATTTTGTACGTCTTATCGTTAGATTTCATAATTTGTAATCTTTAAGTTTCGTTATCATCAATTGTAGCTTAATAGGTGAATCCGCCAAAAGTACAATGTCATCTGAATAGATCAGAATTTTAATTTAATACTACGAGTTTCAACCCCTCCATTTAAGAATGCGACTATATCGTTTAGGTATAATAAAGCAAAGGAGAAGGTTACTCAGGGCACATCCTTTTCGTTGTCCCGTGGATGTTGAAAAGCTTTCTAACATTTTAGTTCCATCCCAGACCTTTGCAGTACAATTTGTTTAAGGTTTTCAACATTTTGGTGGGAATTCCTAATGTAGATAGTTTATAGAACAATTATCTATCTACACAATCGAATGGGGGCTTGAAATCAGCAAAGTATTCATAAATATATTTTCTTTCTGCGCGGTTGATGACAACAATGGTACTAAGCGCAAAGGTTTGGTCCACATTTGAGTATCCTTGAAGAATGAACTCAATGGAATTTAAAAAAAAATATCTCCAAATACCAAGTTGAAGCTTGGTATCTACACAATCGAATGGGGGCTTGAAATCAGCAAAGTATTCATAAATATATTTTCTTTCTGCGCGGTTGATGACAACAATGGTACTAAGCGCAAAGGTTTGGTCCACATTTGAGTATCCTTGAAGAATGAACTCAATGGAATTTAAAAAAAAATATCTCCAAATACCAAGTTGAAGCTCTTTTTAATTCTGTCTATTTTGTATATAAAATTTAATTTAACTGCTTGAAAATTGACAACTTTCTTCATTTATTTCTCCTTTTGTTGTATAGATCTTTGAGCTGTATGGAAAATAGATTGAGCGATTTATTTTATTCTACATTAACAATGGATATGGCAGCGGATTAGTAAATGCACTAAAGAAACCAGAGAAACAAATATCGAAACAGACCCTCGAGCGGAAGCTTGGCAAATCGAAAAACAAAACATCTAGGTTAAAAGTACCTACTGCCATAAACTCTCTACCAGTGTGTGCAATATACTTCACAATTAAGGCATCCCAATAAGATAACAGTTTAATACAAATGGATAACGATGTTTGCTTGCTTCTAATGGCACATAATTATGTTAAAAAATCGGGCCATTGTCCTTTAGACGAAAACTACCTAGAGAAAGAACAAAATTACCCAACTAA